>CM050166.1:408986187-409586187 GCA_027410445.1 Discoglossus pictus | reverse complement strand
GAAATTAAATTGCCAACATCCACTGATAATGGAGAAAGCAAGGGAGTTCCAGAAAAACATTTACTTTAGCTTCAGTGACTACTCTACATTTTTTACTGTTTTAACCATAACAAATATCAAGTTCTTAAAAAATGGGAATACAAGTCAACTTATTTGCCCCCTGGGGAATCTGTACATGGACCAAGAAGCAACAGTTAGAGCTGAGTATGGAACAACTGAATGGTTTAAAATTGGAAAGGGACTACAACAAGATTACGGCGCATGGCGACTGCAGCCTGAAAATCAAAAGATGTTTGCTACAACAAATAACATACTAAAGATCAAATACTTCACATGGTTAACAAAAGTCACCATAGTCAGAGTTGTGGTCTTCCAGTAATAAGATACAACTGTAAGAGCTGGACCATAAAGAATACTTTTGAATTGTGGTTGGGTATGGCCACATTTCTCACTAGGCAAACAAGGCAACTGTCTCGGGCCTCCTCCATGAGAGGTTCACAACATTTGCTTATACATTTTTATAAATTTAAGTTTATTTGTTTTGAAAACACAGGCCTGTTTTTAAATCAAATAAATGTTCTTTCTTGGGGAGAGGGAGGAGGTGGGTGTGAAATGGCAAGCTTGCTATGTACTGCAGTTTAGTAAAATAAACAGGCCATGGGAGTACATGGGCAAGTGAGTGTGTTTACACCACTCTGCTGCTCTGTGCACACTGATATGCAGAGGGTATTAGTTAATTATATCAGATGTAATTGTCATGCCTGGGGGAATTTACTAGGCATTTCAACTGCTTCTCACATTATCTCCTTATTTACTATGTACTTTTTCCTATGGGACAAAACAGCCCTTCTCACCTCATCTCAAGCGTGAAAGTATTTAGTAAATCAATGCACCAACGCCCACACCTTAGTGTAATAGCATCCCTTTCCAGGACAAGTCTCACTCTCCTCAGCCCGGGGTTTACCCTCTTCGCTGCCAGAGATGTATTTCTTAGGCTGTGCAGGAGGCAGAGGCCACTCCCCCCCCCCCCCCCCACACACTCTCCTCACTATCTTGGCTGCTCTGATTGGCCAAGCCCCCCTATATATATGTAAATATATAAACATAATTAGTTAGTGAAAACTATTGAGCCTCGCCCTTACTTATAAGTGATTGTGGGCGGGTGACTCATAATCAGATTGCCAGTAGCTAATAGAATATGTGACAACATAAAGAGTGATTTTTGGTGTGCATAAATTGTGGGCGGGTAACTCGGAATCAGATTGCCAGTAGCTAATAGAATATGTGAGGAACTATGCTTTATATTGTGTGCAAGTCAAATATTTTATCATATGTTTACATGTTTTATTTATTCTGGTATTTGTGTATCTATCCACACTCTCCTTTGCCAGCCCACTGTTTCTTTTACCATCAGAGAGAGGGCACTTTTGGAGACTTCTTTACATATGTTCTTTTCATATTTACCTGTGCTAAACCTTATTAGACTACTTCCCTCAAAATCAATAAAAATATTTTAAAGAAATTTACAATTACCTTTCAGGATGTAAATAAATAGTTTTATATATATATATATATATATATATATATATATATATATATATATATATATATACACACACACTATTCATTTTGGATATAGCTGAAGGAGTGGAGCTACAACTGGGGTATGGGGATTATACAACTGAGTAGGCCTAGGGCACCATAAACCTAAATATGTCCCTTATGAGCCTGCTTATGAATCACTAAATCACTTCCTCCCACTTTTTGTCATTTATCAGATTAGAGCAAGACAGAAAAAAATTCCCCCCTGTGTCACTTTGATTTAAGTTTTTTAATCCTTATGTCACATTCATTAAATAATTTCTGCTGTGTTGAAAATATGCTTTTTTAATTTAATGTTAGGAAATTTGGAACATCAATTTCCCTTTAATTTCCTTCCAACCGGTCACTCATTTGTTTCTTTTTTTTTTTTACAGAAAATGTACAGAAATGAGGATGAATCTACCAATATTTCATGCAATCAAAAGGTCAAATTTTTAGCATGATGAACAGGAAATTAGGTGCACATTTTCCATTACCAACAAAGCACATCACATTTTGCTAGCAGATTTATAAAGCTAGTCTTACTGCCAAATACTTTTTTGCAATTTTATTCATCAAATCTTGGAGTTAACCCAAACTCATGCAGGACCTGGTGTAACCGCGCAACTAGAGCATCCAATGTTGTTATAACAAATTAAGAAATAGCTGAATTGTGCACTATTTCATTATTATTACTTCCCTTTTTATTGGAAGCCTTTTTTTATTTTTCCTTAATTTATATTTTATAGTTCTGATCATGTAGTGTGCAATCTGCGGGTCAAAGTATTGTTTGGCTAAAGAAATTAGGGGATACATTTTATCTTTGTAGAAATAAAGAATATTTTTTTTTAAATATTACAGAAATTATTACTAGTGTAGTACTCATATTAATACCCATGGTAGGTGTTAAAACCATTTGACAAAAGACATAGAAGAATGCTGAAGAAAGAGGGTTTATGTGGGGAAAGTTATTCTAAGAAAACATTATACTATATACTCCTTATATGGTAATGATGATATAAGATATTGTTCACTTGCATAATCTTAAAAAAAATCATGTATTTTTGTTTTTATACTGAAAATATATTAAAGGGTCAGCGTAAGCACCATGAAAAGGATTGTATCTAGTTTATCACTTGTTAATTCAAGAAAAATGTGTTTATAAAGTTAACAAAAAGTCATCTGTAAATATTTTTTTTAAAATACTAATCTACCTGATATTGTGGGTCTGTCTCCACCAGTTTCCTGTAACATGAATTATATTGTTCGGAAGCCATTGAAGTTATCTGGTAGATGCTTAATTATGCCAACTTTTCTTTCATCTGGTTAATTAACCATTGCTTGGAAAATCAGGCAACAAAAAATCATAAACTGAAGACATCAGGTGGGGACATGGTCAGACATGGTCAGAGGATAGGGGAAGATAATTCACAACTACTGAATGCTTAAACAGCTTCCAGGTAACTTCAATGACTTCCAGACAAATAATGGGAGTCATGTGACAGATGGAGATACAGAATGCACATTTGGCAAGTACGGTAACTTTAATTTTAAAACCATTTTATTTACAGATATCCTTGTTGATTTTATAAACACACATTTCTTGAAGTCACAATAGAATTAAAAACTCACAACCATTTGATGCTTACACTGTCTCTTTATAGAAGTATAAAGGAAACCCTGTGTGCTTATCCTCTCCTAGCGAATTGCTTGTACTAATACAGTTATTTTAAGTTATTATAGAAGAGTATTGCTGATCTCTTCCAGAAAGTCCTTGGGTCTCATCTATGGAGTAGAATGGAATGGACCTAGTGTTGTTAGTTTTACTTTTTGTAGCACACTAAAAACAAACTGACTTAAAAGAGTGTATATTCTCCCACAATACCATATACTCCAGAATAAACGTGCTGTTAATTCACAGTAATATAAGAGTTTCCACATACAAATCTCACAATACAACTCATTGAAGAATCTACTACCTTGCCAACTGGGTGTGTCTTTGGTGTTAGAATTGCCACAAAGCCTTAATCCTAAACCAGTCTTCTCTAAAAGTTTGGTTCTTGGGTGCTAGTTTCCAGACATATTTTCAGGATATTCCAGAGTCAGCAGAGATCAGTAAATCTAAATGAATCAATCATTGAATGACCCAACCTTACTCAAACAAGGTGGCCTGGATCTGGCCCTGAGAGTTTTCTTTGGCCAAGCCCGACATAAGGGTTTTTACTTGCAGTTACTATTGCCAAGTTGAAAACCCATGCACATTTTCACTTTTCAAGCCTTAATTTGTAACCTAAAACTGGGACTACGGATCTCTTGCTGTGGAACTCTCAATCTGTAGGTCACCATTGAGCAACTGGTAACCAAAATAGCTCAAACTAAGCCTGATTCGCCTCACCTAACACTGAAATGACTGCTGTTGTACAAAAACTTAGTGAAATATGTAACAAACGAACAAATTAGCAGCTGTGCACACAATGAGTAGTAAATCATTTTGAATAGTGCTTGGGTATCAAAGGTTCTTTGTTTATGTTCAATTGAGCAATAAGGGGAAGCTTGGAGAGAAAAAAGTGGAGAGGGTGGCTTGTTATATCATTGGAGCTTTTAGTATTTGACATCTACCCCTTTCACTGTACGTGCTTAGATGCAGGCAGTCACATGGTTAAATGATCTAAACACCCATCTGACACACACAACCTTTACCAAAGTGTCATGGATGCCTAAAACTGAGATATGATTTAATTCTAACTCAGAACTAGGTTTATGAGCTTTTATATACTTAAATAAGCTCTTCGCCAGATAAAGTCTTTTAAAAAATATCTATTTTTCACCATACAAGAGTTGTTTAAGGTGACACTCTTGGACACTCAGAAGGACCTCACTAATACACGTCAAATGAAATTAAAGCATATATAATTCTTAAAACTCACTGTTTAAAATGCATGCTAGCCAACCATGTAAGTTTTATTTGTTCCCAACTGGCAATAATGTGCTATAACAAGAATGATCCGGCCCAGCTATAAAATCAGTAAAAACTATTGTTAGTCATAGATCAAGCTTGCATTTGTTTATTTAGTTACTGATTAGCAATAAAACTATTATTTTAGGTTTAACTTTATAGTTTCAGATACTAGTAGAGCTGCTTATCTTAACCCTGTATTAAGTGTCCAAGGAATGGGAGAGAATCTGCCCAGGAGGTTTCTTCTTATTGGTCTGGGTTTGTCTGCAGTTGTCATTGGAGGAGAAAAGGTAGATAAGAATCCCATTAGGACAGACCCCTGAACAAACCCTTCCCCCCGCCGGGACACTAGACAGGCGATGGAAGAATTATCTCTGCTCTTTCCTCTAACTTAAAATTTCAAATGTAAGTTTTAAAAACTATATTGAAATTTCAACCAAATATAGATTTTCTTGCTAAATAGTTAATAAATAAACACTACAATGTTATTTCCCTGTCTAAATAAATATACCTCTGTCACGACCCAGGGGTGAGGGGACCACATGCACCCCAAGCCCTCCTGCTTTAGCTTGCAGGAACAACCCCTGGATAGTGAGATTTTGGATATCTCAGCACCCAGCTTGCTTATTCAGGTCAGGAACACCAGTCATCTGGATACAAGAGCAGGTGATGGTCCCTCCAAAATATGACCCAACAGGGAAACCAGGATACCACCAAGTGATTAGCTTCCAGCTGTAAATATAAAACTTGCTAAAACTCAGGCAGTTCAAACTCGTAAACACAAAAGTCTAAATCTAATGATGAAATTGTTATAAAGTTGCAGATTTACTTGTCAGCATATTTTGTGACAATTCAGTTTTTAATATATTTTTTTACCATTTTATTCACAGCAACACAAAGATGTCATGGCTCAGATATAAGATGGATTATTTTTCTTATTCGAGTTTGCTCTATCCATGACCTTATGTTTCTGGTCAAGTAAGAAGGAATGTTGGACACTGAGAATATCTCAATAATTGTGTGTTAAATCATAACGCCTATCTCTGCACATTTTAATATAGAAAATGTAGTTTGTGTGTCCGTCTGGTAAAGCAAAATAACTAAGTCAGAGATTCTCATCAGAGAACGAAATAACCTTAATAGGCTAGTTCCATGGACAAGATAATCCACTCTGAGAGCAGCCTCTTTTAGCTCACTTGTGCCCTTCACAGGGAGAAATATCCTGTAGTATATCAGTCTGGTCTCACTCAAAAGAGTGACCCAGCCCCGAAATACCAGGCAATTCTACCCTGAACAGGAGAAACAGCAAACCCCTGATTTAGTATATACAGAATCTGAGGGGACCCATATACCACAAACAAATGTCTTTTCAAGCTCCTGGTTTATGTGTCTTCATCTCAGCTTTCGTGCCATTACAGGAAGTCACAATATATAGTTGTGAGCATTGCGGGTTGTTGCTAAAGCTTGTGGGCTCGAGCAGCGAGCTTGCCGCAATTGCGGCCCTCCCGAAGCGAGTGCTGCAGTTGCTGGCAAGGAGTGCCAAAGGCACTCCTTGCGCTGGGGGAGATGAGCGCCATAGGCGCTCATCCCTACGACCCTGTACGACTTGGGCAGTGAGTGCCAAAGGCGCTCATTGCGCTGGTGGAGATGAGCGCCATAGGCGCTCATTGCTACGACCCACAGGACTACAGATCAACAGAAATCTCAATTAGATAATTCACAATGCAAAACCCGTAGCAGTTTTAAAAAATTGCGTGGAAAAATTATGGCCCGTAACACATTGCAAAAAGAAAAGCGGGACAAATATGACCCGCAGGACGTTGAAAAAAAAATCTGAAGTTAAAAACCGAACCGCGCACATCCAAACACAAAGAAAATACGAAAAAAAAAAACCATCACACACAGCACGGGGGACAGTCAGGATGTCTGGGAGTGAGGTTGCACAAGAATTTAAACACAATATGCCGAGTTTCGGCACTCGAAAATCACCTAAGCGACAAACGAAATGGCGGGAATGAGGCTACACGACCCCTCACCACGCAAAACACCGTCAGGCACATAAGACTTTTACCTAGGAACGTACAAAATACACTATTAGGAAGGACGGAAAATGCTCGAGACCCGCTAACACATAGACAATTTTACAACACTAACCGACAACTAATAACATTAACATCCTAAAATGGCGTTTACACAACTAAACAAACGCATTGCACTTGCGCACGCAGCCTATTTATACTGCACACTTCACATATTGCTCACACTTACACCTCAGGTCAGCAACAGTGCAAATGTACATTGCATGCTGCAGGAAAACAGATTGTTAGCTCTTCAGGATATTGATTGCTGCATATATTAATTAAAATATGTAAAGTATATTAATTTATTATTTAATTAATAAATTAATTATTATTCAAAAATCTATATAAAGAAAAAAAAAGGAGCAGGGGCTCATTGCGAGACACGCGATGAGCGCCAAAGGCGATCAGCGCCGGGCTCGCAATGATCCGCGAGGGTGCTCAGATAAGCAAAAGTACACAAGGGGAGAGGCTCGCAATGAGCGCCAAAGGCGTTCAGCGCAGGGCTTGCAATGAGCACCGAAGGTGCTCAGACGACCAAAAGTACACGAGGGCAGAGGCTCGCAATGAGCGCCAAAGGCGTGCGACCCAATTGCTGAGCGCCGAAGGTACTCAGAAGACCAAAAGCCTCACATTGTGTGCCAAACAGCATTACCTGCCTTACAATTTTATGACTGACATTTTTTTGAAGGGCAATTCTCTAGTATAGGATAACATTGAACACATTTAACCCTATCCAAGCCATCATGGCTGCAACAGTCCCAACGTCCATGTGGCCATGACACAATCCAGTATAGTAGTTCTTAGTGTAGAGTAAAGCAGGTGTTAGTATTGTGAATGGTGGGGGGAATAGGAATAAATGAGCATGTGTGAGAGAGGGAGGGAGGCAGCAAAGGAGGGAGCGACAGAAAGGGAGGGAGAGAGAGAGAGGAAGGGGGAGAGAGAATGGGAGGAAGAGAGAGAGATGAGAGGGAGAGAGAGGGGGAGGGAGAGAGACAGAAAGCGCACAGAGAGAGGGCACAGAGAGAGACAGAGGGCACAGAGAGAGAGCACACACACAAAGAGAGGGCACACAGAGAAAGAGGGTGTACAGAGAGAGAGAGGGAGCACAGCGAGAGAGAGAAGGTGTACAGAGTGAGAGACGGCGTAAAGAGAGAGAGAGAGGGCTCACAGAGAGAGGGTGCATGGAGAGGGCGCACAGTGAGAGGGAGAGATAGCGCACAGAGAGACAGGGGGCACAGAGAGAGAGACAGAACAGACAATTGAACATGACATATGATACTGTCATTTATGACTGGCAAGTTACTAGTACTTTATAATGGGGAAAATGAGACTATACAGTATGTGCTATATAACACCACTATATGTACTATATAACATCTCACAGTATTAACTTTTGCCAGCCCGGGGCCCATAGCATTTTTATCAGCTCTACAATCCCTGGGCATGACAACCACATTTGGAGATTCATGGTATAAAACACAACTTAGAATTTTGTACCAGCAACTTAAACAGCAGCTACTAAACCTAAAATTTAGCAAAATGGGCATTGCCTTTATTTTCTGCTGTAGGATGGATTGTAGCATAAGAGCAGTTACTGGCACCATCCTTGTGAAACATACAAAGATTAGCCTAAAATGGATTATTTCTTAAATGAAATTACTATAAACCCAGGTACAGAGCATTTAAGTTGAATATTTGCTGCTAGTTTATCACATTTTTAATAATTAGGTTGTATAAAGGGAATGTCATGCATTTACTCTTGCCAAATTGTTAAGAACAATAATAGAGAATAACTGAACTCATACAGTAGATTAGGCATCAGGTGTTTAAGGACAAGATCCCTATGAATAGTTTTAAAGCTGAACCTTGACCAGGCTTCATCTTTTAAATATACCAATGTGTATAAGAGATGATTATTCCTGGAAATTTTTTAACACATTAGGAGATGAATCCCTTATTACCGTAGAAGTCATTTCTTTATTGCAGGGTCAATGTCTCCCACTTGGATGCTCAAGAGGGCAGACAAGTCTTTTACTCAATACAGTATGTTCACAATGAACAGGACCCTTTTTGTATTTCTATGTCCTAGATAAAAAGTTAATGAAAACTGTATTGCGCCTGTACTTACAAACGTGTTAAAAGAAATAAAAAAAGGATGACACAGGCAAAAAATGAACTGGGAAAAAGCACAACCTAAAATACAAAAAGACTCTTACAAAAGTTTAAATGGACATAGAACATGCCCCAACTTTAATTTATTTAAAACAGCATTTTTAAATATAATTTTAATAGTAACATGCCTGTCATAAATAATGGTATCTCATGCTATCTTCAATTGTCTGTGCTGTCTCTCTCTGTGCTGTGTCTCTCTCGGCACCCTCTCTCCATCTGTCTCTCTCTCTATGCCCTCCCTCTCTGTGCGCCCCCCCTCTCTCTCAACCCGTGCCCTCTGTGTGTGTGTCCTCTCTCTGTGTGCCCTCTCTCTCTCTCTGTGCCCTCTCTCTGTGTGGCCTCTCTCTCTATGTGCCCTCTCTCTGAGTGTGCTCTCTCTCTCTGTGTGTGCCCTCTCTCTTTGCACCCTCTCTCTGTGCCCTCTTTCTCTCTCTGTGCCCTCTCTGTATGTGTCCTCTCTCTCTGTGTCCTATTTCTCTCTCTGTGCGTCCTCTCTGTGTGTATCCTGTCTCCTGTCTCAAGCTCTCTGTGCGCTCTCTCTCTCTGTGCCCTCTCCATCTGTGTGCCATCTCTCTTTGCCCCTTGCCTTCTCTCAGTGCCCACTATCTCTATCTGTGCCCTTTTCTCTGCCCTCTATCTGTGTCATGTCTCTCTCTGTGCACTCTCTGTGTGCTCTTTCACTCTCTGTGCCCTCTCTGTCTCTCTCTATGTGCACTCTCCCCCCTTCTGTGTGCGTATGTGCGAATATGAAGCAACTGCACATGTCAGACTTTAAGCCCTATTACATTCTCCCAACGTGTAAAACTGTAACCTGTAACGGAGCCCGCAAAGCTTACGGCTATTAAATTGTCCTCTTAAAACAACCCGCCAACGATCTGCGGGTTACAGGCAGAAAAACCCTACTGCCACAAATCCTTTGATCTGTCAAGCCTGTAACTATTAAATTGCTACAAATCGACTGGCGTTCAAACCCGTAACCTGCAAATGGAGCCAAAAAGCCTACCAGAGAGGACCCGCAATGGGGTTAAAGTCTTATGCGGAGCACTGTAAATGCAAATATACACACTACTGTACTGATAATTAAAGTGAAAGTGATGTTAGGTATTACAATTATTAGCACAACAGTCTCAAGCTCGCAAATCTGCAATATAAAATACTTTGATTAATGTTTAATTTCCGTGTTATATCGATCACGACAATCAATGTGTTAATACATATAATGGAACTTGCATGGACTAGAATATCATATTTACTGTTTTAGGAATACTCCGGCGTATTTCCAACCCGCAGGCTTTGTGGATGTACCCGTGCCGCTAAAGGCCTCAAATTTAATATGGCCCTTTGTCTCGCATGTGCAGTTGCTAGTTGAGTGAGCACTGTGCAGGCATTACACGTCTTGTAAATTTTTTTAGTGGATTAAAAACAAATGAGTAGATTAAACGTCCCCACATTTAGGTTTATGCTACTCTAAATATAGAGTGTCAGGAAATAACAAGTTTATTTAATTAAGACAACTAAGCTTATAAAAGAGTAAAAAAAAATTAAAAACATGAATAAGGAACAGTGCTAGACAGTAGCCCCAAAAGCTGGCTCTTCCCTATTGTAATGGAAAGTGAAACTAGTATAATTGTAGTGCTTAAAGGAACTGCTTGTATAATGCAAAGAGGCTTATGAATAGGTTGCTCAAACGGACGCTACCAGCCTAAGAGAGAAAATAATGCTAGTAGTAACAGATCCTTTTTGCACTACAGTTATGGTGGTTTCTCTTTCAATTACAATATGGATGAGCTAGCTTTTGGGGCTACAATCTAGCAATGTACCTTCCAGAAAAGAGGAATCCCCTCAGAGATCATGGTCTATCCCAGTGGTTGTCCCAACCGCCCAGTCGTGGGCAATTCAAGATTTCATGGTGGGTGGCGGGGTAATCGCTAGGTGGCATTGTTGATGAGTGATGGCATAGTAAGCACAGGGTGATACATAGCTAGGGACAGCAGTCAGGACCGGATCATTATCTAGTAAGTACAGGGCGATACATAGCTATGGACAGCAGTCAGGACCGGATCACTATCTAATAAATACAGGGAGATACATAGCTAGGGACAGCAGCCAGGACCGGATCACTATCTAGTAAGTACAGCGCAATATATAGCTAGTGATAGCAGTCAGGATCGGGTCACTATCTAGTAAGTACAGGGCGATACATAGCTAGGGACAGCAGTCAGGACCGGATCACTATCTAGTAAGTACAGGGCGATACATAGCTAGAGACAGCAGTCAGGACCGGATCACTATCTAGTAAGTACAGGGCGATACATAGCTAGGGACAGCAGTCAGGACCGGATCACTATCTAGTAAGTACAGGGCAATACATAGCTAGGGATAGCAGTCAGGACCGGATCACTATCTAGTAAGTACAGGGTGATACATAGCTAGGGACAGCAGTCAGGACCGGATCACTATCTAGTAAGTACAGGGTGATACATAGCTAGGGACAGGACCAGACCACTATCTAGTAAGTACAGGGCGATACATAGCTAGAGACAGCAGTTAGGACCGGATCACAATCTAGTAAGTACAGGGCGATACATAGCTAGGGACAACAGTTAGGACCGGATCACAATCTAGTAAGTACAGGGCGATACATAGCTAGAGACAGCAGTCAGGACCGGATCACTATCTAGTAAGTACAGGGAGAAACATAGCTAGAGACAGCTGTCAGGACCGGATCACTATCTAGTAAGTACAGGGCGATACATAGCTAGGGACAGCAGTTAGGACCGGATCACTATCTAGCAAGGACAGGGCGATACATAGCTAGGGAAAGCAGTTAGGACCGGGTCACTATCTAATAAGTAGAGGGTGATACAAAGCTAGGGACAGCAGTCAGGACTGGATCACTATCTAGTAACTACAGGGCGACACATAGCTAGGGACAGGTGTCAGGACCGGATCACTATCTAGTAAGTACACAGTGATACATAGCTAGGGACAGCAGTCAGGACCGGGTCACTATCTAGTAAGTATAGGGTGATACATAGCTAGGGTCAGGACCAGATCACTATCTAGTAAGTACAGGGTGTTACATAGCTAGGGACAGGACCAGATCACTATCTAGTAAGTACAGGGTGATACATAGCTAGAGACAGCAGTCAGGACGGGGTCACTATCTAGTAGGTACAGGGCGATACATAGCTAGAGACAGTAGTCAGGACCGGGTCACTATCTAGTAAGTACAGGGCTATACATAGCTAGGGACAGCAGTCAGGACCGGGTCACTATCTAGTAAGTACAGGGTGATACATAGCTAGGGTCAGGACAGATCACTATCTAGTAAGTACAGGGTGTTACATAGCTAGGGACAGGACCAGATCACTATCTAGTAAGTACAGGGCGATACATAGCTAGAGACAGCAGTCAGGACCGGGTCACTATCTAGTAGGTACAGGGCGATACATAGCTAGAGACAGCAGTCAGGACCGGGTCACTATCTAGTAAGTACAGGGCTATACATAGCTAGGGACAGCAGTCAGGACCGGGTCACTATCTAGTAAGTACAGGGTGATACATAGCTAGGGTCAGGACAGATCACTATTTAGTAAGTACAGGGTGATACATAGATAGGGACAGGACCAGATCACTATCTAGTAAGTACAGGGCGATACATAGCTAGAGACAGCAGTCAGGACCTGGTCACTATCTAGTAAGTACAGGGCAATACATAGCCAGGGACAGCAGCCAGGAACGGATCGCTATCTAGTAAGTACAGGGTGATACATAGCTAGGGACGGCAGTCAGGACCGGATCACTATCTTGTAAGTACAGGGTGATACATAGCCAGGGACAGCAGTCAGGACCGGATCACTATCTAGTAAGTACAGAGCGATACATAGCTAGGGACAGCAGTCAGGACCAGGTCACTATCTAGTAAGTATATGGAGATATATAGCTAGGGTCGTATGATTTATGTAACCAGTTACTGTGGCACCAGTGGGCAGTAAGGAAGTTATACCAACAAAATTGAGCGGTAGGTATTAAAAGGTTGAAAACCCCTGTCTATCCAGCCCCCCACTATCTGTAACACCACTAGGGTTCCTTATTCATATGTTTTAATTTTCTTTTATTCTTTTATAAGTGCTGTTGTTTGAATTAAATAACTTTTGCTATACAGAAGACTCAGTTAACTTAAGCAACCGGAAAAAAATTGAATACTCTACTTTAAATAAAAAATAAAATTTTACAGGGCTCAACAAATGCCAGTAGCCAGGTTGTCATGCCACAAAATGCTTCCAAACACCTATATGTCATCCACTGAATGTCCCTGCAAATTAATGTTACCTGGAAGACAGGCATGCGTGACTAAGCCAGGGCAGTGTTGGCGTTACATTCCCCGCAGTCAGCACCGCACCCTCCAGCCGAAAGTACCTGTGTGTAAGTGAGAAGTGAAAGCTGCTGCTGCTAGAACAGCCCGCATTGACAAATATACTCAGCAGAGCATCCTATGTGCAGCTAATCTAGGTCTCTTTTATATGGAACTCTCAAGCAAACAGAAACTACATTTATCCGACATCTAGCAATCCCCATGGGTGCCAGATAACTAAGAGTCTTCTGTATTATTTTCCATATACTTTATTGATTTTATTAGTGTTATGTACTTTAAGATGTATGTGTAAACACTCTGACATTCCCAAAATGTATTCTGCACTAGGTTACTTCAGATTTACATGTCGCCAGTTACTACTCCTCCTTTTTATTTGCTATATCCCAATGAGAAGATAGCCATACATTTGTGTATATATACAGTCAGGAAGTGTCAGATAGAATTACAGAAATGTCACATCCTATATATAAGTATCTTGAAGCACACTGCTGCCCCCTGAAAATGTGCTGTCCCAGGCCCAGGTCTCATGGGCCTAGGCAGAATTATGGAAGGGACACTGTGGGAAGCAAAAAACAAATAGGACAAAATAACAGAAAAGTCAATGTGCATAACTATTCACCCCCTAAAGTCAATACTTTGTAGAGCCACCTTTTGCTGCAATCACAGCTCCAAGTCACTTTGGATAAGTCTCTATGAGCTTGCCACATCTTACCACTGGGATTTTTGTCTATTCCTCCTTGCAAAACTGCTCCAGCTCCTTCAAGATGGATGGTTTGCGCTTGTAAACAGCAATCTTTAAGGCTGACCACAGATTTTCTATTGGATTGAGGTTTGAGCTTTGACTAGGCCATTCCAACAAATTTAGATGTTTCCCCTTAAACCACTTAAGTGTTGCTTTAGCAGTGTGTTTGGGGTCATTGTCCTGCTGGAAGGTGAACCTCCGTCCTAGCCTCAAATCACTTACAGAGTGGTACAGGTTTTGCTCAAGAATATCCCTGTAGTCCGGGCCGGTCGGTGGTCTGGCTCCCCTCCTGTCACCATTTTTGTCAGTCAAATCCTTCCCGGAATTTGGGACGGCGTTTAGTTCCACCTCTAGACAGTGGTGGCTAGGCAGTCCACTGGAAAGAGCAGGAATCTTGTTCTCAGATGATGCTCTACTATCCCATACCTCCCTTATTACCAAATACCACATACCAGAGAGTGAACTCTGGAATTACAGAAAAATTAGACACTGGATATCCTCACTAGCCCGGGTATATGGGACCCCGAAACACTCCTGGTGGTCGACTATATGTGCAAAACGGCCCTCTATCAAAGGCCTCCTTGGGTATCTATATTCATTTCTGAATGATTCTCAGAACATACAGAAACCAAAATATATGCTGCAATGGGAGAAAGACCTGGAGAGAAATTTGCACCAATCTAACAAAAGGATCATACACATATAGCTTACTGGAGACCTCATTCAAAGTGTTGCATAGGACCTACTATATTCCATATCTAATGTCCAGACTTAATAATAGTCTTAGAGAGGAGTTCTTTAGTGGATACAAACTCAGGGGAGACTTTCTGCATATATGGTGGACATGCCATGTAGTACAAAAGGTATGGAGGGAGATGACTGGCCTATTCTCGCAGGTGACAGGGACTCGGCTGGGGTCAGAGATAGAGATTTGTCATCTAGGGGTTCATGGACCCAGTCTCTCAAAAGAACAAAACAAACTGTGGCAATTCATGGCTCTTGCCACCAAAAGCTGTATAGCAATAAAACTGGAAAGTGGCAACACTGACCGCCAAAGAGATCATTTTAAAAACAAATGATGTTATGGTAAATGAGAGACTGTCACATGTCCTACAGAACACAGTCCCCCTATTCCAGAATATCTGGACTCCATGGCTGGCCTCAGCCTACAGCATTAAGATGGGAACGTGACTGGGACGAAGGGGACCGAGGCTCTTGCTCTGGGATTGCGGTTGGGGGGAGCCTGGTGACCACTTATACCTATTGAATCCCAGCCATTGTGGATTTGGAGGAGTACACCAGGTAAACACTACCCTTTTCCCTTCCCTGTTTTTTCCTTTTTTTCTTTTATTTATTCCTTCTTTTCCCCACCCTGTTAAGTTGACATAGTTGATGTTTATATTCTCCAGTTTATATGTTCTTGTCTCTTGACAAGAAACAGACAATAACAACAACAACAAAAAATGCCATGTTTGAAGACATAGAGGGATAGACAGGGCATAATATAATAATGTTACAACAAAAATGGAGACAGTATCTTGGTTAAGATGTTGGGGAATCATGTAACTGTATGATATAACTGTCTTGTTGTTCTGTTCTTTATCCTTTTACTAAATGCAATGTGATATTGTTACCCTGTCTTCAATAATAAAAAAAGAATGAATAAAAAAGTATTTCCCTGTATTTAGCATGATCCATCTTTCCCTCAACTCTGACCAGTTTCCCAGTCCCGGCTGCTGAAAAACATCCCCACAGCATGATGCTGCCACCACCATGTTTCACTGTGGGGATGGCGTTCTTTGGGTGATGTGATGTGTTGGGTTTGAGCAGACATAGCATTTTCTTCGATGGCCGAAAAGTTAAATTTTAGTCTCATCAGACCAGAGCACCTTCCTCCATACATTTTGGGAGTCTCCCACATGCCTTTTCGCAAACTCAAAACGTACCATTTTGTTTTTTTGCTGAAAGTAATGGCTTTCTTCTGGCCACCCTGCCATAAATCCCAACTCTATGGAGCGTACAGCTTATTGTCGTCCTATGTACAGATACTCCAGTCTCTGCTGTGGAACTCTGTAGCTCCTCCAGGGTTACCTTAGGTCTCTGTGCTGCCTCTCTGATTAATGCCCTCCTTGCATGGTCCATGAGTTTTGGTGGGCGGCCGTCTCTTGGCAGGTTTGCTGTTGTGCCATGTTCTTTCCATTTGGTTATGATAGATTTGATGGTGCTCCTTGGGATCATCAAAGATTTGGATATTTTTTTATAACCTAACCCTGACTTGTACTTCTCAACAACATTGTCCCTTACTTGTTTGGAGAGTTCCTTGGTCTTCATGGCAGGGTTTGGTTAGTGGTGCCTCTTGCTTAGTTGTTGCAGCCTCTAGGGCCTTTCAAAAACGGTGTGTATATGTAATGACAGATCATTTGACACTTAGATTGCACACAGATGGACATCATTTCACTAATTATGTGACTTCTGACGGTAATTGGTTTCACCAGAGCTTTCTATGGGCTTCAATACAAAGGGGGTGAATACATACGCACATGCCAATTTTCTGTTTTCTATTTCTAAAAAATTGTTTTATGTATATATTTTATCTCATTTCACTTCACCAACTTAGACTATTGTGTTCTGACCCATCACATAAAATTCAGATTAACAAAACACTGAATTTAAGGCTGTAATGTAACAAAATAGGTAAAAAGTCAAGGGGGTGAATACTTTTTCAAGGCACTGTACATATGGATACAATGTAATACATAACTTTTTTACTTTACTAGCGAATTGCCCGTCAAAAAATGACAGCAATGAAATTGTAAGTGTGCTAATGCTGTTTGGTGTGTAATAATGAAATATATTATACATTAATAAATGAATATACTTTACCTATTTTGAAGCATTGTGTTGAAGAGCTGTCAATCTGTTTTGATGTTGCTGCAGCATTAGTGGTGTGGAGCTGCTGTGTAAGCGTGCTGAATGTGTGCACTGTAATACTGTGCGTGTGCGAGACAAAACCGTTAGCGTAGTGGTGTACTTCCGCATTGGCGTAAAATGGCGGGTAATGTGTGGTATGCGTCTTCGCGGATTATCAGTAGGTGCTTAGTGGTGTTTTGCGAGTTTCTTGTGGTGTTTTGCGAGTTTCTTGTGGTGTTTTCCGTGTGGAGAGTGCTGTAGCCTCATTTTCGTTTTGTCCGTCGGCCATTTTTTCTCTCGCTTAGCGATTTTCTTAGTGTCTAAAGTGTTTTATTTTTATTTAAATGAAGGTGTAAGTTGCTTTTTTGAGGTCCTGGATGGTCCCTCTTGCTGTAGGTAAGGTTTTTATGTTTGTGTTGTCTGTATTTATTGTGTTGTAAATGTTTTTATGTCGGCGCGTTGCGTCCGATTTTTGCGAGATCATAATGTGTGCTAACGTGTCTCGTATGGTGTTTGCGTGTGTAGCCTGCTTTTCGTTTTGTTCGGCGGCCATTTTTTCTGTCGCTTAGCAAATTTTTTATTGTCTAAACGCTTTTATTTTGAGTGTAATCAAGGTGTAAGTTGGTTTTTTGAGGTCCTGGTTGCTCCCTCTTGCTATAGGTAATTTTTTTATGTATGTGCTGTGTGTATTTATTGTGTTTTGAATTTTGTAATGTTCGCGAGTTGCGTCTGAGTGTTGCGAGGTCGTAATGTGTGTTAACGTGTGTCGTATGTTGTTTGCGTTGCGAGGTAAAGTTTGCGAGGGTCGTAATTGGTGTGTCGTGTTGTTTGCGTTGCGACGTAAAGTTTGCGAAGGCCGCAGTTGCTGGCAAGGAGCGCCTTTGGCGCTCGCTCGCTACGCTACGCGAGGGTTGTGGCTCGCTACGCGAGCCCACGGGCTTGCTGCGCGAGCCCGCAATCGTTAGCAACAACTCGCATGCTCACAACTATATATGTGATTTAGCCATTAGAATAGTAAATGCTGTACAACAGATACATTTTGAGGCGTCTTCCTTCTCTCTATCTCTCACTGTTAGTTTTGTCCCAGAATTCTCTTTTTCCATGCCAAAATTATTATTTTTTTCTTGCTTGAAACATATATTAAGATCCAAACCATGTAAAAAAAAAAAAAAAACACTTCCTATTCAGAATGACTTATTCACATAACTGTGTACTTTAAACAAACAACCATTAAGGGTTACACAAACAGAAACTAGGCATACCCAGACACATGTGACTGTACAAAACCAGTGATGGGGTTTATCAATAATTAAATACAATATTCTCTCATTAAAGAACCACTGAAGTGTTATATTTATAATTTGCTCTTTTAAAGAACTTGATAATATGCAACATGTTTTTATACAGTTTAAAATAAATAATCACAGCCTATAATTTGTATATATAGGGCCTCATTCTATTATCGGCCGTAAATCGGCCGTAAGGCTGCGATTCCTTGCGAGGGTTCAGTTAACTCGCGATTCTATTATACGGCCCCGCAAGGATCTCCTTTTACGGCCGGCCGCATATCTTGGAACCGGCCGTAATCTGTGAAATATAAAAACTCAAATATAAATTCAAGCCTGCACTGTACAGCTCTGTAAATGCTAGGGATCATATTGGGGGACATGAGGATTAAAAGAAACCCACTCTCAAGCTTGCACATCTGCCCAAACCCGAGTTCAAATTAACTGTTTATTTTCCGGCTGCGGCGTGGGCATGTCTGAAGTGCTCCAAGCACTCTGGACTTTTTACATGGATATTTTACGGATATTAAAAATAAAATATTTTACGGATTTGAGTACAGGATAATTATGTGCTATTTTTTCTAACACCTAAAATCCCTTTATAGTCTTCTCAAAGTGCAGGATGGCTTTATTTGAGCTATTTTATGTGCTTAATTGGTGCTAGCGAGACCTTTTTCCTGCAAGTAACTGCGGCTCGCTTTTAGCCTTGCAGAGAGGTTTCCCGGAGCAATTGAATTGCAAATCTCTTGCGGCCGTTTAAGATCAAAGGCTTTCCTCCGGCGCGAGCGGCCGCAAGAGATAGCAAGGCACCGGCCGCAAGCCTGCCGGAATCCCCGGCCGTAAGGGAATAGAATAGCCGAATAGCTTGCGGCCGGTCCTTGCGGCCCCGCAACGGCTGCGGCCGATAATAGAATGAGGCCCATTGTATTTAGTTTTGCTTTAATGATTACAGACATTTTGAGTTTGTTTGTAAAAGGATTAGAAACCTGGAAAGATTGGGACTCTGTATTTATTTGTGTTGAAAATATCCTCTTCAAATAATCTCTCCCCCTCAAACTACAGGCAGACTTGAAGTCTAAAATGGAAACCTGCATTATAATGTAAGAGTCATGCAAATATAAGATTTCTCTAAAATGCTTTTATGTTCCTGTCTTGCATACCTATTAATGTTATTTTGTTATGTACTTTTGCAACATTTTTTTGTGGGTGCATCAGAAACACTGACCTACAATTCAAAATAGCAAACTTCAATGCTAATTTACTGTAGGAAAATGCATTATTTGTTATCACCTAAAGTTTAAAATTATACCATATTTGGAACTTCCAATGTGTCACATTAATGTAAGATTATATTCAAATTTGGGAATATTTGCAATATGTATATAGTCAAAATGGTCACTTTAATATTTTATGTAAAAAAAAAATCAACATTCTTCCTAAAGGCAGACAAGTTTGGTCCTGGAGAGTCACACACAGGCCTGGATTTAAGGATTTCCTTTCTATGCACAGGTGAGACAATCAGGATGACTGAATGAGCGCTAGTCTCACCTGTACAGAGCAGGGATACCTGAGAACATTGATTTGAAGATGGAACCAGAGAAATATATAAAGTAATAGCGTCCTCTTGTGGCAATATTGGATATTACATTATTGTGAGCTTTTCAATGACACTGCAAGTGAGTGGAGCAGACTTGTAATGAAGCCAACATACTCTAAGGCCCTCATTCAATTGCGATTTGGCCAATTGAATAGGCCTCTAAATAAGCACATAACATATATTTTTTAAAGAAGTTTTTAGTAAGTAAGCATCTATCCAAAAGCAAGGTTTTCACGAACTAAAAACTTATTTAAAAAAAATATGTTATGTGCTTATTTAGGCCCCTATTCAATTGGCCAAATTGCAATTGAATGAGGGCCTTAGTGGTTTATAAACTGACAAAAAAAATGGGCATCTATTGTCAAAATGCACAGGAGCATTAATAAATGTATAATCAATGGTTTAATACAAGGAAATATTTTAATATGTTAAGGTATATTATAAAAAAAAATGTAAGGCTGTGGAAGACAATCTTACGGCTTATAAATCACTTGATGGTTTATTTACTAATGCTTTTTAAACCTGGAGTTAAAATGATGAGTTAATAACTCCACTGCTTATGTTATCCTATTAGTCAAAAAGAATATTCTGTACACCAAGAAAAAAAAAAAAAAAAAAATTAAGTACAATGTGAAACTACTGTACATACAGTACGTTAACCAATCCTATCTCAAGTTATACTCAGCCATAACTTGTTGTTGTTTAGTCATTCAGTTATGTCTGACTCTCTGTGACCATATGTAACTGCAAGCAAGGCACATTGGCAGCCACTGCTCCTCTAATCTCCATCAAACTCATGCTCAGTGCTTCAATGACCTCATCTATCCATGTTTGCCTCTGATGCACGTGCCTTCAATCTTTCCCAGCATCAGAGTCTTCTCAAGGGAAGCTTTCTCATGATATGGCCAAAATATTTGAGCTTCAGCCTCATAATCATACCCGCCAGTGAAAAGTTTGTCTTGATTTCCTGAAGTATTAATTGATTCGATCTTTCAGTCTATGGGACTCTAAGCAGTCTTCTCCAACACCACAATTCAATGGCGTCAATTCTACGGCGCTCAGACTTTTTTATGGTCCAGCTCTCACATCCGTATGTTACTGTTGGGAATACCATAGTTCTAACTATGTGGACCTTTGATGATGCTGCTATATCTCTATTTTTTAATAGCTTATCCAGACTTGTCATATCTTTCCTCCCCAGAAGCAAATGTGTTTTAATTCCATGGCTGCAGTCACCATCTGAAGAGGTCTTGGACCCCAGGATAATAAAACCTGTCACTGCCTCCACTTTTTCCCCATTTACCAGGAACTGAGGTTGGCACTTGCTCTGATTTTTATATTTTTAACGTTGAGCAGCAGGCTAGCTTTTGCACTCTCTTCTTTCACCCTCATGAATAGGTCTGTTAGTTTACTTTTCACTTTCAGCCATCAGAGTAGTATCATCCGAGTATCTGAGGTTGTTGATATTCCTTCCAGCAATATTGATTCCGGCTTTGGATTCATCCAGTCCAGTCTTACACATGATGTACTCTGCATCTAAGTTTAATAAATAAGGTGACAATATACAACCTTGTCGCACTCCTTACCCAATCTTGAACTATTCTGTTGCTTCATATTCGTTCTGACAGTGGCTTTTTTGGTGCTTCCTCAGTAGGAGGATGAGATTTTCTGGTACTCCCATCTCTTTAAGAACTTGCCACATTTTGTTGTGATCCACACAGTCAAAGGCTTTAGAATAGTCTATGAAGCAGAATTAAAAGTTTTTCTGGAACTCTCTTGCTTTCTCTATTATCCACTGGACATTTGCAATTTGATCTCTTGTGCTGGCACATATTGCTGGAGCCGAGATTGTAGCATCTTAAGCATTACCTTGCTGCCATGTGAAATGAGTACAATTGTTTGATAATTGGAGCATTCTTTGGCACTGCCTTATTTGTGATTAGGTTGTAGACTGACCATTTCCAGTCTATTGGCCACTGTTGAGTTTTCCAAATGTGTTGTCACAAGTCAAGCAACACTTTCACAGCATCAGTACAGCTGGGATTCCATCAACTCCTTCAGCTTTGTAATGAGCAAGACTTCTTAGGATCCATCTCACTTCACTCTTCAAGATGTCTGGCTCCAACTATTGGACAACTATTGAGGTCATCACTGCTGTTAAGATTTACTTCCTGTATAGCTCTTCAGTGTATTCCTGCCACCTCTTCTTTATTTTGTCTTTTATCATGCCCACTTTGGCATCAAAGTTTCCCTTGAGATCCCCAATTTTCTTGAAGAGAACTCTTGACTTTCCCATTTGATTATCTTCTTCGATCTCTTTACATCTCTCATTGTAGAATGTCTCCTTGCCTCTTCATTCTATCCTCTGGAATTCTGCATTCAGTTCATCAAATATTCACAGAGGATATTATTTATTTTATTTTCTTGGTCTAATCATTTTCCCTATTTTCTTCAGTTTAATTCTGAACTTTGCAATAAGAAGCTCATGGTCTGAGCCGCAGTCACCTCCAGGTCTTGTTTTTGCTGATTGCATAGAGCTCCTCCATCATTGGCTACAAAGTATATAGTCAATTGGGGCACAACTCGTTCCGTGAATAATTAATTGGGCACAAAACACTTCCTGAGCCCTCTAAATAAATGATTAGACACAACCACTTTATGGGATAACATACTGGCCACAGCATTTATTGGTAAACACAAAATCACATAATAATAACAATACCATTAATTCAGTAAACATAAACAAGTGAGGGGAGGAGCCTGACCCAAGACAGTACACTCTTTGCCCTGAACCCTCGTCCAGGGCCTACCGTGATGGAACATCCGTACCCCTGTAGGGTAGGATCACACCGACTTTACCACTGTCCCGGCGATTCCCCTCACCACCTGCCACGGAGAAAGCCATAGAATACCTTTGCGGCATACGACTCCCCCAAAAAACGCCATGGCCAGCTGCCTTCCTCCCTAGCCCCTAACACTAAAAAAATCCACCTACTCATGACCTCGACCAGCTAAAATCATGAATAATTAAGCTGTAAGCCGTTAGCTTATCATTATTCCAGCCAACTACTTCTGGGCAAGGCTATACTTGCCTATTTACTTCTCCTACGGGCCTTACTTGGCCCTTCACCAACCGAACCTCCAAGCTAGCCTATTTGGCAGCTGTTACCAAGCGTGATCGTTTTCTACCCTCGTTAAAACCTGCGGTTACCCGGGTATATTACCAGAGGTGTTACCCCCACATGGAGCACTTCCAAGGTAGGCAACACTAGTGCCACTCGCGACCTGCTCATCCCACTGATGACATTCCCATCTCCATAACAGACTGATTGTACTTCCATCAGACCTGGGCCACACGCACCAGCTGGGGCCATGGATCGGCAGATGAGGTGAAGCACCTGCTTGGTCCGATGTCCGAATATCCTATGGTCCACCATCAAATACTAAGACTTTCCCTTCTCCAAGCCCCGGGGCAACACGGCCCGTCGGGTTGTTACAGTGTATGTTCATGCACAACGCCAGTGGGTACCATGTTCCACCACGGAGTGTACCCAGCTCTGATCACATGTCACCAAGTTGCAGAATCATCCTCATAGGGAACATCCTTCCCATTAGGCCATCAATTTTTATGTGCGCCATTACCAGGATTAGTGGCCACCTGTCTTGAAACCTGGTACCTGTATTCTTTTAAAACAATAAGCTCGATTACAGGTACTGCGCCCAAGCGTATCCATTTCTGACACCCTAGGCGGGCCGGAACGTGGAGAAAATTTGACTTCTTCCTTTTTTGCCCGTAGCAATGCAATGCTCCGAGGGATATCTGACCAACCCGGAAACCACACCCCAAATAGGGCACAGACTGCCCGACCCTTACCACAGGGCCAGGGCGAAACCCCTGCCAAGTGAATAACCACCACCCCCCGCAACATCCACCATTGCCCATTGTGCATTCTTTACTGAAACACACAATTAGTAATGTAGAGAACTGTCTACCCCCCGAATGGGCAGAAGATTTCTACCACGTGACTACGCACTTTACTTGATGACCCTCCCAGGACCTACCGGAGACCTAAAATTATAACACCATAGGACCATTCATCAAAACCGATGTTGAGTATGTAAGAGCATGGCCACCAGCCAGACCCGAGACACTAGCCAGCATGTCTAACGTGGTCCAGGCCGTCCCCCATGCTTACATCGATAGACTTAGAATTATATATGCCTCCCCGCCTGGGTTACTGGCTTTCGACCCACGCTGGTAACTAGCGGCTACCCAAGCTCTAATTGTTTTCAACTCCGCCCTTTTCTAAGCCTGAAGCCATTCCGGGTCCCCCCTGCTGACTACCAGTGCTTCATTTTTATGGAACTAATGTGCAATTCATAAGGGGCCCATGTACCCTCGAAACCTCCTCTTAAAACTGGCTTACTTTAGCATATGCCTGCTGTTTTACACAGCTTTTTTTTGCAAACCTAAAGTTGGATAATACACAGGATGCGAAACCTTATCGTGTACTGCCGTTTCAAACCTTACTGGCTAACAGCGTGGCATAAGAATGGATCATGGGCTGACCCAAACATGTGGCATAAAATCTACTAGCTCTAAACAAGGACAAATTAGCGGGGCCTACAGTCACCATGGGTCACCTGATGCTGCTACGGCTACATTTTTTTTTTTTTCATAAAGTTTTTATTGACACATTCACAAGACAAGCACATTTGAAAACAAGGAGCGACACGCAGGTCCCCCACACTTTATGATTTTCATTGTATACATTTGTGCTAGCCAAAGATAAAATACATATGTCTATTCCGTGTGTCACCCTCCGCCTTTTTCCTTTTTCTATTATTAAGATAGTCTATGTATGCAACCTATAACAGGTTAGATAAGTTACCCGTGCTTAAATGCTCTATCTATGTCTCGCATGTGCTAGATATCCTGCTATGGTTACTTATTTCAGAAATTAAAACAATTTTAACTAACAAAAATATAACATAACTTAACACAAATTAACGTGTGCCTTTCAACATTACGTTTTACAGAAATTGCTTACCACCTTTCTTACCGTCCACGTCCGCAGCGACCTCAAACGAGGTACCATGGAGAGCCCTGTCCCGGACCGTACCAGCTATTATCTGCCTCCCCCTCTCGATCAGTGCACTACCGTCAGTGTATCTGGAAAGAGTGTTCCGTCCCGCTCCAGTCACCCCATATTTCTTTATAAACAGCTACCGTATCGTTTAAAGTTGCCGTCAAATGTTCAAATGTCATAATAAAGTTGATTTTGTTAATGACTGAGTGGATATCTAGTGTATTCTTCCGCCAATTTCCTGCCAGACTGCTTTTAGCCGCCAACATAATAAATTGAAGCCACTTATTTTGGTGAATACGTAAGTTTTGTACTGGAAGCCCTAAGAGACATGTTCCCATCTCGGGATGTATTTTTATTTTAAGTATGTTAGAGGCCAGTTCGGCCACCTTGTGCCATAATGATTGAGCAATTGGGCAGTCCCACCAGATATGGCGGAAGGAACCTCCTGTGATACAGCCTCTAAAACACTCAGGAGAGATATTAGGGTCCATTTTGTGTAGCCTGTCTGGCGTGTAATATGTTCTAAATAAAACTTTGGCTGATGTTTCCATATGGCTAAAGTATCTGGAGCCTTTCGTCAGTTCCAGGCTAATTTTGGACCATCTACTCATGTCCCATTCTACTCCCATATCCTGTTCCCATTGCTTAACATGCTTGGGCTTGCTAGCCATGTCATTAGAGTTGGATATAGCGTACAGTTCCCCCAATATTCCCCTAGTTAATGGGGCTTTATTACATATTAGTGTGAACCAAGTTGAACTTGGCGGGCCCCATTTACAGGGTTTAATGGTGACATTGTGGCGAATTTTGTTGTAGTTGAAGTATTCTCTGGGTGGGAGATTGTACGTTTCCATAAAACTCCCAGTATTTAGTACTGCACCCTCTCTAACCCAGCTTCCAAACCTATCTAACTTCCGTGAGATCCACCAATCTTTGGAGAACGTACCCATCTCCTTAAGGGTGCTAGGGGAAGGGAGTGTAGTGGTTAGCAAAGAGATATTGGGGCTTAGCTGTCTACTGATGTTAGCTCTTTCCCATTCCCTCAGAGACAGGGCTATCATCGGGTTGTTTCGAGACAGCTTTGAGGGCAACGGGGAAGAAGGGTCCCATATAAGAGTATCCCATTTTAATGGTGCAATTTGGTGGTTTTCTACAAAGACCCAAAGTGGCTGATGTTCTGCCGAATGCGCCTGGGGCAAGAAAGAAATCTGGGCTGCTCTGAAGTATTTAAGGAGGTCGGGACAGCCCAAGCCTACAGAGGATCTTCTCCTCATCAGAATTGCTTTCCTTATTCTAGGGCGCTTGTAATTCCAAATAAATCTGAATATTGCATTTTGGAAGCTGGCCAAGTCTCTCATATGTACCTGAATAGGCAGAGTCCTGAAAAAGTACAGGATCCTGGGGAGAATATTCATTTTTATTGCATTTATCCTCCCCGACCAAGAGAGATGATACTTATTCCATTTCAACAAGTCCTGATTCAGGGACTTGTATAGCGGAATATAGTTGGACTGGTACAGGCCAGTGATCTCCGGAGTAATTTTAATACCTAAATAATTTATATATTTTTCTGGCCAATCAAAGGAGTACTGGGATTTGAGAGTATCTCTCAAGGCCTGCGGAGCCTGAGCCAAAATCGCTTCCGTCTTGTCTATGTTAATTTTGAGCCCCGAGATGAACCCAAAGGATTCCATCAGGGACATCAAGGCTGGTATTGAGTGAATTGGGTTCGTAAGTGTGCACATGATGTCATCGGCAAAAAGGCAACATGTGAACTGATGTAAGCCTACATTTATCCGTGTTATTAAGGCGCTATTCCTAATAGCCTGAGCCAATGGCTCAATGGCTAGCGCGAACAGGAGGGGGGAAAGGGGGCAGCCCTGTCTTGTGCCTCTTTTAATATTGATGAGTGTGTGATCAGCCCCTGGAATGCTGATGTTTGTAGATGGATTGTTGTAAAAAGACTTAATAACATTCACAAAATTACCCACCAACCCAAACTTCGCAAGTGTGGCGTGCAGGTATGGCCATTCTATGGAGTCAAAGGCTTTCTCCAGGTCTAGTCCTATTGTACATAAGGGGGTATTATCCTTTTTGGCTAAGTGAAATACGTTGAGAAGTCTTCTTATGTTATCCCCCGCCTGTCTATATGGAATAAAGCCCACTTGGTCCTTATGTATCAACCTTGGCAGAAACTTTGCTAATCTGGTGGCCAATATTTTCCCAAGGATTTTCACATCCCCATTCAAGAGAGAAATGGGCCTGAAGTTTTTAGCAAGTAAAGGATCTCTACCCGGTTTGGGAAGGAAGATAAGACTCGCCAGATTGAGTTCGGGGGGCATAATCTTCCCCTCCATAATTTCCCTGAAAAGCTTTTGCAACTTTGGGGCAAGTGGATTATTGAATGCGTCATAGTAATTGTTTGTAAAGCCATCCGGGCCCGGAGCTTTACCTTTTTTCAAGGTTTTGATCGTTCTGTTTATCTCCTCCAGCGAGACTTCAGCATTTAACATATTTAAATCCTCCTCAGTGGCTGAAGGGAGGTCATAGGCGTTCAGGAATTTGTGAATTTTATAACTATTGGCCACCAGTTTAGATGAGTAAATGTCCTGGTAATACTTTCTGAATGTTTCTTTGATCTCATCCTGTTTCATAGTAATTTCCCCCCTCGCGTCCCTAAGCTGGTGAATGCGCGCAGAGTTATCCCTAAAATTTAGTCTCCTGGCCAGCATAGGAGAGGGCTTGTTAACTTGACAATAAAATTTATGTCTCGTTTTTCTAATGGCCTTCTCGGTTCTTTCTGCCAGAATGGTGTCTAATTCTGATCTGGTTCGATTTATGACGTTTTGTGTTTCCCTGGTGAATTTACTCTGGTTTAACTTTTCCAACATTTGTAATTTCTGGAAGAGTTCATTTTCTTTGCTGAGTAATTTCTTCCTATATGCCGCTGAGATTTTTATGATTATCCCTCTAATGTAAGCCTTATGGGCAACCCAGGACCATCCTATTTCCGTCTCAGGAATATCGTTCAGAACGAAGAAGGTGTTAATTTCCTCATCTATTTGGGCCTGTATCTCTGAGCACGTGATCAACTTGTCGTTCAGACGCCAAGCGTGGATGTGGGGATTATTTTGGCTTAAACTTAATTTACAAGATATCAACGCGTGGTCTGACCATGGGCAGGGTAAAATTTGGGCATCTGATGTGCTATTGAACAATGAGGAGTTGATTAACAAGGCATCAATCCTGGAGTATGTGCTATGGGTAGGGGAGAAGAATGTGTACTGTCTTTCAGAAGGATGTAACCCCCTCCAGGCATCTATTAAATCCAGTTCTTTAAGTAGGGCATGTATGACGTTACGTTTTCTCGCATCCCTTGTGTACGAGGGTGTCCCTGACCTATCCTGGAATGGCTGAAGCGCCAGGTTTAGGTCCCCCCTATGATAATTTTTCCTCTATCCTCTTGCTTCAAGAGGTTCAAAAGTTTGATTAGCGTGTTGTGCGGATTAACCGTGGGGGCATATAAATTCACCAGGGAGACCTTAAGTTCAAGAACCGTACCTGTAATTATAAGGAAGTTGCCCTCCTTATCCTTTACCTGCTTCTCTAGCTTGAAGGGGAGGTTCTTGTGAAGGAGAATGGCCATACCTGCTTTATTGGTTTGTTGTGACAAGTATAAAAATTTGGGAAATCCTTGTGGAGGAATTTCGGGACTTTATCTGATGCAAAGTGAGTTTCTTGCAAAAAAATTATAGAGGGTTTGATTTTTTTATAAAAGAGGAAGGCTTTATTCCTTTTAAACGGGGAATTAAAGCCTTTTACATTATGTGTTATGATATTATGTGGGTGATCCGTCATGGTTGTCTGTTCTCTATGTGTGTAAAAGTCTATAGAAAGTTACCCCACGCGGACCACTCTGCCTCGGCTCCCGTTTCCCATACCGGCCGGTCCGGGACATGCCCACCACAACTCGCTCCAGACGCGGACGACTCCAGGCAATTCTTGATCCGCCAGGCACAAGCGGCATAACATGTAAAAAAACAAAAAACAGTATCAGTACAATTAAGTATCTCAGTAATAAACCTACAATGATAGTGAGTCCTCCCTTGACTACTACATATAGTCATTCCGATAGGATTAAGGTAAGGGAACCTACCCCCCTAATTATTACTACAGGGAGAAAACTATCAATTAACATTAACCATAATAATATTAGCCATAACTTGGGCACTAAGCCCCTGGTTGTCATGACACTTAGCTACCTAAGGTAGCCATCCTGAGTACTCAATAAAATATATGCAATACTAAGTGAGTTAGAGAACAACATGAAAACAAATAGAAAAACATTTTAGAAAAACAATTTAACCCATTACCCACTGCTGGCTAAAGAGATTTTATAAGAGTAAAGAAACCCTGCATGAGTTAACATCTCCTCAAGTTAAGCCTGGCCTCTAGCCCCTATATGCTCCCGCTAAACATATGCACAAACCAAGATACAGTACTGAGGTAGAGTCTGTAGTGTGCTCAATGTCCCAGCGTGTGCGAAGAGTCTGGAGAATCGGGTTTTCCTCTTTCCAGTCCCGAGGTAAAGTCCAGACTCTGTGGACAGTATGGAAAAACTTATAGAGCAAGAGTGTGGACCTGGAAATTCTTTTAGGATAAAGGGTCCTCCATCGCCCCCTGCTCCCGATGCTTGACGTCCCTCCCATGGTTGGAACTGGACTTTGATCTTGATCTTTGAGGCAGTGGGTTCTCTGAACCCCTCCTGGTCTGCCTCGAGTCCGCCTGAAGGAAGGAGCTTTCTTCCTCTGAATCCTCTGGGACGAGTCTCAGTCTGGTTAAAAGGCTTTGGCTTTCCTCCAGTGATAGCACCCTGAAAGATTTTCCTTTATACGTGAACAAAAGGGCGAATGGGAACCCCCATCTATACGGTATTTTATAATGGGAGAGTACTTTTAGAGTGGGTCTCATCTCCCTTCTCTTCTGCAAGGTAGAGGGTGAAAGGTCCATATAAACTTGGATCTTGGTACCATCTGGACCTACGATTTCTTTTCTTGATCTCGTTTCAGCTAGAATTAAATCCCTAGCTTTTTGCTGTGTAAATCTGATGATAATGTCTTTGGGTGTATTTTGGTCCCTAGATGACCCCATCGCTCTGTGAGCTCTTTCTATTGTCCAATCTGATTCCTCGACCGATGAAGGATCATGCTGATAAAATCTCTAGAGTACTGCAGAACGTCCGTTATTTTATTGGGAGCCCCCCTTAATCTGACATTATGTCTGCGGGATCTATTCTCGAGGTCCTCCACTTTGTCTTCCAGTATCTGGATCTTAGACGCATTCTGCAATATATCCTGCTTATCAAGTGCTTGGGCCTCCACAATTTGGTCGGTGCTTTCCTCCAGGCCCTGCAGCCTCTGGGTCAGGGACTTGATGTCTGACCGTAGATCATCTACTGCGTGCTTGATTTCAGCTTGCAAGATCTGCTTGATTTTGGACAGGGTGCCGTCCGTTAGTTCCATTTGAACTGGTTGTGAGCTCTGCGGCGCCGCTTGGGCCGGCGAGTCTGGATGTTCCGAGTTAGGACTCGGACTTGGGTTGTGGCTTGCGTCAGGTGGTTTGTAGAACTCCTGGATTCCCTTTCCAGTCTGTTTTTTTTGTACTTTGCTAGTACTGCGGCTTGCCATCTTTTAAGGAGGGGAGAGATTCAAGTTTGAGGACCTTGACCAGTCTGTTAGCTGGGTTAGAGGGTAATGGGTTGGTATAGTGCTAAAGTAGTTAATTACTCATGGATGGCTTAGTGGCTGCCAGCCTCATGCATGCATAGGAGCCACGGTCAGGCTGCCCCCTGGGCGTGTTGAACTCCTCTGGCCCAGTGTTCTCTGGGGCATGACGAACACCTTGAGTAAGGGAATTTGCCGTTCCTTTAATGCCTCCGAGATCACCAATCCCTGTCCCAGTGCTGTATAATATGTGTTCCCAGGGTAAGGGCTCTTCATCTGAATTAAGGTTAGAGAGAAAACTTCCTTGAACAGAAAATGCTTCCAGATTAGTGCAGTTTGTGATTTGGATGCGCTATTCTTAGAGTGTCCACTGGGCGTCAGTGTTAGCACACTAGTGTCAGAGTCATGAAGTCATTCAACACCACATAGCAGGGCAATCCAGTCTTTTAGACAAACACGAGCTGCAGGCAAACTTTCTCAATCTGTTATTATTACATATAAATCAAGTTGGGGCCTTTAAGCCTTATAGTGAGACCCTTAGTCAGATTGTAATGTCCTCTAGGATCATAACTTCTCAGAGTCTTTTGATGTCCCACTTGCATAAAAGAAAAAAAGTCTGTAATAAAATATGGTGAGGGCTCTTATTTCTCCCCCCCCCCCCTTTTTGGGAGGGTTCTGTGTTGCATCAAGCCTCTCTTAGCAGTATCTGCTTACTCTGTCTAGATTTGAAATTCGCGCCACAAGATGGCGGCCGCAGATTCGCTGGCTTTGTAAATCTGGGGTAAGAGGGGGTTACCTGCTTTGAAGTGTAATCCTCCCTGCTTTCATGCCTGTAGTGACCCCTGTATGTGCTCCCTGTTGTTGCTTTAGGGCCCTGGGGGATCGCGGTGCACTGCTGGTCTGCAAGGCCTGGCGGGCAAGATGGCCGCCCCCATGAGGCAGCGCCTCTTTCATAGGGTGCAGAGGACCCGGGTCGTCGCCCTTGCTCCCGGTCTCTGGACCTCCTATCGCACCCCACCTTCAGGCCACTCACCCCTCCGGCCTCTGGTCTCTCTAGTCGTGTGGGTGTCTCTCCGGTCCCCGGTGCCCCTGTACTCACTCTGCTCCGGCTTCTTGTTATGTCAGTGCGGCAGCGCCAGCACAGCCGGCGGGACTCTGCGGGAGCTTGGACCGGGGACTCCTCAGATGTCCTCTGATGTCCGCGGCTCGTGTGGCTGGCCGTCCTTCGGGACTCCCCCGGGGGTAGGGGGGAGGGTCTGTTGTGTTTCCCTGCACTCCAGCGCAGCACAGTCCGGTCTGCTTTGGGAGGCCGTGCAGCCTGCCAAATGCTGCGATTTTGGGGTAAAACAGAGCTGGACCCCACGATCTTTGTGGGTAGATAATCTCCCAGAAGCCTGCAGGTTTATGCAATTTAAGTAATTAGGGAGTTTATGCCCTAAATTTGATAGCTGTGGTGCAGAGCCCACACGACGTGCAGCCTTCCAGTCTGCTGGCTAGCCCCTCCCTCTCTACGGCTACATTTTAAGGCTAGCTGCTCCTATTACCTTGTACTCTATAATCAATCACTAGCGCTAACAATGACACATTAGAAGCCTGTTGTCGTAACGGAACATACTATGTCGCCCACCGCCACCCTACTGTGACTAGGGCATAGTATTAACCTTAGCCTGGGGATCATGGGCTTCTGCCGGAAGTAAACTAACCCTAACTGCGTGTCGCCACATGGGCAACTGCCACGCATGTTTGTTCAGGTAGTGGTTTTACCACAACCGACTGACCCTACCAAAAATTTAAGTCATTTTTGGGACCTTATTAACATATTACAATGATAGGCAGACTCCTGAGCGTAATACGGATGACCTGACTAAACAAGACCTATAGGCCTAACCCCAAAAATACATAGCCGTTCCCTCTACGGTGGCTTGGCAGTACTGACCAGCTCATGCATTACATATAATAGTTGTCAAACTGTGAGTTGTCGTCACGCTTTGCGGCCCTCGCAAAGCTTTACGGCCCTCGCAAAGCTTTGCGGCCCTCGCAAAGCAAGGACCACAACTGACAACTCACAGTTTGACAACTTCCCTTGCCCCACTGATGCTCGCGATGAACGCCATATGCGCTCATCGCACCACATCAGCCCCCGCCAATACATGGCAAGGCTTGCGGGGGAAGTCGTACGCACGCACGAGCACACACGGGATGCCGGTCGCGCACGCACGAGCGGGGGCACACACTGGAAGCCGGGCGGGCGCACGGGAGGCAGCTGCAGCATAAGGTGAGGGAGGAGTGGGTGATACACATAGGAGAGACAGTTGTGGGGAAGACAGACAAAGGGGAGGGAGAGGAGAGGGAAAGAGCAACACAGGCGAGGGAGAGGAGGGGGGAAGAGACACAGGGGAAGGGGGGAAGAGAGACACAGGGGAGGGGGGAAGAGAGACACAGGGAGGGAGGGGAGAAGAGAGACACAGGGGAGGGAGGGGAGAGACACGGGGGAGGGAGGAGGGGGAAGAGACACAGGGGAGGGAGAGGAGGGGAGAAGAGACACAGGGGAGGGAGGAGGGGGAAGAGAGACACAGGGGAGGGAGGAGGGGAAAGAGAGACACAGTGGAGGGTGGAGGAGTGGAGAGAGACACAGAGTTGAGGGAGGATGGGGAAGAGAGACACAGGGGAGGGAGAGGAGGGGGAGAGAGACACAGGGGATGGAGAGGAGGGGGGGAGAGACACAGGGGAGGGAGAGGAGGAGGGGAAGATACACACGGGAGGGAGAGGAGGGGGGAAGAGATACAGGGGAGGGAGGAGGGGGGGGAGAGACAGAGGGGGAAGAGACACAGGGGAGGTGCTCAATGCGAGGCCCGTGATGAGTGCCGATGACGCTCATTGCGAGGCCTGTGATGAGCCTCAAAGCCGCTCATAGCGACGCCTGTGATGAGCACCAAACGCGCTCATCGCAAGGCCAGTAAAGTAGAGGGGGGAGAGGTAAAGGGGTGGAGAGGCTCGCAATGAGCACTGAAGGCGCTCATTGCGAGGCCCGTGATGAGTGCCGAAGGCGCTCATCACGAGGCCAGTAAAGTAGAGGGGGAGAGGCTCGCAATGTGAGGCAAATACCATTGCCAGGCTTCACATTTTATTGCCGTCATTTTTGACGGGCAAGTCACTAGCAGAGTTATAATCATAATAATATTACGTAACACTCTACCCGAGCAAGGGCCAGATATATACAGTATATATACATATATATATACACATGTATATACACACACACACATATATACATACACATACAGTGCCTTGCAAAAGTATTCACCCCTCTTGGCATTTTTTGTGTTTTGTTGCCTCATGACCTGGAATTAACATGGATTGTTTGAGGATTTGCATCATTTAATTTACAGAACATGCCCACAACTTTAAAGATGTTTTTTTTTTTTTTATTGTGAAGCAAACAACAAATAGGACAAAATAACAGAAAAAGTCAATGTGCATACCTATTCACCCCCTAAAGTCAATACTTTGTAGAGCCACCTTTTGCGGCAATCACAGCACCAAGTCGCTTTGGATAAGTATCTATGAGCTTGCCACATCTTACAACTGGGAGTTTTGTCCATTCCTCCTTGCAAAACTGCTCCAGCTCCTTCAAGTTGGATGGTTTGCGCTCGTGAACAGCAATCTTTAAGTCTGACCACAGATTTTCTATTGGATTAAGGTCTGGGCTTTGACTAGGCCATTCCAACACATTTACATGTTTCACTCAAGTGTTGCTTTTGCAGTGTGTTTGGGGTGATTGTCCTGCTGGAAGTTGAACCTCCGTCCTAATCTCAAATCACGCACAGAGTGGTACAGGTTTTGCTCAAGAATATCCCTGTATTTAGCACCATCCATCTTTCCCTCAACTCTGACCAGTTTCCCAGTCCCGGCTGCTGTTCTTTGTGTGATGTGATGTGTTGGGTTTGCACCAGACATAGCGTTTTCTTTGATGGCCTTAAAGTTAAATTTTAGTCTTATCAGACCAGAGCACCTTCCTCCTTACATTTTGGGAGTCTCCCACATGACTTTTTGCAAACTCAAAATTTGCCATTTTGTTTTTTTGCTGAAAGTAATGGTTTTCTTCTGGCCATTCTGCCATAAAGCCCAACTCTATGGAGCGTACGGCTTATTGTCGTCCTATGTACAGATACTCCAGTCTCTGCTGTGGAACTCTGCAGCTCCTCCAGGGTTACCTTAGGTCTCTGTGCGGCCTCTCTGATTAATGCCCTCCTTGCCAGATCCATGAGTTTTAGTGGGCGGCCGTCTCTTGGCAGATTTGCTGTTGTGCCATGTTCTTTCCATTTAGTTATGATACATTTGATGGTGCTCCTGGGGATCATCAAAGATTTGGATTTTTTTTTTTTATCTCCTAACCCTGACTTGTACTTCTCAACAACATTGTCCCTTACTTGTTTGGTCTTCATGGCAGTGTTTGGTTAGTGGTGCCTCTTTCTTAGGTGTTGTAGCCTCTGGGACCTTTCAAAAAAGGTGTGTATATGTAATGACAGATCATGTGACACTTAGATTGCACACAGGTGGACATAATTTCACTAATTATGTGACTTCTGAAGGTAATTGGTTGCACCAGAGCTTTTCATGGGCTTCATAACAAAGGGGGTGAATACATACACACATGCCAATTTTCTATTTCTATTTCTGTTTTATGTATATATTTTTCTCATTTCATTTCACCAACTTAGACTATTGTGTTCTGATCCATCACATACAATTCAGTTTAACAAAACATTAAGGCCCTCATTCAATTGCAATTTGGATAGATGTTTACTAAGTAAAAACTTCTTTAAAAAAATATGTTATGTCCTTATTTAGAGCCCTATTCAATTGGCCAAATCATAATTGAATGAGAGCCTTAGTCTGTAATGTAACACAATAGGTATAAAAGTCAAGGGGGGTGAATGCTTTTGCAAGGCACTGTATATACACATACATATACACATATACATATATACATACACATATATACACACATATATATATATATATATATATATATATATACACACATACATATATATATATGTATATACATATACATACCCATATATATATACACATACATACATAACACATACACATATACACATACACACATAACACATATACACATACACACATATACATATTTATATATATTTCATATAGATAAAGTCCTATGATTGACTATTACAGTAATATGAGGACAAATAACTAAGGAGTTAATGGGCACTTAAGCACTATGTAGCTTTTGCTACCTAATACTCCTTTATTTCTTTACTTTAACGTATTGTATATAATTTTTCGTGTGCAACCATAGACTTATCCTATTATTACTACTTTTTTATTTTTTGTTTTTTAAGTTATTTCCTATATGTCTACATAGGTGTTAATCACCATTTTTTGCAAAAAATCACTTTTTCTTTTTTGATTAATATATATATATATATATATATACATATATATACATATACACATATATACACATATATTCACATATATATATATATATATATATATATATATATATATATATATATATAGATATATATAACCAATAATTTTTGGGAAATATGGCCCTGATGGCAAAATACCTATGAAAGCGGGGATTAACCCCCTCCTAGACGGCATGCAAGTGGGTTACAAACTTAATTTATGTACAGCGCTACAGAATATGTTGGCGCGCTATAAATGAACTATAATAATAATAAACTCAGAGAGAAAAAAGAGTTTCACTTGTCTCCACTGTTGGCAGCTTACATGGATTTAAATAAGGTGCACAATCCTTAAAGGAGCAGGGGCAGGATGGTGCACCTTATTTAAATCCATGTGAGCTGCAATAACAGAGACGTTTTCCTCATACCAAAAACGCAAGTACTTAGGCATATTTTATGCCATCAGGGGAGACAAGTGATACCCCTCTTTTTCTCTCTTTTATCTACACTTAAACAGTAAAACCTAAAAATTGTGTTGCGGTTTAATGATGTTGTAAGTGATATATATGCATTTATAGAGATATATGGAGATATTTTCCTCCCTCTGTATAATACTGCACTGCATATACATAGCAGCACCATCCTTTACCCCGTTTTTTGCTTCTCAGTGTTTTTAACTGTTTTTGATTAGTGCACTATTTTCAGAACAAGTGTGTCCTTTCCTAAATACCCTAATTAAATCATCTTATTGTATTCCTATGATTAGCAAATATTTTGCATATGAGGCCTGCATAAAAGTATCATAAAATATTATTGATACCTTCACTATATTTATATCAGGTCCACAGTGATACAACAATTACTATTCATTACATCATCTTGTCAAAATTAAGGTGGCCACTATTGAAAATCCCAGAATATTATGGGACAGTGACACCTTCTTGACTTATACTTATAACTTTAGGATTGACACACTTTTACTCTTTTTATATTTATGGCGTTTCATCCTGGACTATACTGAATATTCCCCAATTGCCCTATTAAAGTCTTTTTTCCCTTATTAATTTCAATGAAGAAATGTCCCATCCACATATGCCTAACTTTCATGACTCATTCCCAATCTTCGTTCCTGAACCTTCCTTTATTTGTCTTCACCATCTACCAGTCTAACAATCCTTGCCTACTGCCTGTGTTTAATATTTATTTTTCTCAACATGAACTCTGCCTACAGTCCTGGCCATACATTATGGCTACAGTGTGTTCGGACATTCAGATTCAGATCCTGGAACACTTCAACGATCCCAACAAATTCATATTCCTATATCTCTCTTCTAGTGACTTTATTTCATGTTAACAGTGAGGAAGATAAGGAACACACCCAGGCACTACTAATTTTAAATAATCAATTGCAATTATTTTTATTTATGTTTACTTTTTATTTCTGCAATAACATGGACCTCATTTTAATTTGACATTAATATTTTTTATTCAGTTGTATAGAGGGTCTTTTATTAGTTCATCTCTCCGACTTGTTTTCAGTGCAATGTTCTCTTGTTCCATGTTCTTGCTATTTTGGAGCACTGCTAGTGTCTATAAATGAGGTCTTCTTAGTCCTGCCTTGCTCCCCTTCTAGAAAGAAAAGGGCAAAGCCAGTTTGTGTAGAGGCTAAAGAATCTTTTTTCATGCCAAAAAAAAGTTATTAGTGCTTAAAAATTACTCTTTTAAAGGACCGCAGTCACTTAAATTTACTCTTTTGAAGAACTACACTTGAAAATTGGGAACATGTTTTTAGATGTAAATGTAAATAAGACAGCCTCTAATTTATTACTTTTCATATGCAATTATGCTGCTGTGGAATCTACAATTTTAATTTCAGCAGATAAAGTTCCTGAGATGGCAAGACAGTTTGAATGCACATGAAGTGCGTATCTACACAATGTTAATTTGGTAGCATTCTTAAAAAAGAACCCAATGCCACCACCTGTACTTTCAACATGGCAGTGCATAAACCTTTATCGAAACCTCCTTGGTGGAAGACATTGCCTCTTATGCTGATCACATTGCCAAATTTGGTGGCAAATGACGTTCTGCCCAAGACATTATCCATTCCGTCAATCTTTGCAAAGGCCGATGTCTTATACCCCCTTGCCTGCTGATAAATGCTACTACTGCTGCACTGTTCGAGTGAATCCTAGTTGCTTCTTGGTGAACTATTGTTTGAAACTCCTGTAAAGCTAACCATACTGCTTGTAGCTCCCACAGGTTGGACGACCAACCTACTTGTTGCTGAGTCCATGGGCCCTGCACATTCTGTTCACAACAGTGAGCTCCCCACCCTCTTCCTCTGGCATCCATGGTGACTACTAACCACTGAGGAAACGCCCAGTCTACTCTCTTCATTAAATTAGTATTGATTTCTTGTGTTTCCTGCAAACGATTAATTTGATTTTCTTGGGAGAATATGCTGTGATCCACTGTTGAAGAATGTCACTCTGCAGCAATAACAAGTGAGCTCTTGACTATGGCTCAGCTGGAATTGAATGGGACATGAGTTCTAGAGCTGATATTACTATTCTATTGGAGAATGGGTGGCTGGTTTTCAAACGCTTCACTTGCCAACTGCAAAACCCCCCAAAACGTATCCTCTGTGATGGAATCAACCTTGACTTTTCATAATTTATGGATAGTACTACCCTGATTAACTCCAGTCTTGACTGCATCTCTTGTCTTGATTGAGCAATGATCAGCCAGTTATCTAAATATGGAACCCCCTCGACTTCCTCTTGCCTCAGGAAAGCAACCAACACCACCATCACTTTGTGAATATTCTAAGTGTGGAAGAAAGATCAAAAGGTAAGCTCTAAACTGCTAATGATGACCATAAATAGATATTCTCAAAAACTTCAGAGATGCCATTTCCATGGGAACATGCAAATAAGCGTCCTTTAAATCTTTGGAATGATAAATTTGCGGGAGAACACTTCTGCACTTTTTTGTTTTCATGGAACCAGAACTACCACTCTATTTTTCACAACCTCTTGAACTGCTTGCAGTCAAACTCTCTATCTTTTTTATGTGGTCAAACTCTAACCATCACGGCTTGAACGAGCCCATGTCTTTAGGAAATGTGATATTGACTTCTGACAGCTTCTCCACTAGTGTATCCAAATGTGCCCCAAACACATTGACTTTTTCAAAGGCCATTGCTCAAATCCTGTTGTTAGATGACAAACTTTCAACTAAATCGCTTTTGATTGAGCTGCTCCCCGAGCTGAAAAGCAACTCCCAAGAGCCATCACACAAAAAATGTGCTATACTATGCAAAACGAGTAGCGTTCTGAGTATTTCTTGTCACCCTTTCTAGAATCACTTCTTCCTCTTGCACCAGCCTTGGTGCATTGCTCTTGACACGCCTGATGAGATCTTCAATGCTTTTTCAGCCCCCGAAAACTCATTTACGTCTCCTGTTGGAGTCTTTAAGGGCCAACGCATCCTGTTGATCACTTTAACAATAGCGCCACTGGTACATCCACCTCAGGTGGTACATCCATATATTATTAGTCCAATGCCCGCAGATGTTTTAATCTTTGCAGCATCATCATTTTACATTCAGGATGACACCGTTCTTGCTTTTGTTGTGGAAAAATATCCTGCTCATATTTTCCCTTACTCAATCCTGACACACAAGAAAAATAATCGATATTCCAGGTACTCAAAATAACTTAAACAGAACGGTCCGGAGAGTTCAACCAATAAATCTTATGCAGAAGATTTGCACGAGCAGTCTGCCTGAAAAATAACATAAAACTTCTCATATAGTATAATGGAAGTCCAATAGGGGTTAGTCCAACAAATGTCTTTCTGCACAATACACAAAAGACCAGTATAATCCCAGCCAGGGTTAGTGGTGTCATTATCCTGTGCATATCAGACCAGAACACCAACAGGACATGAAATTAGTTATATTTGGAAAATTCGACAAAAAAAAATATAATTTTGTGTTAGGTTAAAAAGCAGAGATAGTTTAGTGGACTAAGAAACCTAACTAATGACTTGTGTCCTAATACAGATATAGCTTGCTTAGGTTGTTTTACCTTCTTATCTTCTATATGTAATGCCAATCTTAAATTAGGCTGTTGAGGTTCTCCTCCATAAGGAACATATTTTCCTTCCTCACCACTTGTTCCTCTTCGTCTGAATCAGAATAATTCACCTACTCCTCCATCTGATCTTCCTCCTCAGTAGAGATGACTGATAAGACTTCCAGAAAATCTCTCACTTGTTAATCTGATTATTTCCATAGCCGCTAGAGAGAGAGAACTTCTTACTAAGCAATCAGGTCGTTGCAGTGATGGTGGACACACCTGAAATAGTTTATTTTAATGCGCTCTGAAAGCATCCAAGGAATTGTCTCATATCCTGCTGAGGAGCCTCCTGTGTGGAACCTGCTCGTAACTGTTTTACTCGACAATCCTTTTACTGTAACCTTCTAGAGCAGTGGTTCCCAAAGCTCTCCTCTGGGCTCCCCAGACAGCTCAGGAGTTCAGTTTAACAGTGTGTGAACACAGGTGAGGAAATAAGAGGCTCCATTGCCTCACCTGTGTTCACACACTGGTAAATTAAAATCCTGACCTGTCTGGGCAGCCCTCAGGAGAGGTGTGTGAACCACTGTTCTAGAGGCTTCTTATCACAAGTCTTGGTAATTTATACTTGATTTTAGATGGCATCTTTGGAACAGAGCCTGCATCTTCTTTCTACATATCTGTAGGAGGAGAAGACATCTACAATCAAAGAGAACACACAAGTATAAATAAATATTTGTTCAGCAGAATGCCATTTTCCTCAGCTGGCAGAAATCCTCATAACACAGTGTGTGAGGTTTTTGTATAGTAGCCTGCTATACTTATCCAGCAGCAACTAATATTATTATACTCCTCATATAGTAAACTGAAAACTGCACATCTGTCATTTTAACTCCTCTCCCCGTGTACTGACAGGCTGAAATTGCAGAGCAGCCATTTTACATCTGCTCGTGACAGATTGTAACTGCAGAGCAGCCATTTTATGTCTGCCCATGACAGACTGAAACAGCAGAGCAGCCATTTTATGTCTGCCCATGACAGATTGAAACAGCAGAGCAGCCATGTTATGTCTGCCCATGACAGATTAAAACAGCAGAGCAGCCATTTAAAGACTGCCCATGTGTGTACTTCTTACATTTCCAGTAATCCTTTCAAATTTCCAGTGCAAACACACCACAGATATGATTCTACTTTAAAGTAATCATCATTTAACTTGCTCCTAAACCTTCTATACAGGCAGACTAGATTATACATGAAACTGACATCATCATACCGTGTTAAAATGGAGAAATCAATAGAGTTGAGGAATACACTGCTCACCTTAGGTAACAGACAAGTGACTTTGCTTTTTCCAAACACTCACGGAAGAGCAGCAGAATAGCACAAACCACACTCTCTCTACTCTCTGTATTGTAGCAGCAGAGCAGGAGAGTGACATGGGCTGGTTGCAAATGCGGGCAGGAGGGTGGCTTGTTGTATATATACTGCACTTTATCCTTTATAGTTAATCAGAATCTGCACACCTCATGGGCAAAGGGTCTAAAAGTGCAAAAGAGGAGCATAGCAATGTCTAGTCTCCTCCAGATACACTCACCCCTCAAGTGGTGTTGGTTTTCAGTTGACAACAGAAGAAAAAGGATTTCACCTTAAAGAAAAGGGATTATCACAGTAAGGGCAGTCAGATTGTGGAACTCATATTTTTGAATAAAAAGGGCATACAAGGTTATATTGGATTAGGATGTTTCCCCTAATGAGACAACTGACAATGTCCCAGTGGAGTTGGTTTCTTGTTCGACTTCCTCTGTATTAATTAACAATTCACATAATAAAAGGATCAAGAAAGATTTTAAAAAATTAAGTTGATGGACCAAAAGTCCTTTTTTTTTTGTTTAACTTTACTATGAAGTGTTCTGTTACTGCAGAGCAGCAAAACAAAACTACATGGTTTAATAACACCTATTAGGCTCAACTATTTGCTTAGGGTCATCGCGCAAAGAAATAAAAATTATTATTTGACAACTTTAAGTCTGACTCAGAGCATAATTAAGCAGGAAAATATCATATATCAAGTTCTTAATTAGAAAAAAAATCATTTTGATGCCTTTGCAGGACCCTGGAGAGATCCATGATACATTGGTTGTAGTTTGTGAGAGAAGGGGATTATATTTCTGGAGAGCTAATGTTGGAGTGAATAATGCAAGGAGTCTGCTTCTGGGCTGTGAGGGGGAATGTGTGTTGTCTATTTCATTTGTATCCAGTTATCTTTACAATTGCTCTCTGTTCCCTTCCTCCCCAGTCCTCCATTCACTGATAACCAAAACACACACTGTCATGATTCAGCTTCGAGGAATTCATGTAACAATCACAAAATTGATTCCTGCAGTTATAAAAAATCTTTAAAAATTCAGATTTTCCCAGAAAATACTTTATGTCCATGGCTTACACAGCTGTTAATACAACGATATTAGTACAGACTTGTCAAACAAGTGTCTCTTTTTAAATACCTTTGGATCCAATGAGAGGAAGGACCTAGTTTATATACCTTTCAAAATATATTTTCACTTGAAAGAGACTATTTGAATATGTATTTACAGTGTTGTTTATTTTTTTTAAGTGAATGTGCTAATGCTAAATAATAATTGTGATTTTTAGCGACTGTAACACTTGCGGACGTGAAAGATCAAAGGCTTCGATGGGCTGTAAATTCCGGATTTTACAACCGCAAGGATTTCAAGCCCGTAACACGTAGGCAATTTGCACCTTGCAAAAAAACACCAATTGAATAGCAACGTAACTTACGGCATCCCTTACGGGCTACTGTAACATTTTTGTTATTTCTGTTTTAAGTTAAGCTGAAAGCATATTACACGCATATGTTCGTGTTAAAGTACAACCGTAAAGGCTGATAGCTTATAAGAGCACACAGCAAATAAAGAAGAAGAAAGAGGGTAAGAGAGGGGCAAAAGGAGAAGGAGTTCAGAGTTATTTTTGTTCTTAAAGGGGGCATCCTAAACTATTATTCTACTCTACATATATACCACCCAATCTTAAGAATCCAAGTGTCCCAACATGAGGACCATTTCCTATATGATTGGTCCAAGTTGACTGAGATAATGCTTATGGTATATATAAATTTAAGTTCAATCAAAACTGCACTATATTCTGGTACTGCAGATTTCCATGTTTTGGTTAACGTAATCCTCACTGCTAAAAACACTTTACTGAGACACTCGATGGGGAGGCCTAAGAGAGCTTCTTCTGGCTTTTGGGGAATCCTGTGCCTCCAAAGCCTCTCCAAAATATCATAGGTCTCCAAACAAATGTGGGCGATCTTAGGGCAGTCCCAAAGAACATGTTTAAGGGTGCCCAGAGTGTGACATCCGCTAAAACAGTTACCATCCACTGACGGGTTAGAAAGCTGCATCCTAGCTGGTGTTAAGTACCACTTCAATATGGTCTTGTGTGCATTTTCCCTAAGTATAATATTTAGTGAGGAGCCTGTGGCCTGCTTATATATCTTATTCCACTGTGCATCAGTTATATCAATGGCGAGTTCCTAATCCCAAGAATGTTGATGGTGGAGTTTGGACAGTGTGGTTAGGTGCATTAATTAATTATAAATAATATATTCCGTTTGCCATTAGGGTTGTTGAAACAACATTTTTCGAATGGAGTGACCTTAGCAGAAGAGTTAAGTTTTATTACCCCAGATATATTAATATGTATCAATTAAGCCATTCCTTTAATGGCAAATGTAGGTCTCTAAATGTTGTAGGAGGCCATTGTCGATTTTCCTTTAACAGATCAGCAGCAATCTTAAACTGATTATTTAGCCACCATTTAAACTGTGAAAATCTATTTATTGATGCTGACTTCTGAAATAACCACAGTGGGGTAAGTCAAGAACCTGCTTCTACAAGCGGAATTCTCTTATTCTTCTGAGTCAGAACTGCCAAAGACTGAACCATGCATTTGGGAAGGGAAGAATTACCCAATTTAAAATGTAGGGAAAGCCATAATACTTGTCTAAGGTGAAGGCCACTTTCTTCAAAGATATCTATCTCCACCCACACTGGTAGATGTTCCTTACCAAACCACTTGGTGATTTGGGCTAATCTGGCAGCTTTATAATACTTGAGTAAATCCGGCACAGCCAACCCTCCTTTAGCTTTAAATGCCATCATGGCCTTCTTTATTCTAGGCCTTTTACGATCCCAAATGAAGCAGGAGATTGCCCCACGAAGAACCAATAGGTCCTTGGTGCGAACAGCCAATGGAATAGTGTGAAAAAGATACAGAAACTTAGGCAAGGTATTCATTTAAATACTGTGGATCCTCCCTAGCCACAAGATTTTGTAGGAGGACCACGTGTTAATGTCATTGAGTAGTTTTTTTATAAGTGCGGGGAAATTTGCTGAATACATTAGGCCAGATTGTCTAGGGATATAAACCCCTAAGTAGTGTGTATTTTAATTTATGTGCATTGGTATTATGTGTTATCTTTAAATATGTGTAATCAAAGATCAAGTGTAAAATCGTAAATAGATGAATATAAAATGATAAAACCGCAATATACTGCTCAGAAATCTCTCCTACTCTAACTCCCTCTGCTCAAACCACCAACTCTGGGACCCACGTGCTACTTCGTTAGAATCTACAACACAGTCAGGTGAGGTGGGTATGAGTCTATTTCCTGGGACTGGTTCCCTCTCCCTCTTCATTTCCCTTTTTTTCCTGTTCCATTTTTTGTTTTACTTTTCTTATATAGTTGCTACTAAAGGTAGTCTTGGAAAAGTAATGCGAGAACACAGTTAATTTTAAATAAAAAAAAAAATGTTTATATATATATATATATATATATATATATATAATTAAGAAAGATTTGAAGACAATATGTTTATGACAGGATATGATGTATCAACATAACAAGTTTTATTCTATTTTTTTCTGTATGTTATCTTTTCGATGCATAACTTGTTTTCTATCTTACAATAAAAAAACTATTTAAAAAAAAAATCTACAACACAGTCAACGAATGGGCGTGTGGAATGCAACTTTATAATCTCTCTCTGTCAATCATCCTCGACTAGACCGCTTTCTATTGGCTGAGAGTCTATACCGTGATTGGATTGTAACTTTGGACCACATCTAGACCAGACCATTAACAGTTTGCACCGAGGGGTATATGGGCTTAAAGCTTCGGGTGGTATCTTGCTCCCATGTTCAATTGAATAGCACCGGATTTGTAGCAGACTGCGAGCCTGCAGCAGGCCCACAGATATATGGCGTATATACCGCGAGATGTGGCCTTCCAATTGAATGAGGCTCCAGGTGCACACATTTTCACCTTTGACTCAATACTCAAAATATTTTGTCTTTACAAATCTATGTATATTCTGTCAATTGTTTTATTGTTTCTTCTAAGAATTAACTTTAAAAACAACCTTGTAGATACATTTTATTATGACTTAGCAAAAGCACTGAAACTATTTTTTCAAAATGAACTCCTTCCTAGGTTTACAGATACTAAGGTTTTGTAGATACTATATTCTAGATACTATTTTCATATTTGTACTTCTAATGAATAGATATTTAACTCCTACAAAATGAAGGGGGTATAAGGGGGGATAAAAGGGAGACTATGGGATAAGGAAAGAAAAAAGGAAGGAGAGGGGAAGAGAATGGGGAGAAGGGAAGGGAAGAGCATGAGCAATGAATGTGAGAGGGTGGAATGTGGGAGGGAAATTAGGGATAAGGAAAAACAGGAAAAGAAAGGAGTGCAAGTGGAAAATGAGGGGGGCACAAGCAGGAGAGATGTGTGGGGGGGGGGGGTGAGAGCAGGAGAGATGAGGGGAAGTGTGAGGATATGGGTGAAGATGAGAGAAAAGACCAGGTGGGATGTGGAGTGGAGGGGAGTGAAGAGATATGGGGAGGAGAAGAGAGCAGGGAGTGGGTAGAATGTACAAAGAGAGAATGAGAGGGAAGAAAAAGTAAACAAGAGGGATGATGGCAAAGAGAAAGTAGATTACATTTTTATAATATTTTTGTAAATTTAGAAAAAAAAATATTTTTAGATATACTAGTGACTGTGTGAGGTCTTTTCAGCTCCAGAGTTTTCTTGCTTCAGCTACAGTTATCCTCCCTCAGGACATTGGGGTGGATGGGCTTCTCAGTGCACTGCAGTTATATCAGGACCATAAGATGGAAGAATCAGGAACACAGGATCAAAATAACAAACAGGGGTTATAACCTCCTAAAGGAGCACACTTTATTTGAGGTTTCACAGGGTATATGAATGCTAAAGAGCAATAGCTTAATTTAAACACAACCTGGGGAACAACCAACAGGAGAAGGACCTAAGTATGAGTGTTGCTGATTGGTTCACAAGGAGCCAATCAGGAGCTAGCTAGCCATGTGGAGGCGAGCCTATAGGGAGGTGGCTTATGACAGCAGCCCTGTGATTGGCTGAGCAGTAGTTTTAACAGCCAAACAGGGAGCAGTGGGAGACCCCGGGGAATATACTCTCTAGGCAGCCAGACTAGCTGACACCTGTACATAATAGCACAGTAGGGCAAAACAAAAGAAGGTAGCAATAAGGAGGTTTAGTCTGGTCACAGCCTATAACATCATACATATGAAGTATAAGCACAATACAGGCATATAATGAAGAGTCTTTTAGTAAAAGTTATTGAGCCATAATAATAGCTCATGATTCTGGATAGGGTCAGTCTTCTCTGCTGATGCTGGTGTAGATCAGTTACTTAAACTCACGCCTTTTCCCAGGCCAGGCCGGGGCAAATATAGCTCTTAGCAAAGGGAATTATAGCTCTGTTGAAGCCATGTAAGAGGGTCTATGCACAGACCGGCAGATAGTCTGGGTAGAGGGAGCAGCCCGGTTAGTCCCTCCAGTTATACAGAGGGGACATGGTAGCTGGTTTCTTCCTTTGTGGGCTGTTTTCCTGCCACATGGATAACTTTTCCTAGCCCCTACAGTCACATGTGGCTGCTGCTGCTCCCCTACTCAATTGCTCCTCTGGACTGTTAGGGAACCAACTGGGGCTTCTAACCAGTAGGTGCTCATGTGATTGGCTGAACGTCAGTCAATGGGAGGAGAGTACCCACAATCCCTAGGCTAATCAGAGCAGCACCTACTTGCCATGTAATACAAATGGGCCAATCACAAACAAGCCTAAGTTCAATGGGAAATAGCATGGGGAATTGTTCTCTTTATAGTTGTATTGTGAGAGCCCTGGCCAGGCTTTTATTATGTCCCCAGATGAGCTCTTTGTAGAGGAGGTTTAGGCCCTGAAGGGAAGTTGGTTGGGGGTTCAGGGAGGTCCCAGACTGCCTCTCAAAAGCAGATCTTGGCAGCGTATTTTTTTAATTATTTGTTAAGAAAGACAAGAGCCATTAAACATACAGAAAAAAATCACCAATACTCATGAAATAAATACAAAAAAATCAACCTATAAACCCCACTAATTGTTTCTCTATTTTGGTTTGTATAATGAAGAGAGATAAAGGTATAACAAAATAAAAAAAGTGAAAAGAGAAAAACAAAACCGAAGAGAAGAAAGAAAGAATAATAAAGAAAAATAATAAAGAATAAGACTAACAGACATGGCTCCCAATCCGGGGAACCATTGTCTATCTCATACTAATAGTCTGTTGGTGCAAAGAGAACATTTCTTATCATCATGTGGCAGACAATTCTCTAATGTGTGTTGTTCCAGGTTGTAAAACCCACCTAGCATCAGAAGTAGAGAATAATTACCAGCTTTAATATAAAGCTGAAAGGCTATCTATATTCGTTCTTTTTCTCACTCATTTGGAGATTACAGTGCTCTGAATAGTGGATGAATTTGCTGAATGACCACATGATGGCGATGGATTTCACAAGCACAGTTTAATCCAGAGAATTAGCAGAAGACCATATATGGTATTCTTGTACGCATGGGTGTGTGTAACTTTGAGAACTGGATTTCTCCAGTTTTCCATGTGGCAGAAGGAATCCTTTGTGTGGACAGCTGACCAGTGAGGGGACTGTGTGACCTAACTGACCAGTAAGAAGTAAAGGACATGAGTATGGGGGTGGGATTCAAATACAGGAATATAAGTAACATTCCAGGCTGTTTTTCTCTCTCTTGCACTCTTCAGCTCTCTTGAGCTCTTCCTCTCTACCTACACTGTGAAGACCTGGTAAAGTATCATACTCTCATACACACACATGGACATAATTGGTAGCTTTAGAATGCCTTTCTGCTAAGTTAAGAGATGTTGTTTCCATAGTATTATCATGTATTATTAATGTATTTGTATTAATTATTGTATTCTAATAAATACACATTTTGTAACCATTAATCTGTAACGCCTCTTGAATATATATATATATATATATATATATATATATATATGTTTTTCCGTGGAAGGCAAGAATCTCATAGATTGAGATTAGGATAATTATTATAATCATAATTAATATGATTATGAATAATAATATTGTAATTCATTAATTAACTGTTTTTATAACACAGGTACTCCACCTGATCAGGATTTCCACTTCTTAGCCATATGTAGTTTTAAGATGCCATAAATATAAAGTAGAAGCATTCTCCAAGGCATTTTTAGAGTTTGTAATGAAAATGCCTAGTAAACACATTTGTTGTGTTAGGTTCACTTGTTTGTCATACATAGCTCATAATAGCTGTTCAATTTTTACCCATACTCCCCTAACCTTAGGGCAGTTCCTCCTTATACGTAAATATGTGCAATTTACTCCACAGTTTCCAAAACAAACACCCGTGTAATTAGAGGAAATCTTATGAAGCTTTCCTGGTACTAAGTAAATTATTTTTAAAATTGTAAGATTTGTTTCTAAAATAGTCTAATTTCTACTGCTTTGACCTCTAAGCTTTAAAAATTGAGGGTAATCTTTATCTGCTATAGGCATTTGAAGATCAAATTCCCATTTTATTTTAAAACTAGCTAAAACCATTTGGCCTGGCGTGTTGCCACCTAAATTATTAGGTTTATCTAAACATTGTGTTTCATACTTAGTATGCTGTCTATATATATCTGTTTTTGAAAGTGAACTGATGAATTGAGAAATCTGCAAATAAGAAAAAGGATTACTATCAACATTTTCCTTAAGAAGTTCTAAAGCTTCAAGGTGTCTGTCTTTCTGGAGGTGTCTAATTTTGTTTAGTACATTCAGTTCCCGTTGTTTCAAGCTATAGGCATTATTTTAGGCAAGGAATTGTGTATTTTGAGTTATGGGCATCAAAGAAGAATATAATGTTAGGTGGTATTTACATGTTAATCTGTTTCATATTATCGGAGAATGTCTAGTATATGGATCAAAATCAGTTATATTTTTATTTGGGTATCACATAATATCTTGGATATTTACTTTTGGGAGAAGTGAATTATCAAGTTTTACCAATCTGGGTGCCTCATACAAATCGGGGCCGTAAAACATCTGCAAGTCTGCGATTCCTTGCCACCAGGATACGGCCCGCGTGCGCTATTTCTACGCTGCTATTCACTTTGGCAGCGCCGCAAGGTGGTCCCCTTTACAGCCGATTGCAAGCCATGCCATCGGCCGTAAGCATTTGCTGCGAGCCCGTAATTCGTGTTTCAAGCCTGCAAACTCGGAAAACTGTAAATGCAAATATAAATTCAATCCAGCACTGTAAAGCACTGTAAATGATGAGGAACACAATGGGGGACATGAGGATTAATAGCAACACATTCTAAAGCTTGCACATCGCCAAAATCAAATATTTTATTTCATGTTTAATTTACTTCCAAAGTACCACAGGCTTGAATGACCTGTAGCTTGTTTTTCAAGCCCGTACGGGCTTGGAGGGTGAATGACCTCTAAGGCGTGGGACTTACATGATGGATAGATCACAAAAATTGAACATGAAATTAAAAAAAAATTATTTGCCGATTTGGGAGTAGGGGAATGTTGTGCTATTAATTCTAAGACCAAACATAACTTTCACTTTTAAGAAAAGTACAGGATGGCTTTTTTATTTGATTAATTAGTGCTATGATTTGTAAGTAAGAACGTTGCGGGACCTCTCTGGTGTAAGTAAGCTGCGGCTCAATTTTAGAGATTTACGGGCTGGACGAACGATGATCGTAGCATTTGAATAGCGAATTGGGATATATGGCGGCCGCAACTCTTGCGGCCGCGCAAGATTAAAGGCTTTGACGGAAGTAAGCTGTGATTGAGCAAATCGCAACGGATCGCAGCTCGAGGCTCGTAAGTCGCTTGGAGGCCTCCCCTTGCAGCTACTTATTCCAAAAACGTAGGATTAGAATGAGGCCCATGGAGTATCTACCTTAGCGAAGTTGTAATAAGTGCATACATTTGGCACAGAAAAACATGGGAGAATGGGATCATTACTACAAAATATTTAATGCACTTTTTTTGCTAACGAAAATCAAAATTAATTTATAACAATTTTAACTTTGGGGGAGTGAGGCTTATGTTGAAAGCTTCTGATTTATCTATGTTAACTCTGAGGTTAGAAATTGTTGCAAAGTTGTCTAAAATGAGATCATCCAAATAAGCTGAGTTTGTGTACGGTCTGTTCGACCTTAACTCCTAAATATCCCTATTCACTCTTATGGGAACCGCTAAAGTTTGAATTGTCAGTGAAAAGAGCACCCGCCTCGCAAGTCCTTTAAGGACAGTAAAGGTCCTGAAAGGACCAGCGCTAAAAAAAATATTAACCCCTGCTCCTAATGACTCCTATAACTCACAGGGCTCTATACAGAGCCCATGAGCTCATAATTACCCCTATAACTCATGGGGCTCTATACAGAGCCCCATGAGCCCCTAATTAACCCTATAACTCATGGGGCTCCATACAGAGACCCATGAGCCCCTAATGACCCCAATAACTTATGGGGCTCTATACAGAGCCCCATGAGCCCATAAAGACCCCTGTTATGGACGAAATTCGTGAAAATTTATATTATGTCCATGCTGCATTCCTTTCCTTACAATATATCATAAGATAAGGCACTAATTACTTTTATTCTTTATCCTGAGAGTCCTAAGATGGCTACTGAGCTGTATCCTGAGAGTCCTAAGATGGCTACTGAGCTGTATCCTGAGAGTCCTAAGATGGCTACTGAGTCATATCCTGGGAGTCCTAAGATGACATTTATATCCGTGACCAAATAAGGATATGAGCCCCGCCACCTTCCAGAGCCAATCAGAAGCTTCACATAACCTGACCATAATGACATCAACATCCGAGACCAAATATGGAAGGACCCTTCCTACCTTGTCAACCAATCAACAACTGTCTAACAATGAGTCGTATGGTTGTTATATCTGATCAACTTATATTATATAAGTTCCTATGTTGTATTTGGGGGGGTTCGTTCGTTGGGAAGAATACAAGAAGTTTTATACCAGAACTTTTGGGTCTGTGTAAATTCTTGTCTCTGTGTGCACACATGGCCAACAGACGGATGATTTGGACAGGAACAGATATTATACAATGGGATTATTTTTATCCATCCAAAACAACCCTATAACTCATGGGGCTCTATACAGAGCCTCATGAGCCCATAATTAACCCTATCAGTCTCATAAGGGTCTATACAGACCCTTATGTGACACTAATTACCCCCATTAGGCCAATAGGGGTCTATATAGACCCATATATGACACTAATTAACCCCTATAATAACACCATAAGTGCCATGATAGTCCTCCAGGACCCACATGACACAAAGTCCAAACACTACACTATTAACCCTAACTATACCCCATTAACCCCTTAACCCTAACTATACCCTGTTAACCCTATCTGGACCCAACAACCCTATCTGGACCCAATAACCCTAACTGGGCCTATCTAATCCTAACTGCGCCTATCTAACCATATCTGGACCCAATAACCCTAACTGGGCGTATCTAACCCTAACTGGGCCTATCTCACCCTAACTCGGCTTATTTAACCCCATCTGGACCGATTTAACCCCGTCTAGCCCTATGTAAGCCAATCTAGTCCTATTAAACCTTAACTGGGCCTATTAACCCTATCTACAATACATTAACCCTATCTACAATCCATTAACCCTAACTACAATACATTAACCCTATCTACAATCAATTAACCCCTAACAACAATCAACATTAACCCCTTAATACAATACATTAACCCCCTAACTAAAAACATTAACCCCCTAACTACAATCAATCTAACCCATAACTAAATACATTACAAAACCCCTAAATCTAACATAAAATAGAATAATAAAGCCCACTTACCTTGCCAGGTGTAACCTTCAGCAGATCAGCCACCTCTAGGATAAAAGAAACATAAAATTAGTACAAAATTAATAAACACAAACATTAAAACATTCTAAATATTAAACTCACCTTTCCTGCATGTTCCCGTCCATCTTCTTGTCTTCTCCAGCTCGGCCCCAGGAAAAAAGTAACATCACATTAGTACACACATAAACACAAATACATAAAACATAATAAACTATACATTTTATATATAAAACTTACTTGTCCGCGATGTGTCTTCTTGTCATCTTCTGCCCCAGCTGGGCCCTTGCCAAAAATCGCTGCTCTAAAAAATAAAATAAAAAACATAATGTAGCTCCTCACTTTCGGAGCTCCCAGATGCTAATGAGGCCTGTAGCGCCTCTTACGGTAGAAAATTGGCAATGGCGCCTTCTGATTGCCTGAAAAGGCTGTCAAAGGCAAATTTCAGCCAATCAGAAGGTGCCAAGCTGTGAGCCAATTAGAATGGGATACACATGTATTGTAGATAGGGATAATGTAATGTAAATAGGTCCAGATGGTGTTAAATAGGCCCAGTTAGGGTTATTCCGTCCAGATAGGGTAAACGGGGTATAGTTAGGGTTAAGGGGTTAATGGGGTATAGTTAGGGTTAAGGGGTTAATGAGGTATAGTTAGGGTTAATAGTGTAGTGTTTAGACTTTTATGTCATGAGGGTCCTGGAGGACCCTTATGGCACTTATAGTGTTATTATAGACGTTAATTAGTGTCCTATAGGGGTCTGTATAGACTCTTATGAGACTAATAGGGTTAATTAAGGGCTCACTCATGGGGCTCTGCATAGAGCACTATGAGTGACAGGGTTAATTAAGGGCTCATGGGGTTCTGTATAGAGGCCCATGAGTTATAGGTGTCATTATGGGCTCATGGGGCTCTGTATAGGGCCACATGAGTTATAGGGGTCATTAGGGACTCACGGGGCTCTGTATAGAGTCCCATTAAGGGGGTTAATTTTAGGTGTCTGGGGGGGTACTTATAGTACCCCCGCGGCAGGGGTTAATATTTTTAATAGCGCAGGTCCTAAATTGTACATGCAGCAGGTGTCATGATTGATGCCGATCGGGGACCCTAGCTGTAAGGGATTAATGTGGGGACACTTTGGTGGTCCTGATGGGGACCTACAGCATAGAGGGCGTTAATGTTAGGTGCCGCGGCGGTACTTACAGTACCCCCCTGGCCGGGACTGGCTTATAGTGTGCCGCGGGCCCTTTAAGGACCCGTGGCAGGTAATTTGAATGTTTTAAATGCAGCAGGGGGCTCAATCAATACAGATCGGCGACCCCCACTGCCACGGTTAATGTGAGGAGGCTGCAGGGGTCCCTATAGAGACCCTTGCAGCATGGGGGTGTGTTTAGGGTGCAGGGGGATGAAGTAGAACGGGGGGGGGGCAGGCTCTTTTTTGTGCTCGCTGGGATTTTAACAAGGGACGAGGTTCACCCCATAGATTAACGTGTGCATGTTCTACGTAGCTCTCCTCGGAGCTATTTCGGCCGTTTTTTTGGCCGTACTCTTGCTACGTTTTTGAAATTCAGTGGATCTTTACCAGGGTTAGGTATTAATGTAATATTCACTGGTGTGACTTTGGGGCGGGGAGTAAGATTACCATCCATCAATGAGTCATATCATTTATTTTAAATCGGCTGAATTTTTTTATATTAGAAAGAAGTCAACCCGTCAAGGCTGGGAATTTTCATAGTTTTAAATCTGTAATATTCTTTTTAGTCTTTTCTATAGATATTGGTAAATGTAGTCCCTCCATTTGAGCTTCAGATAATTTAGGTGGTGTAAGAATACTCAGAAATTGTTGAATAATATGTGGTTTAGGATCATTATTTGAACTGTACAAAGGATTGATATAAAAATGGCAAATACTGATTTAATAATATGAGGGTTCCGAGTTGTAATACCCTGAAAGATAAAATGTCTAAACTTTTAGTATGATTCATAAACTTCATAAACTATTTTTTAATTTATGGTCTAAAAATGTTTATATAGTTTATTAGCCTTATCAAAAAATGTATTTAGTTGTATATTTGAAATATCCACTTGGTCTTGGAAAATCTTGTTAATCTGTGCTCTAGTGTATGGGTTAACATTTTATTTTTGTGGTTGTTGCTGCTACTTATATTCTTAAGCTTTAATTGTTCTATTGTAGTTTTGTAAAGGGCATTTGTTTCTTTATGTATAGATCATGTTAGTTTAATAATAATAATAATAATAATAATAATACCCATAATACATGTCTTACATGCTGCCCAAATGGTAGGGGAAGATACATCTGGAGATACATTAATGTAGGAGTATTGTTGAAGTTTTTTTTTTTATCAAATTTATGTTTTCTGCTTTAAAGGTATTTATAAGTTTCCTGGGTTTCAAATGTTTGGTAAGAAACAGGCAGAAATTATTATAGAAAAGTCCAATGTACATGCAAAGTTATAGGCAGGAGAGTAAAATCCAGCTTTTTACCCCCACAGAGAGCTTACATAACCAAGTATGCAGAGGAGAAGCTGTCTGATATGTTTGACCTTTTTGCTAGAGATACTTTACAGCACAGCCAGGAACCCCAGAGCTTGATACCAATGTATCAGCTGCCTGAGCTTCCTCCTGATTGGCCAAAACACATTATTAACTAATTTAGGCTGGATTTCAAGAGGGTCTTAACTCTAATTTTCAACTGTCAGAAATTACAAGACATTTTGCTAACTTCAAGGTAGGTTTTTAAATGTTTATTTTGGTATGTTTTCATGCAAAAAATGTTTTCATACACTGCAGATTTCCATGTATCAGATGCATTCAGGAAACTTATATATGCCTTTAAGAAATAACTTATCTTTATGTCCCCATCTAAAAGTGCTATGTGTAGTATCCAAGAGATTTAACTGTATTTATATGATAGAATGATCCAATCACAAAGCAGGAAGGCTATCAGTATCTCTTGTAAAGGGTAAGAGAGAACCGAATATCAAGATAAGATCAATACGCCAGTAGGAATGATGGGGGTGTGAATAGGAGTAGGTATGTTATTTGGATGTTGTTCTCTCCAAATATCAGCTAATTTACATACATTAAAGAAAGCACAAAGATTTTTAACTAAACCTTTTGTTTGTCTAACTCTGACGTGATTAATCAAGACCATCATTTAAAGTTATATTAAAGTTCCGTCCTATGGTTATCATTAGAATTTATTAGCATTTGTTGACATATCTTTGTCAGAAATAGACAACATCTTACCCACATTTAATATCAGTGTACAGAGGAGAACCAAAGCTTTTGTTCAGGACTTGCTTGTGTTGCTTGGATTATTGATTTTCCTGGCTATGATAATTGTTTAATTGATCAAATCACAATATGTTCTGTAATTATAAGAGTTGAGCTTAAAAAATCATTACAAATACAGATAAATAAAACACTAAAACTAGAAATATCAATACCATTTTATTTTATACAAGATTTATGTGATTAAAGGACCCCTAAAAATATTTTTAATTTATGTAATAAGAAAAGAACAAATCAACTATAAAACATAAAACAGAATAAGAAAATTTAAAGGCATATCTAAGTTTCCTGAATTATGAATGCTGTTAGAGGAGAATTAGTAGTGTAGGCAAACATTTGTTTGCATGAAAGAATAACAAAATAAACATGAACAAAGTCACCCTGATTTTTATTAAATCTCTTGAATTTGCAAGCAGCAGCTTTTGTTAGTTGACACCTCTGAAAATCCCTGCAAAAATTTGCATAAAATGTTTATTTTATTTTGGCCAATCACAGGCAGCTATACATTTTAATACAATGTAACAATCAATGATGACAGTTAGTGCAGGAATGAATCATGGATGTGTAGTCCCTCTGTAGAAGATAGTAGGAGGAGTCAGATACTGATCTATAGATCTCTGCATTGAGCTACTGCTGGCTTGAAGGTTAGTAAAGTGTTAAAATCCGTACCCAGATGTAGTGTTTCTATTGGTAGGTTCACTGTGTCTATATAAGCCGCTATGTGGGTGTGGAAAACAAGTGTTATTTTTAAACAAAATAAATCTGTTGTGTATAGAATGACTCAATGTAATGTGTGTCTGATTGAAGCAGTATGTGTTAGATTAGAAAAAGGGAAAAACAGGGAAACTTAGATATGTCTTAAAAATAAATAAAAGATAAATAAAAGCGGGGGGCGGAGCTTGTACCTGCAAGGAGCTGGACGCGTTTGTCTGGAGCTCCAGCACCAAAAGTTGCAATTGGGCTTATAAACACCCTGAAAGTCCCATAATTTGCCCCAAAGTGACTGGGGAGGCAGAGGGGACGACCCGGATCCCCTGGAACCTAATTTCGGGTCCATACAGTGAGGCACAGCGGCTCCACGGCGGAGACAGACGGGGTGAAGCGTCCCCATTGCAGTGAGCCGCCCCCCCATGCTGTGAGGCACTTGAGGAGACTGCTGGGGGGAGGATCGGAGCATCGGAGCTCCTGAGAAGTGTGGTGAGGTCTGACCAGGGGGCCCTTACTAGCTGGTGGACGGGCATTGACCCAGGGAGACCGGGTGGCGGCCATTTTGATTCTCCACACGGAGAGAGCTGCGGTTTGCAGCCAGGGAGCTGCAGATACCCAAAAAGCCTGGTAGTGCCCCCCTAACAGGGTCCGGTGACGGCTGGTTCCGGCCGGAGGGGTGCTGGGGGGTCTGTACCCAGAATTAGAGCCCACAGGGCGGCAAGCCCACACAAAAAAAAGCCCGCGAAAACGGGAGGCGGCCATCTTAGGCTGCTGGCCAAGAGGAGAAGTTAAGGCCTTCTTACCACTGCATCTGGGACTCTGTGGTGATTAAAGAGCAACTACAACCTGACCCTAAAACTGTGAGTAACCAGCTGATTTGCAGGTTCAGAGATATCTACATATGCCACATTTACATTTAAACTACTTCTGCCAGTACTACTGACTGCTCTAAACCTACAAGTGGCAGTGTATAGTAATACCCAGGAAGCAAAGACTGACACAAATGACAAGTGTGATAATTGGCAAGGCAGTTTGGCACTACTTCTCAGGGCTGCAACTTTCAGGCTTCACTTGCAAACCAACAAGATCTCTGACTGCTAAGATCAATTCAACTACTTTACTTGCTTGTTGGACATTGTTTACATGTGGACAGAGAGTAATGCAGGTCTAATATGATCCACGGGGGGAGACCTTGACAGAACATGGCATAGCAGCACAGCACGCCACAACTTGTTAAATCACAAGCCGGAATCCCATTCCAACAAAAACTTTTACCTGAAAGGGGCATACATCTAAGCGGCAACTTCAGCACTTCATATTCTGTGGCGGGTCCACTGCAGCCCAAGATGGGAAAGAGCAAAAAATCCCTTCCACTTAAGAGAATTACGGATTACTGCAAACCCCCTGAAACTCCTGGCAAGGTGAGATCTGACCCCTCTGAGGAATCGGAGGGGGAGGACACGCAAAACGCAGCCCAGGCTGATATAAATCTATCCAAGAGTGCGATGGCACAAATTGAAAAACTGTTTCAAGCTTACACGACTAAAACGGTGGATGCAATCAGGAAAGACATCCAGGACCTAGGTCAAAGAACCCACCAACTAGAAGAAACAGTTGACCAACTGGTGGAAGCACAGGATAAAGACAGGAGGGAGACGCATCACCACGCGTCACGCATAGCGGCTCTAGAGGACAAGTATGAAGATCTAGAGAATCGGTCTAGAAGACATAACATACGAATAAGGGGGATTCCTAAAGCGATAATGAATCTGAAAAGATATGTTATGGACTTGCTTATTGTGATCTTACCAGAAGGGGCAGAAGCGGACATTGATATAGAAAGAGCTCATAGGGTGCTAGGAGCTTCTCGTAATATGGATACCCCTAAAGATGTGATTGTCCGATTCTCCCGACAACAGTCAAGGGACTTAATTCTAGCTGCTACCCGAAAGATCTTGGATCTTAGAGGGCCAGATGATGCTCAGCTCATGGTGTTTGCAGACCTTTCTCCTATCACGTTGACCAGGAGAAGAGAAATGAAACCGGCATTGGGAGTACTCATCCAGCATGGTATCCAATACCGATGGGGCTTCCCTTTTGCCCTGATTTTTCAATATAAGAGAAAAACCCACACGGTCCACAATTTGGAAGACTGCCAGTCGTTGCTACAAATGCTGCATATAACATTGGATGGTGGCCATAGAGACCCTGAAAGTCAGCGTGTGACCCTGAATCCTCTCCCTAAGAGACAGTGGACCCCGGTCCCGCTCAGGAGTAAAAACAGACTTGGAGAGGCTGACATGATAGAGGCCTTGACTATCCCTCCAGAAAGACATTCCAAGACTCGGGGAGAGGAATTAAGGAGCTGCACAGAGTTGGAAGGAACTCAATGATCAATAATTACACAGACTCTGGAAATACAGGGCAAAAATAACAGACAAAGACAAAAAAATAACAAGAAAATCAGCTGAGCCCCAAGTTTTTCTTACTGATGCATGGGACTTATTTATCTGGATTTCGGTGTCTGGAGAACCGGTTATTCTTCAATAATGTTGTTTTATTTTTACAGTTGTGATTATTCTTTTTCAGCTAGTTACTAGGCTGCTAGTTCTAATGTTAGTTAAACAATTTGTATTGTCGAGGGTATCCCCCCTCTCCTCTCCTTAGTTGGAATTTTTTGTACCTCAAAGAATTCTATTACCCCTTCCTAACGGGGCTATATTTGAGAATGGCAGGTCCATTACTCTCTCCCCTAGAAGCCAGGATTTACGACTGGCGTAGGAAGTTATGTGTATTAAAGATAATTTGTATGATAGTACTCCTCGATAACTGCAAAGATATTGACCTTATTGCGAACTGTTCAACTGTTAACTTGTTTTCTTGCTATTTCTTTCATTTTCAGAATTGCGTGCTCGACTCTCATCACTCCAACCGCTTCAAGGAGCCTTCTGTTTTGGCTCAAGCGCCTCTCTGGTCGCCCCATCCAGTCTGGCTACCACTAAATCAAGGTAAGAGGTTTAGACCAAACTATCTCGGGAAGCAGGAAAGAAATGGCTAGAGTTTTGAAGGAGAAGTATAGTTTTTTAACACACAATGTCAAGGGCTTTAATTCCCAGTTAAAAAGAAGGAAGGCTTTCCTGTATTATCAAACTAAGAAACCATCTATAATTTTTATGCAAGAAACGCATTTTGCAAAGAGTCATATTCCCTCGTATTTAAACAAGGAATATCCCACTTTTCACTCTTCAACCCAAAGGTCCAAAAAAGCGGGAGCCACCATTCTTATTCACCGTCACTTCCCCTTTCAGATAGACTCCAAATTGATAGACAAGGATGGGCATTATGTCATTTTGCGGGGCACAATTCAGGAAGTTAAACTTACGCTGGTATCCTTTTACGCGGACACGGTGGCACCCCATAAAAGTTTACTACACATGCTGAAAAAAGTAGAACCCTGGTCAGATGGTCTGGTGGTGATAGGGGGGGACTTCAATCTTGTGTTAGAGCATGGACTACATCGTTTGAGCTCCCAGGTCACTAATAGATACTCGCGGAAACTACAACAGATTAAAGGGGTGTTAGACAGAATGGGCTTAGTAGATGCCTGGAGAGGACATCATCCTAATAGTCGCGAATACACGTACTATTCACATACGCATGGGACCTACTCACGGATAGACATGATTTTGGTAACCTCTAAGTTTTTTGACCAAACCAGGGGCTCGGAAATTTTGGTATGCCCGTGGTCAGACCACTCGGCAGTTTCCTTGGATATGGTTCTTGGAGGAGACTCAAGGACTCCATATACCTGGAAAATTAATGAACGTATATTAACGGATACGGCGCTACTGGGCCGGATACAGAAAGAATTGCAACAATATTTTGAGCTAAATAATACCCCGGGATCTAATATAGGATGGGTGTGGATGGCCCACAAGGCCTATATCAGGGGGATGTGTATCAAGATGGCATCTACCATAAAAAAAAAAAGTATACGTCAGGAACAGGAACTTACTGCTAAGTTACGAGATTTAGAATTACAGAATCAAACGCTCCCCTCCAATAGTCTTCGCCATAGAATAGATGATACTAGATTAGAACTTGACGCCTTGCTTTCGCACAAGACAGAGAGTGCCCTGAGACGGACGAATCAGCTGTTTTATTCCAAAGCTAATAAACCTGATTCCTTTCTGGCACGGAAGCTTCGGTGTAGAGCAGCATTGTCCAGAATTCTTAGGATTAGAATTAGGGCTGGGAAGATAACAGTGAGTCAGAGCGAAATTAAGCACACATTTAGGGATTTTTATAATTCGATCTATTCGACAAAAATAAATCCGAGCCCGGAAGCTCTTAGATCTTATCTGGATTCCTGTGATCTTCCTAAAGCTTCAGAGCAGCATATAGAGGATTTGAATGCGGATGTGGGGGTAGAGGAGATAATAGAAACCATTAAAAGTCTCAAATCAGGGAAAGCCCCAGGGCCGGATGGCTTTACTAACTCTTATTATAAAGTATGTGGGAACATTCTAGCCCCTTATCTTAGCTGTCTGTTTAATGCCGTACTTAGGGGGGAATCTATGCCCCCGGAACTCAGCACGGCGAACTTAGTAATCTTCCCTTAAGAAGGGAGGGATCCCCTGGAGCCGAAAAATTATCGTCCCATTTCCCTCATGAATGGGGATATTAAATTATTGACTAAAATTATGGCAAATAGGATGGCAAGGTTTCTCCCAACTCTAATACACAAGGACCAGACCGGGTTCATACAACATAGGCAAACGGTAGACAATATCCGTAGGACCATGAATGTTATACACCTGGCCTCCCAAAGAAAAACACCTCTTTGTGTGTTGGCACTGGATATGGAAAAGGCATTTGACACAGTAGAGTGGCCTTACCTTTATGCAGTGTTAGCTAAATTCGGTATTAAAGGAAACTTTATACGCCTAATCAAGACACTATATAAAAACCCTGAAGCTCATTTAAGAATGCCCGGGACAGGAGAGGCTTTGGTAAACATCCAGCGGGGTACCAGGCAAGGGTGTCCCCTGTCTCCACTGCTTTTTGCTCTGGCTATTGAGCCTTTGGCTCAAAAGATAAGAGGAGAAGGGGAGATCAGGGGTCTGCAGATAGGTCACCACCACCTGAAATGCTCTCTATTCGCAGATGATCTTTTATGCACTCTAACGGACCCTGTAAACTCTATTCCTAAATTGTTGTCTACTTTAAGGGAGTTCGGGGCCATGTCAGGGCTGCAAATTAATGAGGAAAAAACTGAGGCCTTGGGGGTAGGGGTTCCAGGACCTATGATAGAAACTTTGAAGGCGGCATTCAATTTTCAATGGCCTAAAAATTCCATCAAGTACTTGGGAGTTAAGCTTACCAAAAACTTGGCGGGTCTCTATAAAGCTAATTTCCCACCATTACTTAGGCGGCTGACTGAGGACTTGAGGACCTGGTCTAAATATCAAATATCATGGACGGGACGCATAACATCAATAAAAATGACAGTGCTCCCAAAAATTCTCTATCTCTTCCGAACTCTACCAATTAACCTATGTATGAAGGATATTGATCAATTCCAGAATACAATGTTTGGATTTATCTGGCGTAATAAACCACCACGTATAGCGAGGAAAACAATGTACAGGAATAGGCAAAAAGGGGGTCTTTCTTGTCCCAATCTGAGGCTTTATTTACAAGCAGCACAGCTGGCGTGCATCCCGGTAACACACTCTAGTAAACTACAGCCGCTGTGGACTTTTATTGAAAATTGGCAGATGAAACCCCACTCATGGGATACGGTGATCTGGGGGATAGAAAAGATAGACATGAGATACAGACATACTAATCCAATAATTTCTACGACCCTTAAGGCCTGGGATAGGCTTAAAAAATCGAGCAACCTGATTCCAACCCTGTCACCACTGATGTCCTTAACGTCCTTCCCCGAGTTTGAGGCCACTATTAGCTCAAATTCTAAAACATGGTGGTTGACTAGCCCTTTAAAGAGAATAGGGGAATGGTTCTCCACGGAGGCTCTGTTACCACATACTTCTATCATACCCCGGTTCCAAATTCCGCAGAGGGAGCTGTGGAACTATCGGAAGTTTAGACACTGGATCTCCTCGTTAATACATACTTATGGGAATCCTACACATACAGTATGGTCCTCTATCTGCGAAAAGATACCCTCGATGACAGGTACCCTAGGATACATATACTCACACTTAATAGAGTTTCAGAACACCCAAAAAACTAAATTTATTGTGAAGTGGGAGCAGGACCTGGGAAAGGAGTTAGATGCCACGGCTTGGAAAAGAATCTGCACTAATCTGACAAGGGGGTCATATACATATAGTTTACTTGAGACCTCTATTAAGGTATTGCACAGAACCTATTACACTCCCCAAAGGATGGCAAAATTTAATAAAGATATAAATGGAGAGTGTTTTAGGGGATGCAGAACAGAGGGGAGTTTCCTGCATATCTGGTGGACTTGTCCCGTTGCGCAGAAGCTATGGGGAGAACTCATAGACTTATTTACACAAATTACAAATAGTAGTTTGAGACCCGAAATTGAAACATGTCTTTTGGGAATGAAACATTCTGATTTATCTAGGGAGCAGAATGAACTCTGGCAATTTTGGACCTTAGCTACTAAAAATTGCATTGCCAAAAATTGGAAAACTTCTGTACTGTCAATCAAAGAAGTTGTAAAAAAGATAAATTATATAATGATAAATGAGAGAATAGCTAATTCATTGCAGAATACAATGCCCAGGTTCACTAACACCTGGACTCCTTGGTTGGTGTCCAAATATAGTATACAGATCTAGATAGAGATTGGATAGAAGAGTTTGGGAAGTTGGAGGATGGTGGCGGCTGGAGAGGATGGCTAGTTCGTATCTGGATGGAGGCTTTTGGAGTGATGATGAAGGAGCTCGCAGGTACTGATTATTTTATGTTTAGTAACACGAGTAAACATAAGCTTAGGAGGTTTAATGATAACTAAATATTTTGTAAAATAGTTAAAAGCAAGCATACTTAAGAATGCAGGTTGATAATCAAAAAGAGAAAAAATGTTAGGACGTCTTGTTACATCATTGAATAGAGGGTCATATGGATTCCGGATCTCAGTTGGTCCAAATCAATATGGTTGGGGAGCTGAGAGCCGGTGTCTCATGTTTATTTTTATATGCTTCATCCACACCATTCTATTAAAAGCTCTGGACATTTATTAGATTATGAAGATTTAAAAGACTGAGAAGGATAGAATGCTTAGATTTTTTGCATATCTCAGATCTGTTCTTCACTTTTTTTTGTGCTTATGTTTTGCTATTTGCATGATTGACTTTTCTATTCTTTGTTATATTATATTGTTGTAAAAAATTGACTCGTCCTAAATAAAAAATTAATTATAAAAAAAAAAAAAAAAGATAAATAAAAGCTATACCATGTGTAAGCATTAGATGGCACTGTCTGACAAAAGAGCTTAGCTTCTGGTCGCTGTCAAGCATACAAATTATTCTGTCATAACTAGGGGGGGCTGTTAAAATTGTTTGTAAGAATACATGCTTATTAGTAAATGGCAGAGCATTTCTAAGTAAGTTGCTGTTTAAGAAATAGAATTCAAATAATATTTTTTTGTGTAGAAAATTAAGTATATAAATAAAAATAGGTTGAAGGGTAGTGATAAACTTTATTGCAAGGTGGGTTAAATTATGTGATATGAAAATAACAAGGTGGGTTAAAACATTAGAGAGAATAATGAAATGAAATCAGTTCTAATTGATAATAAATTAAGAGCCATAATGTGTAATAATAAGAGGTGACATTTAGTTGGAGCTGAACTTCTGATAGTTGTAGAGGATACACAAGTTGTGATGATATAACTTGGTGCTGCTGTTTGACCACATGGCTTAAACAAAACAGTGGAACATTACTAGGTAAGTTGTAAAATTATGCTTAAAAAGAAATCAGGGAATATTGTGATGCTATAGGTTAAGTAGATAAGGAAACTTGAAATAAAAAAATATGTTGTGTGACTATAGACATGTCCAGATTACTCATTAGGCATACTAGTCAGCTGCTTAGGGGTGCTTCCATTTTTGGGTGGTTACAAAGTCTTAAATAATGGATTTCTGGCAGAAAAAATTAAATACTTCAGTGTTCGACTGCCATTGCAGTGCAGGAATGGTAAATTGGAATATATATATAAAAACATTACTGTACTAGGGGATATATACATATAGATGTTACTGCAGTTTTATCATCCCACATGCTGTGTACTGTAATATAGATTTGTGTTAGAAAGTCTGACTTTCTCTATATTCATGTATATTGTGTATGAGGCAGGGTTGAGAGCTATATATATATATATATATATATATATATATATATATATACTGGATATAAATATATATATATATATACAGTATATATATATATATATATATATATATATAGAGTTTGGAAGAGCTAGTGAGTGTGGGTGAAATAGTATTTTTATATCTATAATGTGAGGGAATTAGTATCCGGCTGTGAGCTCTGTGTATATCTGTCAGTCTCTACCTTGTTGGTCGGGATATATATACGTGTGTGTATATATATAGTGTGGGGGAATATATATATTGTTACAATCTGCTTTCTTCAGTCGGGCTTGATAAGGCTGTTATGGCCATAACTACCCAGCAGACCTTTAAGGTTGTTTTGATCCGTTCACCAAGACAGCTGATGTCTCTTACATGACCTTACACATATGCAACATTTAAAAATATGAACGCAGGCTCAGCATTATAAAAATGAGGGTTTTCAATGAGTGAATATTTAAACTTGAACTGATAACAGTTTATGAATCTTTGGCAAGGTGTCATAATATCCACTCCATTAATTGCACAGGACATGGGCAGCTATTTTCCTCACTATGGATTCTGACATACATATATACCTTCCAGATATCTTATTTCATATATATCACATATATAGTTGTCAGCAAGCGGGTTGTTGCTAACGCTTGCCGGCTCACGTAGAGAGCCCGCCACGAAACAAGGGCCGCAGTGCTGGCATGGAGCGTCAAAGGCGCTCCTTGCGCTGGTGGAGATGAGCACCATAGGAGCTCATCCCTACCACGCCCTACAACTTTCGGGCCGCAAATGCGGACCCTCGCAAAGCGAGGGGCTGCGTTTGCGGAGGTGGAGGCTCAACGGCACCTTTAATTTGGTTAGTCTTTCTTCATAACTTAGCCCCTCTATTCCCCTTATTCGTTTTGTTGCCCTCCTCTGTACCTTTTCCAGCTCTAAAATGTCCTTTTTATGAAGTGGTGCCCAAAATTGTACTCCATATTCCAAATGAGGGCGTACTAGAGATTTGTATAGTGGCAGAATTATATTTGCTTCCCTGGATTCTATACCCTTCTTAATACATGGTAATATTTTATTTGCCTTTGCAGCTGCTGCTTGGTTTTGAGCACTGTTACCTAGGTGGTTGTCCACAAGCACTCCCAAATCCCTTTCAATATCTGATACATCTAGATTTGCTCCATTAAGATTATAAATTGCATTGCTATTTTTCCTTCCCAGATGCATAACTTTACATTTATTCGTATTAAATCTCATCTGCCATTTAGATGCCCATTCCTCAATTTTATGTAAATCCCTTTGGAGGGAAAGCACATCACTATCTGATTTAATTACCTTGCACAACTTTGTGTCATCAGCAAAAATTGAGACACCACACTCCAATCCTAACTCTAAGTCATTAATAAATATGTTAAAACAGAGAGGACCTAATACTGAACTCTGAGGAACCCCACTTACCACATTAGTCCAATCAGAGTATGTTCCATTTACAACAACCCTTTGCTTCCTGTCTTTTAGCCAGCTCTCAATCCATGAGCAGATATTTACTGCAACTCCTGTATCTCTTAGTTTGCACAATAGTCTCCCATGTGGCAATCTATCAAAAGCCTTTGCAAAATCCAAAAAGACTACATCCACTGAGTTGCCTTGATCCAGTTTCCTACTAACCTCCTCATAGAAACTAATTAGATTCATTTGACATGACCTATCCCTCATAAATCCATGTTGACTGCTACTTATAATCCTGTTCAAATAGACATATTCTTGTATATTATCCCTTATTAACCCTTCTAAAAGCTTCCCCACTACAGAAGTGAGGCTCACTGGTCTATAATTCCCTGGATTTGCTCTTGCTCCCTTTTTAAATATAGGTATCACATCAGCTTTTCTCCAGTCATCTGTTAGAGACCCTGTGTTAAGTGAATCTTGAAAAATTAAATATAACGGTTTGGCTATTACAGAACCCAGTTCCCTTAATACCCTTGGATGTATTCCATCAGGACCCAGGGCTTTATTAACATTTATTTTTTCCAACCTCTTTTGGATTACTTCCTGTGTTAACCAATTATTTGGCAAAGGTAGTGTTGCTCCATTATGTTGCCATGTCACAACCACTGGTACCTCCCTTGTGTATAACGAAGAAAAGAACCTATTTAGCTCATCTGCCTTTTCCTGGTCACTAATTATCAGACGGCCTGTGTCACATTGTAATGTTCCTATAGCTTCCTTCCTCGCCTTCTCCCCATTAATATAGTTAAAAAATATTTTAGGGTTAGTCTTACTCTCTTTTGCAATTCATTTTTCATTTTCTATTTTAGCCAGTCTAATCGCGATTTTGCAAGCCTTGTTGATTTCCTTGTATTCCTGTAAAGCAGTCTTTGTCCCCTCTTGTTTGTATAATTTAAATGCCTGTTTTTTACTCTGTATCTTGATCTTTAAATCATTGTTAAGCCACATTGGATGGGATTTACTCCTTTTACTTTTATTCCCACACAGTATATGCCAATGTGTATGTATATTTAGTAAGGATTTAAATGTTGTCCATTTATGTTCAGTATTTTTACCTGCCAGTTCTCTGTCCCAGTCTATACTTTGTATTGCTGCCCTTAGACCGTTAAAATCTACCCTTTTAAAATTAAGAGTTTTTGTTGGCCCCTGAAAATTTTGTTTTTTTAATTTAATCTCAAATGATCCTATTCCAACATTTGATACTATATCAATATTATTTGTGATGTGTAAATCTAAGATAGCTTCATTTCTAGTAGGCTCTTGTACAACCTGGGCCAGATAATTATCCCTGAGTGTACTCAAGAACCTACTCCCCTTAGATGAACTGCTGGTCTCATTTATCCAGTTTATTTCAGGGTAATTAAAATCTCCCATTATTAGAACTTGCCCATGCTTAGCTGCATTTCCAATCTGTAACAATAATTGTATTTCCTCACTATCAGCTATATTTTGGGGTTTATAGCATACTCCTACTAATATTCTTTTGGAATTTGCTGCTCCGCTATTTAACTCTACCCACAAACATTCAGCTTTATCACTAGGTCCACCATAAATATCTTCTCTGATTATAGGCTTAAATTCAGGCTTAACATACAGACAAATCCCTCCTCCTCGTTTACCATTGCCTCTATCTTTCCTAAATAGGTTATAACCATCCAGATTAACAATCCAGTCATGAGATTCATCCTATCACGTTTGGGTAATGCCTATTAAATCCCATTTTTCATTAATTGCTAATAAATCTAACTCTCCCATTTTTCCTGGAAAGCTTCTGGAATTAGCAAACATACAACTTATGTTATGAGTCTGTAGTTCTGAAGTGCCTGTCACTGTACTTGAATTATTTGTACTACCTCCCTATTGACTATACTACCCCTCCCCCCATCTCCTCCCCTATGAGTTGTTAATTTATCCCTTATACCCTCTACACTTTCTACCCCATTACTTATATCTAGTCCCTCCTCCCCACCTACTAGATTAAAAACTACTCCAGCCTTTCTACCATCCTATCCCCTAGTACAAAAGCTCTCTCATCATTAAGGTGCAATCCATCCCTACTGTAGAGATTGCACCGAAGTGAGAAGTCAGCCCTGTGCTCTAAAAACCCAAACCCCTCCTTAGTGCACCACATTCGCCGCCATTTTACAACACTAACTTACAGAATGCAGAAGTACCCAGCTACACTAACGGCTTCCCCTCGCGCACGCATCCTATTTACACTACACACTTCACACATTGCTGACACTTACACCTCAGCTCCACAACACTAGAAAGCTACATTGTATGCTGCACGAACATGAAAACAGATTGTCAGCCCTTCACTACAATGCTTCCTCCATGTATTACTTACAAATAGATAAGTATATTAATTTAATATTTATTTAAGTAGCAGCACAAAATATATTTACACAAAAAAAAAAAAAAACGATCGCAATAAACGCAAAAGACATTCACTGGGCGCTCATACCACACAAACTACACCACGGGACAGCCTTGCAATAAATACAAAAAACAGATCAGCCCCGACCTTGAAATGACAGCAAAAGCGTCTCTGATAAAAAAAAATACAACAACCAAGAGGCTCGCAATGAGGGCCACCCAAGGCGCTCAGCGCGAGCCTCGCACCAAGCGCTGAGATCTCCCACCACCATAAAAAATGTCTGCCCCAAACAACATTCCTTGACTTCCAATTCTATTGCCGTCATCTATTGCAAGTCGCTAGTATATATTTATTTCAGTCGCACAGTGTTAGCTCTTATCTTCTCCAAGGACCTTATATATATATATATATATATATATATATATATATATATATATATATATATATATATATATATCTTCTAGATATGTTAATACAAAATATGAAATTAGTAATCTGAGGGTAGGTAGTATGAAAGAACTATATACATCTGTTGAAATGGTAAACACCAATTAAACTTCTTTAATTCATACTTTTTGGAATGAAAAGGTGTAAATGGATTACTAAACAAAGGAGGAGACAAGAACACTTATATATCCAAACCGATTTAGCCTCCTAAGGTAGCGTAGTAATTAATCAATTATCATTCAAACATGTTTTAATATAACATTATAATATTATACTTAACTTCTTTCAGTGTTCTGTTGTGTGTTCATTGCTGCTATATATTAATTTTAATTGTTTTTAACATGTTGTATTTATATATGTAATGAATAAATTGAGAAATTTTATTTATCAAGATAAAAATGTTTGAATGATAATTGATTAATTACTACCCTACCTTAGGAGGCTAAATCGGTTTGGATATATAGGTGTTCTCTTCTAGAAATGTTACCTCCCTTTTTTTAGGAGCATACACAAACTTCATTCTGAGCAGACTAAACCACCGAGCAGGATTACATAACTCAGATCTTCTCAACTGTCAGTTACAGATTACGACACCCCGCGGCAGAGAAGAGCGCGCCCGACAACTGCGCGCCACCCCTCATCCCATAACCCCCATCACTCTTACTGAGTGGGACACAAACCTATTACAGGACTACAGTAATGTAAAGATCACTCATGTTACAGAGGACGTCCTCTGTAACATGTACCTGTGTCCCCTCACTGTCTCCCCTCTCCAAGGCCAGCGCGATGCAGCATAGAGGTAGAGCTGTCACTCGAGGGAAGCTGGCATGCAGGGTGGCACGCAAAGGTCGGGCTGCCTTTGGCGCGCGCATCCTTTGGCGCGCTGGTGACGGCACGCTCTTGGTGAGTGCGTCAATGTCGTGCTACCCAAACTTCATTCAGAGCGGATTTCACCACCGAGCATGATTACATAATTCTGATCTTCTAAATGACTCTCAACTGTCAGGTAGAGATTACATAATCACATTCCAAATGAGTTAACTGTTTATGAACCGAAAATGCAACATACAGATTCTAACATCGTAAGTCAAGCACACATAGGGAAGCAACATAACATACAGTAATTAACATACATAGGATAATCAACATAGCATAACAAATTAAATAACTATAAAACATACTTTATAATTTATGAGCCCAGTCCCACAACCACATATTCCCAGGAGGCAGTGCTGATAGCAGTCATTAATGCAGCCAGGGTAATGGCCAGCCTCAAAATCATAATCATCCTGGGCGGATCATATGAGCCCAAAGGACTGGTTGTCTGGGGGATCATGTATATATATATATATATATATATATATATATATATATATATGAAGAGTGAGGTAGCCAGTTGAATCCAGTAATCCAGTTGAATAATCAGAGTATTGCAGTGAATAGTGATACCTTTTTTATTCATAATTCATAATAAATAAATGTATTCATAATAAAGCAACAAGCTTTCGAGAGATAATGCCTCTTTATCAAGTCAAAAAGCGATACTGATAAAAGTATGAACTAAAAACAGTAAAGAGATGGAAAAAAAAATTGGAAAAACAAGAGGCAAAATTAATTGGCCAGAGTTAAGTGAGAAACAGACCAGCACTGTGAATAATGTCCTGATAGGTCAGGAAGTCTATAGATCAGGTTGTAGATAAGAACACAGCAAAGTAAAATGAAGAGCAATACATTTCAGCATAGCATGTAGTTTACAAAAACAGCAATAGAAGGGGGGGGGAGGTAAGTGGAATGTGTGCGAGGTGTAAGACATTAAGATTGTGGGCCAGAAACCTCCATCGAAGCTCCATCAAAAAGCACCATGAAGACAGCTATTGTACTCCAGTTGGACACCATTTCACCCAAGAGAATCACTCCATCCAGAACCTCAAAATAAAAATACTCAGAGGGAATTTCAGAACTATCCAACAGCGGAAAACTTTTGAATTAAAAATGATTCAATTTTTTAATACAAAGGATTTGGACATTAACATCGACTTTCTAGCCCACTATCTTAATGTCTTATAGCACATACATTCCACTTACCTCCCCCCTTCTATTATTGTTTTTGTAAGCTACATGCTATGCTGAAATGTATTGCTCTTTATTTCACTCTGCTGTGTTCTTATCTACAACCTGATCTATAGACTTACTGACCTATCAGGACATTATTCACAATGCTGGTCTATTTCTCACTTAACTCTGGCCAATTAATTGTGTCTTCCCTGTTTTTCCAATTTTTATTTTTCCATCTCTTTCGGTTTACTGTTTTTAGTTCATACTTGTATCAGTATCGCTTTTTGACTATATATATAATGTTTTCTGCAAAACTGGTGCTACTTCGGGCAAATTGTCCCTGTAAGTTATTGTCAAGATTTGCCAACTTTGTCTTACTATTCAAATTGGATTATTGGAGCCTTTATTATTAGGGGGCGGGTGTGATATACAAGATGGCTGCACTCTGGTTATAATATCTGAGGGAACTGCATGGAGCAGTGTCGGGTCAGAACCTCGTGCTCACTGACATAAGGCATGAGGTGTCTGTATGTCACCTCCTTGGTCTACACCTCCACATCTTGTCACCGCAGCACAAAGCTTCTCTGTCTCAATACTCTGGATAACATTCAGGTTCTTATATGATTCATTGTAAGGACAGGCTGGCAGCTGAAGAGACACATCCTTATCAAACATTTACTGATCACTTATATTAGCAAGGGTGTTCAGTTTTATCATTAAAATTCCACTTGTTTTTCAATTATGTGTAAGTCATGGACATAAACATTTTTTGAAAAAATCTGAATTTTTGTTGTCTCTGTTTATGAGTTTAGGAATCCATTTTGTGTTTGTTACATACTTCATGAGAGCTGGATCATGCCTTGTCAGTGGAGGTAGGATTGAGGAAAGAGGGAACAGAAAGCATTTCTTAACTGAAGATTAAAATTGACACCACACCCCATTCCCCCTTGCTGGCCCAGAAGCAGGCTTCTTTGCTTCAGGAAATGCAACCATATCTCTCCAGAATTGTAAACACCCCTCTCACATACACAACTTTTACCTAGCTGTATGACTTGTTTCCTGATTATTTATGCTCTTAGACTCAACTTTGTCTAATTTCTGTTTTCATTGGGCAGTGGCCCTTTAACTCTCATAATTAAATAATATGGCCCACCATCAAATGCATTTAATAAGCAAGTAATAGAGAGAATTTCTTCAATTTATTTTTAGTGTGAGTGTTAGATTTAGAAGTTAGGGGGTTAGGGTATAGGCGCAGCTCGCCACTATTTTACTATGTAAAGCTTATCATCTGCCAACACCCTAATCCTAAACCCTAACCGGGTTCTTTCCCTCTTCACCATCTCAAAATCTGACAGCTGCAGTTCCGCCGCCGGCCGACAGATAACGCTGCTGATTTTAGCATATAAGGCGCGCCGACAGAAGAGGCCTTGAGCTATGAGAGGCGCAGCCGAGGCCCTGGGGGGCCGAGTGCCCGCGATGAACATAGCGATGGCCTCGCTGTCGATTCAGCGCCGTCGAGTTGTGCCACGTCGGAGGGGAGAATAGTTCTTTGCCTTCCCTGGAACTTGACCGCGCACGAAAACTCTTAGCGCCCTCTTGCGGATAACACCTGTAACTGCAGCTGTCAGTGCTGCAGAAGAAATGCGCAGGCAAAGAGGGATAGATCCCCAACCCTAAACGTTAACCCTAACCCCTAAATCTAACCCTAAATTTTTTTACAGCCGGGCACAAAACAGGAGAGGTCAGTAAAAAGTAAAACAATTTATATAATAGGAAAAGAACAAGGTAACTTAAAACATAGAACTGAATAATTAAATTAAGCAGATTTAGTTGATAACAAATGAAAAACAATAAATGGATAAAAATCAAAGGGGAACTTTAGGTTGAGCTGTCTGAGAGCCATGCTTAGCTCCTGATATGTTGCCATGGATACAAATTCTGTCTCATAGATGTGATGTCATTACTTGGTGTGGATGTTTGTTTGGCCACATGATTTGTACGAAAATGGTGAAACATTTCTAGTTAAACTTAAAATTATTTTTTTTAAAGGGAATATTTGTAGCGTCATGTTAGATGAATAAGGATTCTTAAACATGAAAAATAGGTTGTGCTAAAAAAATATGGTTATAATTAGAATTTAAGGATGAAACTAAAACTAGAAATTTCAAGAAACCGTGAAAAGAAAAGATATCTAAGTACCTTAAAAGAATTAACAGGCAAGCCGTAAAAACGTGCGCTCATAGCTTCGAGCCTCGCAAAGCTTGGCGAGCCATTAAGGCTCTACAACGCACTACAACTATCAGCACAAACACAAAGAGGCAATGAAAGACGCGGGACTTAGCCGCAAAACACTTCCTAAATGCGGGATCGCCTTGGCGTGCAAGCGGTTGACAAAAGCGGGGGAAAAATTACGAGATTACCGGACGAACGCAGAAAACGAAAAAACACACTAAATACATCCAGAAAAATTACAAAAACGTCACAGACAGCACGAGCAACAGCCAGGACGTCTGGGAGTGAGGTGCAACGCAAATTTAACCTGATTTGGGCGAATTTCGCCACTCGAAGATTGACTAAGCAATGAAAAAATGGACGTAGAAAAAAATTTATACGAGGCTACACGACCCCGGACCGCGCAAAGCACTGCCAAACGCCTAGCAAACTACGAACTACAAAATACACTATTACAAACGCCGGAAAATGCTCACGAGACGCGTAACACATTAATAACATTACGAATATACAATGCCGCTTTACATAATAAACCGGCTTTACCTCGCGCACGTTATTACACTTTATAATCAGGAAACCAACACTCAAAATGTATATTCTGTGCTGTCAGAAAATACAAACAGATTGTTAGCTCTTCAGCCTATTGCTGGCTGCATATATTAATTATAAATACTTAAAGTATATTAATTTAGTGAATAAATAATTCATTATTACTTAACTACATATACATAAAAATATATATATCTCTTTATCATCACTCATGAAGGTGCTCAGAGGACCAAAAGTACACGAGCAATGAGCGCTGAAGGTCCTCACAGTACAAAACGGTTTACATTGTGTGTCAAACAGCATTCCCATGGCTTTACATTTTATTGCCCCGTAATTTTTGACGGGCAAGTCGCTAGTCACATATAATACTTGTCAAACTACGAGACTTTGTCCCACTTTGCGTGGTGCGTACGACTTAGGCGATGAATGTGGAGGGCTCTCATCGTCTGCGAGCCTTGCATAGCGAGGCGAGCCATTAACTCGCAGCACTTAGGTGATGAGCGCCAGAGGCGCTCATTGCTTGCGAGCCTCGCATAGCGAGGCGAGCCGTTAAGGCACTAAAATTCGCAGCACAAAGGCGTTGAGTGCCTTCAGCTGAGAAACATGCGCCACAAAGGAGCGCCGATCACACATTGAAACATGTGGGACATAACCACCATACACTTATTAAACGCTGGATCGCCTTAGGCTACAAGCAGTCGACCAACACAGGACTTACAAAAAAAAATATGAGAGGCGGGATTTAGAAAAAAATATATGAGACGCGGGACTTAGAAAAAAAAAAAAATACGAGATACGAAAAATACAAACTTAATGCCCGAACCGCGCAAACCAAAAAACAAAAATACACAAAAACATTACACACAGCACGGGGGAACAGCCAGGACGTCTGGGAGTTAGGTGGAATGTGAATTTAAGTTGATTTGGCCAAGATTCGGCACTCAAAAATCGCAGAAGCGATAAAAAAAATGTCCGTCCAAAAAAATGAAAACGAGGCTTCATGACCCCGGACCACACAAAATACCGCCAACCGCGTAGCACTTTTACCCAGGAACGTACAAGGTACAAAATACACTATTACAAATGACAGAAAATGCTTGCGAACCGCGTAGCACATAGACAAACTAAGCCAGTTTACAACACTAACGTGCAACTGATAAGATTACAAATCTAAAACAATGCTTTACACAACTAAACCAACGGTTTGCAGCCTTTTTCTAATGCACAGTTGGGACATTGATGACACTTTCTCCTCAGGGCAGCAACACTCCAACTGTACATTGTATGCTGCAGGAAAATAAAAACAGATTGTTGGCTCTTCAGGCTATTGATTGCTGGATATATTAATTAGAAATAGGTAAAATATTCATTTGTTAAGTAACAAATTAATGAATTATTAGTTAACAAAATATATATATATATCTGTCTTTGTGATGAGCGCCAAAGGTGCTCAGAGGAGCAAAAGTACACGAGAGGAGAGGCTCGCAATGAGCGCCGAAGGTCCTCAGAGTAGAAAAATCTTTACATTGTGTGGCAAACAGCATTGCCATGGCTTCAAATTTTTTTGCCCCCTCATTTTTGAAGGGCAAGTCGCTAGTTTCATAATAAATTAGAAACTATGTTATACAGTGCCTTGCAAAAATTCACCCCCCATTTTTTGTGTTTTGTTGCCTTACAACCTGGAATTAACATGGATTGTTTGAGGATTTGCATCATTTAATTTACAGAACATGCTCTCAACTTTGAAGATGTTTTTTTTTTTTTTTATTGTGAAGCAAGCAGAAAATAGGACAAAATAACAGAAAAAAGTCAATGTGCATAACTATTCACCCCCTAAAGTCAATACTTTTTAGAGCCACCTTTTGCAGCAATCACAGCTCCAAGTTGCTTTGGATAAGTCTCTATGAGCTTGCCACATCTTACCACTGGGATTTTTGTCCATTCCTCCTTGCAAAACTGCTCCAGCTCCTTCAAGTTGGATGGTTTTAGCTTGTGAACAGCAATCTTTAAGTCTGACCACAGATTTTCTATTGGATTGAGGTCTGGGCTTTGACTAGGCCATTCCAACACATTTACATGTTTCCCCTTAAACAACTCAAGTGTTGCTTTAGCAGTGTGTTTGGGGTCATTGTCCTGCTGGAAGGTGAAGCTCCGCCCTAGCCTCAAATCACGCACAGAGTGGTACAGGCTTTGCTCAAGAATATCCCTGTATTTAGCACCATCCAACTTTCCCTCAACTCTGACCAGTTTCCCAGTCCCAGCTGCTGAAATGGTATTCTTTGGGTGATGTGATGTGTTGGGTTTGCGCCAGACATAGTGTTTTCTTTGATGGACGAAAAGTTCAATTTTAGTCTCATCAGACCAGAGCACCTTTCTCCATACATTTTGGGAGTCTCCCACATGCCTTTTCGCAAACTCAAAAAGTGCCTTTTTGTTATTTGATGAAAGTAATGGCTTTCTTCTGGCCACTCTGCCATAAAGCCCAACTCTATGGAGCGTACGGCTTATTGTTGTCCTATGTACAGATACTCCAGTCTCTGCTGTGGAATTCTGCAGCTCCTCCAGGGTTACCTTAGGTCTCTGTGCTGCCTCTCTGAATCATGTCCTCCTTGTCCGGTCTGTGAGTTTTGGTGGGCGGACATTTCTTGGTAGGTTTGCTGTTGTGCCATCTTCTTTCCATTTGGTTATGATAGATTTGATGGTGCTCCTGGGGATCATCAAAGATTTGGATATTTTTTTTTATAACCTAACCCTGACTTGTACTTCTCAACAACATTGTCCCTTACTTGTTTGGAGAGTTCCTTGGTCTTCATGGCAGTGTTTGGTTAGTGGTGCCTCTTGTTCAGGTGTTGCAGCCTCTGGGGCCTTTCAAAAAAGGTGTGTATATGTAATGACAGATCATGTGACACTTAGATTGCACAAAGGTGGACATCATTTCACTAATTATGTGACTTCTGAAGGTAATTGGTTGCACCAGAGCTTTTTATGGACTTCATAACAAAGGGGGTGAATACATAGGCACATGCCAATTTTCTGTTTTCTATTTCTAAAAAATAGTTTTATGTATATATTTTTCTAATTTCACTTCACCAACTTAGACTATTGTGTTCTGATCCATCACATACAATTCAGATTAACAAAACATTGAACTTAAGGCTGTAATGTAACAAAATAGGTAAAAAGTCAAGGGGGTGAATACTTTTGCAAGGCACTGTATGTAATAATGAAAGATGAGCGTAGATGGTTATCTCTCAAAGCTAGACCTAGCTTATATAGGTTGTCATGGATACAGGTCTCTGTCTTAATATTGTGATGTCATCACTTGGTGTGTCTGTATGAGTGTTTGACCAAATGGCTTGGACAGAGGGTAGAATATTTTCCAGGTAAGGTGAAAATTTCTGTCTAAGAAATGTAAGTCTGAGAATTTATGTAGTACTATGTGGGAACTGAAAAATGAGAACAAGCTAGCTTAAATTATGTAAATGAATAATGAAATGTAAGTTGTCCTAATTGATAACAATTGATAAAGCTCCAATATGTGTATTCATAAAAGGTAAAGTCTTGATGGGTTCCCTGGTGGTCCAGTGGTAAGGATTTGGTGCCTTCACCACTGTGAACTGGGTTTGATTCCAGTCAGTGAACCAAGAGGTCACACCACTTGTAGGGTTGGGCCTGGTCAGTACTTGGCCCACTGGAGAAGGAACGGGCAACCCGTTCCAGTATCTCTGCCATGAATACCAAGTGGATCAGCATGGTATGTTACGGTCCATGAGGTCATGGAGAGACGAACATGACTGAACGATGCAAACAACACAAAGTCTTGATGGTCCTGGCAGATGAGATTACCTTTTGATTGTTGCCACTAAACTGGTTTCTGTCTCAAAGTTGGGATTTCATTTGTTTGTTATCATAATTTAAAATTGATAGAACATACTAAGTAAGTTGAAAAATTATGTTTAAAAAATATAAATCTGAGAATATATGTAGCATTATGTGATAGGTAGATAAAAAAGCTTATAAATGGAAAAATAGGTTGCGCAAATAAATATGGTTACATTTTAGATAAAACTAACAAACATAAGCCAATCTAAGTTTTTCAGTGCATAACACCAAATTCTGTAACAATTAATTAAATAAGTGGAAAACAAAAATATACATACCAGATTCGGTCTAATTTTATAAATATGAAACAATGTTTATTCTATAGCTATTAAAAATAACCAGTATAGTTGCCAATTTGTGCTATTACAATATTGAAGCCATAAAGGAATAGGAATAGAGTAGATAAAATCAAATGACCCTCCATTGAGTCCTCCTGACTTGAAGGTTCAGTCCCCAAATTTATTTGCTTTTAAAGTGCTTTGATTTGCCATTAAGCACTTTGCGAGACCTCCTTGGTACCATTAACTTGTGGTTAGATATTTGCCATTTGTGGGCTTGATGGAGTGATTAGCGAGGAGGAATCGGAGCAATTGAATAGCGATTTGCGATTTTAGCCTTGCGAATTTGAAAGATCAAAGGCTTTGACGGCAGTAACTTGCGATTTAAAATATGAAACTATGAATCACACAGAGCCAGTAACTCGATCGGAGCCTGCAAGAAGTTGCCAATTGAATAGCAAAATAACGTGCAACCTCCATTTGCAAGCCCGGATCTCCAAAATGACTCAATTGAATGAGGGTCATATAGTTTATATCTTATATAAATAGAAAATACTATAATGAAAATATCAACAACATATTAATTGATTTATGTAATTAACATTATTAAGGTAATTAAATTATTAAATTATTACTGCGGTAAAATAAATAAATTAACCCAACAAAATAGTAATATAACATGATTAAACATTTAAAATGATGTAATAACATAAAGATATAAACCAATACTTTAAACTTTAAATGACAAAGACTTTAAAACCCGCGACGCAAAACATTTTAAAAGAAAATTAAAACAGAAAAATATATAAAAAATAAATAAAATAACAAAAAAATAAATATATGTATTGATATAAATAAAATGAAAGGTCTATGAGAAAGACTTGATGATGAATTGCAATGACAACACAGAATGACTGAAAATATTATAGTTCCAGGCCTGAAATTAACTGTTTATGTGCTGATAATGAATAATAAAGAAAGCCTAATGAGAATATTTGGACATAAGTATGAAGATAATGAAAAGTTGAAACACAAAATCAACAGAAAAAGAATAAATACACCTAACTTATGATTTTTTATTGAATGAAATATGAAGCCACAGACGAGTGATGAAAAAGTTTGCCATGCTGGAGAAAGTCTGAAGCATGGCTGCAGATTCCTTGGGAGTTTGAAGACAGGCAACGTGCTGAGGACTGGTGGGCATGGGCTTTAAATGCCATAAGCCTCTCCCATATATACAGGCCTCAATGCTTTAGTCAGGGCAAAGAAATAATTAGCACTTAAAAGTAGTATGGAGATGTGAAATTGTAATGATGATGGTCCAATATGAGGGTTTCCAAGGTGCTGGTGTTGATTTCAAGAGACTTCAAGGAGGCCTACAGTGTGTCCTTGAACTGCTTCTTTTGGCCTCCATGGGAACACTTTCCTGAGTGAGTTCTCTGTAGAAGAACTGTTTGGGGACGCACTCATCTGACAATCTGATTACATACCAATTGCTCCCAGTCTTCCTTGGCATCATCCTCAGTAAAAAAAACAACTCTCTAAACTCATTCTCTATATTTCACTAGATTTCAGTGAAGCGGCTGTCCTTCAGCTTTTACACCTTGATCCTTTTGAGGGCCTTACAGCCTTGTTTTTTGCATGATAAGGAGCTTCATTTTGCATACTATGAAACTATGATCCGTCCAACAGTCAGAGACCCACATGCCCTTTGTTACCCTGAAATCCTGTCTGTTCCTTCTAATGATGATATTCCATGAAGTCCTATTGCGAGTATGGAAAAGGAAGATTGTATTTGTAAAGGATCCTTGCATTAGTGCAGCGATGATCCTTGAAGCTTCTCCCGAACTCCAGCTGAAACTAAGTGATTATAGTTCCCGGTCCCCCAAACATGAGTCGAGACTTCATGAAGGGGTAAAAACGAACTCTCTTTAATGACAGGGGATCTCCTTTTATGCAATGGTGCCCGTCTGAAGGGCTACACCCACATAATTATCACAACAGCCAATTATATACATGGTTCAACCCCCACGTCTCCTACCCTCAGATAACAGGTAACACAATTAAAACAGACACAATTTTAACCACATTCTGGATGTACCCAAAAAACAGGGTCCAGCACCGTTAAGTCCAGCACCGTTCAATAGCTCTCACCCAGGGGAACAACATATTAAAAAATGGCATGAATCAGACCAGGGGTTCAAAAGTTAGTAAAAGTATCTTTTACACATAACACACAGACATTTCACATATCCCCCATAGTTGGCCACACAATACACATTTTGGGACAATAGGTGAGTCACACCTCCTCCCTGAGGCTACCGGACAACTTTGATACAATCAGACATGGATTAGATCATCCTTCTTTGTTCTTATCTGAGAATGAAAACACTTTATACAATAGACTCCCTTATCTTATGCGGAGTCTCTGTAACAGGATTATCTCCCATGCCAAGGTCTGCACTAGTCTGGGCCAATATTCTGCAGAGCATAAACCAACATACATGCAGTATAATAGTAGGATCATATTTTAACCATAATAATCATAAAACAGGGTAAAACAGTGATGGGTTCCGTTACACACCTCCCCCGTGACCATAAGCCGGCATACACGGTCTGATCCCAACGGATCGGCCTGGGGATGTCCGGACAAAAGTATTTGTTGGTCAATTCTCTAGTTTGACAACCCATCAGCATTACTGCAATTCACCTTTACTCACATTTCACATATCCCCAGATAGCTGGGATCTGAGCGCACAAAACTACTGAATAGCGCTCAGATCCTATTCACACAGTTCAATTGCCATGTAGCTAAAGTCTTTCCCCTAGTCTTTCATTATATGAATGGGCTCCATGGCATAGCTATCTGGGGTATCACCGCTCCCACAGGGAAAGTACCGAATGACCCCCCTGTATGTAAAGGGCCAGAATGAGTGACATACACTCTGGTATGGCCGAATACTGTGTTTAAAGGGCAATTTGTCCCAGGGCCATAGTCGCAGGTCCTACAGTAATCTTGCAAATCTCCCGTGACCCCTGGCCAGAAAAAGGATTGGGTGAGTCTGTCCCTCGTCTTTTTAATGCCTAAGTGACCTGCTAGGGGATACTTACGGGGCATTATCAACTGTCTTTTTTCTACCTGGTCATGAGTCGAGGGAGAGGCTTCCATAGCTCTGGATTGCTGCCGAGTGGTAACAGGTAGGGCTCCTTCGGTAATGCAGGCTGCCAATTGTGACGTCAGGCATCCTAGATCATTTCCCAGCAGTACTTCCGCGGGCAAATCTGGCATGATGCCCACTTCCACCGCCTTGGCCCCGGTACCCCAATCGATGTGGACTCGGGCCGTTGGTAACTTGTGAATTGCCCCTCCGGCTACCCTTACCGCAATGGTGCGTCCTGTGTGCTGGGTCGGGGCGACTCGGTGTGGGTGGACCAACGTAATAGTAGCCCCGCTGTCTCTCAGTCCTCGAGCCTCTTGCCCATTGAGTTTTACTGATTGGCAGTGATGTGCCCTGTTATCCCCAGCCGCTTGTACAGGGTTTACCTCATGTAAGGTGGCCCAATTTTCACTATTGCCACTGGGTGTCTCTTGAGGCAGATAATTGTAATCCTCTTGCACACAGTGTGCGGCGGCTTTTGTCTGTGGTATCGGTGCCCGTCCCCAGCGGTCTGTAGTGCGTTGTGGGCAGTTAGGTTTGATGTGCCCCACTTGTTTGCACCCATGACACATCGGAGCAGTCCTTTGGTACCCTCTGTTTGTGGTATTGTCCCCTGGTGGTGGTACCCTCTGTGGCATAGTTGGCGGGCCAGAGGCAGGCCGCGGGCTCTGGACCCCTCGGTTTCCATCCATCCGCCTGCTCTCATGAAATTCGTCTGCCAGCCGTGCTGCCTCCTCTACAGTTTTTGGCTTTCTGTCTCTGACCCAATCTCTCACCTCCGCTGGGGTATAATCAAAAAATTGTTCTAGCAACAACAACTGCACAGCATCCTCTAAAGTAGTTGCCTGATTCCCCTGCATCCAATTGCTGGCAGCGCGCTGCATACGAAATGCCCACTCCGTATAGGAATATTTACCTTGTCTTCTGAGAGCCCTGAATTTCCTTCTATGGGCTTTAGGGGTTACAGCGTACCGGGCTAACATAATCTCTTTTATCTTGTCATAGTTTTGTATATCCCCATCCGGCACATACTGGTATGTTTAAAAAATCTCTGTTTTTAGAGGTATAGAACTTGTAAACTTGGCTTTCTTTTTTGCTCCACCATATCCAGCTGGTATCATTATTTGCACAAATTGTAGTTTTCGTTTTTGCTCCATTGTATCCTTCACTATAATACTGGGGAAGTTATTACCCTGAGCAGATATTTTTAAAACAGCTTTTTAGTATCCAATGCCTGTTTTAAAATTTCTTTCTAATATACTATTACTAGTGCTAAATGACAATGGCCATTGTGTAATAGTCAGAGTATTTATCATACTCCATTACCAATGGTAAAGACTTTTAAAGGTGGGATGTACAGGATATTCAAAATGAGGACAAAAGGGAAGTATTTTTTTTCTTTTGCTAGAGATCAATGTTTTAATTACAGTAAATGATCCTGGTCACGGAGTGTTATATTGGCTCATTAAATATTTACAACATACTGTCCAACATTGCATATTTGCACACATATAACTGTAATTTACATACACTCATTATATGCACTGGGATAAGTAATGGAAAACATTGAGTCATTAGTCAAATATGTTCTAATGCAGTTGCAGTCACAATTAAAGGTCCACTGTGGACCAAAACCTTCTGTCATTGAGGATCTATCCTGTTATGTGCACGCACGGCACGGGAAGCCTCCTGTGCCGGGCACGCTCGCGCCCCGATGTACTCCCTATGCCCCTTGCCGGCCCTTAACCCTAGCCCCCTACACCAGTTACCGACCCTAACCCTAAATCTAAACACCCTAATCCTAACCCTAAGCCCCTAACCCCTTACAACCCTTGCCGGCCCTAACCCTAACCCCCTACACCGGTTATAGACCCTCACCTAAACCTAACCCCAAAATGCTAACACTAACCCCCTACACCCCTCGCCGGCACTAACCCTAACCCCCAAGACCCCTTGCCAGCCATAGCCCTAACCTTTTAACCCTCTTAGCCTAACCCCCTAAAAGTAACTTCCTAACCCTAAGCCCCTAAGCCCCTAACCTTAACCCCCCACACCACTTACTGGCCCTAACCCTAACCCACTAACCCTCTAAACCTAACCCAAAAACCCCTAACCACTTACAATCAATTATTTCTCATACAAAAAACTGTAATGTTTAAAAAATGATCCTCAAAGGACCACTATAATGCTTTTAAAAGAACAGCTCAGCAGTCTGTTTGTTGGGGAAAATATTATTAAAAAGAATATGTAGGTTAAAAAAAAATAAACGTTAATATATTATCTTATTTAAAAAAATAAAGCTAATTTTCTCCACCTCCCTGTGTCTTGTCAGGGGACATGGGCAGCACTGCCAGGGGACCATTATGGAGGTTGGAAGCAGGATGGGTTATGATTTCATTATCTCTTCCCCCACAGTATACACAAAGGTAACAACTTTATTGTAACTTGCAACAATTACAACATTTTGCTATCTATTTGATTCTAAAGTGAATTATTCCTGAGTTAATTAGCTTTTTCTGCTCTGTTATGCAAATGAACAGTTTATGAATATGGATTGGCTGCTCTCATGTGCTATTTAGGATTATAGTCTGTTTGTCTGTCTCTGTGGTGGCAAAACAATGACACCCTAAGGTTGTCATGGTGTTCAATCCCCACCCACGGACGCACCCTTCTCTCAAGCACTCTGATGCAAATTATAATATGGAGCTGCATATTTGCATAATGGATTTTCATTTTCAATGCTTAACATAGCAAGAATGATTTACCATAGAGGAAAATGGCTAGTACAATGTATAGACTTCATAAACATATGATGATTTCCCCAATCTACAGTAAGATATTTGCATATATACAGAATTTACTACATGAATTTAAAAACTTCTGAGGACACACACACAATAGACATGTATTACTTTTATTGAGCTGTAAAAAGATTTTGCATAAAACATTCCTATTGGAAAATTATCTCATTTTTATCTTGCAAACTGAGCGTTATTGATGTACACTATTTAATAAACAACACGTGTATGATAAAACATGTATTAAATAGACACAGCAAAGGTCCAGTTATTTCAGAAATGAAAAGTTTAATTGTTAATTAAGGTATGTGTAACTAACTGTACATATTATACCAACTGGGCATGCTTAACTTCCTTACCAACCCCACTGTGAGAGATAACTAATGGCCATTAAATTATGCTTAAAAGAACACTATAGAGTAGGCCAAACTTCACGGCTGTGAAATATACAACAAACAAAATTAGTAGCTGTATAAGCCAAAGGGCATAAAAGCATTTCCATAGAAAAAATAGATTTTAGCAGACTACATATTAGTAATAACTAGCGACTTGCCCGTCAAAAAAGGACAGCAATAGAATTGTAAGGCAGGTAATGCTGTTTGCCACACAATGTAAGGCTTTTAGCCCTCCGAGTACCTTTGGCGCTCATTGCGAGCCTCTCCCCTGATGTACTTTTGGTAGTCTGAGCTTCTTCGGTGCTCATTGCGAGCCTCTCCCCTTGTGTACTTTTGCTCCTCTGAGCACCCTGGGCGTTCATTGTGAGCTCCGCGATGAGCGCCTTTGGCAAAGCGAGTCCCTCCTCTGCTCTGTTTTTTTTATATAACTATATTTGTTTATAATAATTAATTCGTTAATTAAATAATAAATTAATATACTTTACCTATTTGTAATGAATATACCCAGGAATCAATATGCTGAAGAGCTAACAATTGCTGTTGTTTTTCTTGCAGCATACAATGCACATTTGGACTGTTGGTGATCTGAGGAGAAAGTGTCAGCAATGTGGCACGTGTGCAGTGTAAATAGGCTGCGTGCGCGAGGCTAAACCGTTTGTTTAGTTGTGTAATGCGTTATTTTAGATTGGTAATGTTATTAGTTTGAAGTTAGTGTTGTAAAATGACGGCGAGTGTGTATGTGTAAGGCGGGTCGCAAGCATTTTCCGTCCTTCCTAATAGTGTATTTTGTACCTCGTACGTTCCTGGCTAAAAGTCGTATGTGCCTGGCGGTGTTTTGCGTATTTAGGGTTAGTGTAGCCTCTTTTTGTTTTTTTTCGACGGACATTTTTTCTCTTGCTTAGTCGATTTTCAAGTGTCGAAACTCTGCAAATGCGACTTAAATTTGCGTGCAACCTCACTCCCAGACGTCCTGGCTGTCCCCCCGTGCTGTGTGTGATGTTTTTGGTATGTTTTTTTTTTGTTGTGTTTTTTGTGTTTTGGATGTGCGCGGTTCGGTGGTTCGTATTTTTTGCAGGTCGTATTTTATTTTCTGTAAGTGGCGGTTTCCCTTCAAAAGTGTTACGGGCTGTCATTTTTTCAGCAGATTTTTTTAAAGTGCTATGGGTATTGCACTGTGAATTTTGTGTTTGCGTTTTCTGTTGTTGTGTAGTCCCGCGGGTCATCGGTATGATGCTTAGCGAGTTCAGGGTCATAGGGATGAGCGCCTATGGCGCTCATCTCCACCAGCGCAGTGATTGCCTTTGGCGCTCCCTGCCTAAGTCATACAGGGTCATAGGGATAGGCGCCTACAGCGCTCATCTCCACCAGCATGAAGCTTGGCGAGGGCCACAGTTGCAGTGGGCTCACAGTTTGAACATTGCGTTATCAACGTCTTTTGGCAAGCTGGAGCTGCTGAGAATTATATATGTGATTAGTTTTCAATGCACAAGGAGATAGGTACAGAGTAAATAATTGCAAGTATGCTTACCATCTGCCTACTGCTGAGTATGTGGGGGAGGGGGAAGGTGCCAACTGCTGAAATCTTATCTGAATTCACCAGTAAGTCAACACATCACTCTTTCCTCCTTCCAATGTGAAATTTTCTTCAGTCATTCAGTCGTGATCGTCTCTACGTGACCCTATAGATCGCAGCATGACAGGCACATCTTGTGTCTGACTGCTTATCCATAAGGTTTTCTTGGCAAAGATACTGGAGTGAATTGCCAGTTCCTTCTCCAGTGGACCCCAATTTGTCTGACCTCTCTGCTCTGACCTGCACATCGTGGGTGATCCTACATGGTTTAGCCACAAGGTCCGTTGGGTTCTTGGAAATCTCTGCACCAGCACCCTGATATCTGGCTTCTGTATCAGTCAGGATCTCTCCATCAGGAATTAGCACTTCCAGGAGTCTCAGTAACCTTCCTGTGGTAGTAACCATTACAAAATACTTTCAGGGTGGAGATAGATTCAGTATAGAAGCCACCAGGAGCAAATAAGTGAACATAAAATTTCAACATACCATGTCAGCAAGCTGACTTATTTTTGGAAAGTCAACAATATTTATAGGGGTTAGATACAGAGGGGGTGTATACAACACAACAATAGCAAGGAGTGGCAGACAAACACAGGAAATTGACTCCACATGGGGTCTAACATTCCGGCATCCTGTCTGGCACCTGTGAGCAATAGGCCAACCTCCAAATACACACAATGCTGTCTCCATGTCTAGTAGTCCAGACATCAAATAGAGTACATTTACTTTATCTGGCAAACATTGGGACAAAAAGATTACAATTCAATGGAGGGGTTTATGCATATAGTGGCTGGAGCCAATCAGTCTGTCCTTTGTGGTGGCTCAATGGGATTAGATCCTGGAGCTTGAAAAGGGGTCTGTGCAGGGGCGGCCCGTCCATTGGGGCGTCAGGGCAAACGCCCCCCCAAATATTTTCTTCACCCTGCAATAAAAAAAACACAACAATGTATTAGTATAACCCAAAAACAAATAAATATAAGGTGTACATCATCATTTCAAGTCTAAATAGTATTAAAATGAATTAAAGTTAGAAAAGGGACACTGTCACTTTAAAATAACCCTTGCGCTACATTAACTAATGCTGTGTATCTATCTATCGCCCCCTGCCTGCACCCTGTGTGATCAAATTACAATAGTTACACTGTGTACACTAACCTTTAGACTCTTCTCTTCTCTTCAATGAGTCCTGGCCTGGCCCACTGACCGTTAATGCATGCCGCCCACCATCACAGTGACGATATGCATGGGCGGTCATAAATGTATCAATTAATAAATGACAGTCTTCCATCATTGACCAATCAATGATGGAAGGTTGTACAGTTACTAAGAGAACAATCTAAACCCACCCAGACCGTTAGCCCTGAGCGCCCGCCAGCAAATAGAGCCTCGAGTTTGATTTTGATTGACTGATACACTCAATAAAACCACCAGTTCCCTGTCCCTTCCCCCTTTCTGTTTCCTGACCCTGGTCACGCTGAGACTGAGAGACCTCCCTGGCTGAATCTACTCATCTGCTCTGCCTGCCTAACACAGTAAGTCTACACCTGCCTCTGCCTGGCACCTGCCCCTGCCCCTGGCCAAACCAAAACCCCTAGTAGCCCCTAATAAAAGTTAGGGGTGACCAGTTACCCCCAGTCCCCCACTATGCCTGCCTGGCCTGCCAGTGCCACCTACCCAGCCACCCACCAACTACCACCGACGACCCCAGCCATCACCCCCATGTGGCCTGTGCCACCCCCGATCAGGCCTGCCCTATGCTAGCCTAGCTATGCCATCATGCCACCACCGGATTACACCGATCACGGGATCGGGGTAGTCGGGTGGTGAGCGGGGTGGCACAGGCCCACATGGGGGTGATCGGATCACCCCCTTGATGAGGCCTGTGCCACCCCTGATGACCTCCATGTATGCCACCCTGCCCGAGGCCCGATCACCACCGGGCCCCCGGCACCACCCCGATGCGGCCTATGCTACCCCGGGTATTCGGGCAGTGAGCGCGGTTGACCAGGCCACATGGGGGTGGATGTTCACCCCCATGAGGCCTGTGCCACCCCTGGTCGTGGCCTATGGGCGACCGATGGGCGCCTGACCGTGACCGACCCCACCCTGGATGAACCATTAACCAACTACCTAACCCCCCCCCCCCCCCCCTATTTTTATTCCATTTTTAGAAGTAACAGGCATGTATATGTGCATGTCACTTCTAAAGATAAAATAAAAATAAGCCAGGGAAGGGAAAAAAAAAATACAGTAACAACATTATTACAATTAATTTACACACAGTAAGCAAACACATTGTTAGTACAGTTAGTAACACAACACATCGTATACAAAAATAAACAGCTTTAAACAAACATTAATAAAAAATAAAATAAACAGCACATACACACATTGTTAGTACAGTTAGTAACACAACACATTGTATACAAAAATAAACAGCTTTAAACAAACATTAATAAAAAATAAAATAAACAACAGCACATACTTACCTGTAAAATTGACCCCTCCAGCGTTGGCCTTCTGTCCTCTCTGGATATAGTCATGATGAAAAATAAATAATCCATGTTGATTGAAGCCAATGATCAAAAATAAAATAATCCATGTTGATTGAAGCCAATGATCAAAAATAAATAATCCATGTTGATTGAAGCCAATGATCAAAAATTAAATAATCCATGTTGATTGAAGCCAATGATCAAAAATAAAATAATCCATGTTGATTGAAGCCAATGATCAAAAATAATCCAATCTTGATTGAAGCCATTGTCCATCCATCCATTCTGGCCCATTGAAAGAGGCCTCCAAAAAAAAAACCGACGCTCTAAAAAAAAAAAAACAACACACTAAAAAGAGCTCCTCCTACAAGGAGCCCCTCCCGCGATTAATTGTTTTTTTCCCACGGTCTGCTATATATACTAATTTTTGAAGGACTCTGATTGGCTGAAATTTTTGATTGACATCGATTTCAGCCAATGAGAGTCTTTAAAAAATTAGCAAATCAGCAAGCAGGTATGGAAGCCTGTAAGGGTAAAAAAGGTTAGTGTGAACTTGTTTGACCCTGTATGTATTATACATATTACAGGGCTATTTTATGTGATATACATGTTACAGGATAATATCCTGTAACATGTATAGCCAAAAAATAGCACTGTAATATGTATAACAAATAAAGTGTAATAGAAATGCATGAACAATATAATATATCATGAAATAAAGAACATCAATTAATCAAATAATAAATATCAATTAATATATATTGTTGTATGTATATGTTTATGTATATTTATGTGTAATTTTTTATATATATATATATATATATATATATATATATATATATATATATATATATATAAATTAATATCAAAATATCACAATAAATAAATATATATATATATATATATATATATATATATATATATAACAATTTGATATATATATATATATATATATATTTATTTATTGTGATATATTGATATCAATTTTTATATATATATATATATATATATATATATATATATATAAATTAATATCAAAATATCACAATAAATAAATATATATATATATATATATATATATATATATATAACAATTTGATATATATATATATATATATATATTTATTTATTGTGATATATTGATATCAATTTTTATATATATATATATATATATATATATATATATATATATATATATATTTATATATATATATATATATATATATATATATTTATATATATATATATATTTTTTTTTTTTTTTTTGGGCCTATATGTTATTTAAGGTTTTTAAGGTACGGTTGGGGCCTATATGGTCCCAATTTGTTATTTAGGGTTTTTAAGGTACGGTTGGGGCCTATATGGTCCCAATTTGTTATTTAGGGTTTTTAAGGTACGGTTGGGGCCTATATGGTCCCAATTTGTTATTTAGGGTTTTTAAGGTACGGTTGGGGCCTATATGGTCCCAATTTGTTATTTAGGGTTTTTAAGGTACGGTTGGGGCCTATATGGTCCCAATTTGTTATTTAGGGTTTTTAAGGTACGGTTGGGGCCTATATGGTCCCAATTTGTTATTTAGGGTTTTTAAGGTACGGTTGGGGCCTATATGGTCCCAATTTGTTATTTAGGGTTTTTAAGGTACGGTTGGGGCCTATATGGTCCCAATTTGTTATTTAGGGTTTTTAAGGTACGGTTGGGGCCTATATGGTCCCAATTTGTTATTTAGGGTTTTTAAGGTACGGTTGGGGCCTATATGGTCCCAATTTGTTATTTAGGGTTTTTAAGGTACGGTTGGGGCCTATATGGTCCCAATTTGTTATTTAGGGTTTTTAAGGTACGGTTGGGGCCTATATGGTCCCAATTTGTTATTTAGGGTTTTTAAGGTACGGTTGGGGCCTATATGGTCCCAATTTGTTATTTAGGGTTTTTAAGGTACGGTTGGGGCCTATATGGTCCCAATTTGTTATTTAGGGTTTTTAAGGTACGGTTGGGGCCTATATGGTCCCAATTTGTTATTTAGGGTTTTTAAGGTACGGTTGGGGCCTATATGGTCCCAATTTGTTATTTAGGGTTTTTAAGGTACGGTTGGGGCCTATATGGTCCCAATTTGTTATTTAGGGTTTTTAAGGTACGGTTGGGGCCTATATGGTCCCAATTTGTTATTTAGGGTTTTTAAGGTACGGTTGGGGCCTATATGGTCCCAATTTGTTATTTAAGGTTTTTAAGGTACGGTTGGGGCCTATATGGTCCCAATTTGTTATTTAGGGTTTTTAAGGTACGGTTGGGGCCTATATGGTCCCAATTTGTTATTTAGGGTTTTTAAGGTACGGTTGGGGCCTATATGGTCCCAATTTGTTATTTAGGGTTTTTAAGGTACGGTTGGGGCCTATATGGTCCCAATTTGTTATTTAGGGTTTTTAAGGTACGGTTGGGGCCTATATGGTCCCAATTTGTTATTTAGGGTTTTTAAGGTACGGTTGGGGCCTATATGGTCCCAATTTGTTATTTAGGGTTTTTAAGGTACGGTTGGGGCCTATATGGTCCCAATTTGTTATTTAGGGTTTTTAAGGTACGGTTGGGGCCTATATGGTCCCAATTTGTTATTTAGGGTTTTTAAGGTACGGTTGGGGCCTATATGGTCCCAATTTGTTATTTAGGGTTTTTAAGGTACGGTTGGGGCCTATATGGTCCCAATTTGTTATTTAGGGTTTTTAAGGTACGGTTGGGGCCTATATGGTCCCAATTTGTTATTTAGGGTTTTTAAGGTGCGGTTGGGGCCTATATGGTCACACTTGCTCTTTTAAGGTTTTAAACGTTACAGTTTGGGTCTTAAACGTTCTAATGTTTTTTTTTTTGTTTTCTATAACTTCCCAGGTGCAAACTATCTGTGGAATCAGATTTCTTTGGACTCGTTGGTTGACTTACTGGACGTGAATACCCCGAGAAGGAGCGTCAACTGTTGGTGAGTATATGGTCACACTTGGACTTTTAAGGTTTTAAAAGTTACGGTTTGGGTCTTGAGATTTCTAATGTTTTTTTTGTTGTTTTCTATCACCCCCCAGGTGCAAACTATCTGTGAAAGCAGATTTGTTTGGACTCGTTGGTTGACTTACTGGACGTGAATACCCCGAGAAGGAGCGTCAACTGTTGGTGAGTATCATTGCCTTTAATTTTCTGTCCATGTGTATAGGTGCAAATTTGATGGTGATGTAGTCTTGTCACATGAGGGTTTGCAATCTGTAATGTATACCAATGAAATCAACACACTGTTATTTTTAAGTAATTTTGTGACATAATATAAATTAATATACCGTGATCTCTTTCTTTTATTGGTATCAATATCAGAAATGAATACTATTGACTCTCTACTTGTGAAGCCTTTCGCCACCCTAACCTATGAGGAGAAGGTGGAAGTAAAACGGTTAGGAGCTGACCAACCAGAGATAAATCTGCAGCAAATCGCAAGAGATAGAGGGAAGCAATATGTCCGTAATTTCAATACTGAATGGTACAAGAAGAACGACTGGCTTTCTGGAAGCGTTTCTAGGAAGTCCTTATATTGTTTCCCATGCATCCTATTTGGTGGTGACGCTGCTTGGACCAAAACTGGAGTGACTGACGTCAAACATCTAGCTGACAAATTGGCAAAACACAAAAGTTCTAAAGCTCACTTGGATAACAGGATCAAGTTTGAGATGCTTGGACAGGCGAACATTGCTGTTCAACTGGACCAAGGATACCAAGTCAGCATTCAAAAACACAACGAAGAAGTGGCTAAGAACCGGTACATCCTTTCGAAGATAATTGATTGTGTTCGCTTTTGTGGCGCCTTTGAACTGGCATTAAGAGGACACGACGAGAGTGAAACATCGCTAAATCCAGGAGTGTTTAGAGGCCTGGTGGATTTGGTTGGCAGTATCGATAGTGCAATGGAACAGCATTTGAAGACTGCAACTGTGTTTAAGGGCACTTCCAAAACCGTGCAGAATGAGCTACTGGACTGCATGCATGAAGTTATAAAGGAAGTGATTCACCAAGAGCTTAAGGAAGCCCAGTTTGTGGCAATCCAAGCGGATGAAACAACCGATATTTCCGCTAGGACACAGTGCGTTGTAGTCTATCGCTACATTGACAAGAAGCATCAAGTGGTGGAAAGATTTGATGGCTTCACGGAAATGAAATCAACGGATGCAGACTCCATTGCTGCTGTTGTGCTGGAAACACTGAATACTGTTCTCCCAGAGCCAGAAGACAAGAAGAAACTCATAGCTCAAAGCTATGATGGTGCCAGTGTGATGCGTGGAGATCAAGGAGGAGTTCAAAGAAAAATAAAAGACGTGTACCCGAACGCACACTACGTCCATTGCTATGCTCACCAACTGAACCTAATAATGGAGAAAGCAGTTTCAAGGATTGGAAGAGTTAGAGTTTTTTTTTCAAACATAGGCGGCATACCATCTTTTTTTTCACGCTCTCCAAAAAGGACTGGAGTTCTGGATGAGGTAGTTGGTAGAAGACTTCCAAGAGGTGCACCGACACGATGGAACTTCAACGTTAGGACCATGAACGTGATCTACGAGAACAGAGATGCGCTACTTGAGTGTTTCCAGACAATTGAGGCATGTCTAAACTTTGATCCAACATCTATACGGGAAGCCGCAGGTTTCATTGGAATGCTGGAAGACAGGGAGTTCCTTTACTTCCTTAAATTATTTCATTTAATAATGCCACATGTAGACATCCTCTATAGTCAGCTTCAGAAGCGAGACACGGATACTGTTTATATCAAAAAAGTCACAGAAGACTTTGTCGCCAGCATCCAGAAAATCCGGAATTCTGTGGAAGAGATAGAAGCAAGTTTGCCAAGCGATCTAACAGTCAACAGACGGAGTGCGGAGATCTCAACCTTGAGACAACTTTCAAGAGAGGTATGTGACATAGTGGTGGTTCATGCAAAAGAACGATTTTCATTTTCAAATCACCTAGTCAGTGCCAAACTTGTTCAAAGTGACTTGTATAAAACCCATGGCACTTGCTTTCCAACCCAAGCTCTGGAAGACACCGTGCAAGCATATCCAATACTGAAGAAGGAACAATTACGTACTGAGCTGTCACTTCTGTATGGGAAGACAGAGTTTCATACTTGTACAAGTGCTGTTGCTCTGCACAAACTTTTCCATCAATTTAATCTGCAGAATGATTTCACAGAGACAGTGAAATTATTAAGAATCCTGATTACAACACCAATGACTACTGCAGAATCAGAAAGATGCTTCTCAACATTGAAGAGGATAAAAACCTTTTTAAGAAGCACCATGTCCCTGGAGCGGTTGAATGCATTGGCGATGCTCTCAATGGAAAAGCAACTGATTTCCGAGATCCCACACTTCAATGAAAAAACCATTGAGAAGTTTTGTTCTTTGAAAGATCGCCGTGCAAAATTAAAATACAAGTGATTGAAGCAAAGAAGAATGCATACCCCCAAGGTGTGCAAAGATAAACTGCGTTAAGCAGCACCACCTCACACTACCAAACATAACTAGTGGTAAGTAAAGTATGAACGGTGTGTGGGTGTGCATATGGAAGGAGCTATGAAAGGTGTGTGCATGGTCAGTAACAATTGTTGAAGCCTTGGCGTGGTTTGAAGGAATTGGAGGCACTTCCAAGGGTAGCTGTCACTTGTGTACAGGAAGCAAGAATTCCATGTCTGTACAAGTGCTGTTGCTCTGCAGCAACTTTAGCATCAATTTAATCTACATAATTTAACAGAGTGAGTGAAGCTATAAGGAATCCTGCTTACAACAACGAAGACTACTAAAGAACCAGAAAGATGCTTCTCCACATTGAAGAGGATCAAAAAAGTAATTAAAAAGCACCATGGCCCTGTAGCGGTTAAATGCATTGGTTTGAAGGAATTGGAGGCACCTTCAAGGGTACGTAAAGTTCTCAGAAATGGCACCACCTCACTACCAAAAATAACTAGTGGTAAGTAAAGTATGAATGGTGTGTGGGTGTGCATATTGAAGGAGCTATGAAAGGTGTGTGAATGGTCAGTAACAATTGTTGAAGCCTTGGCGTGGCGTTACTGCTCATATGGTTATCCATATGCTAATTCAACGTGTTTGTTTGACATTGATTATTGTGTGGTCTAAACAGAAGTGAAATGTTGTTGTTTTCTTGAATCCCAAGATCCACTGGTTTGGGCCTATGCAGTGCTGATTGGTCTTCTAAGGTATGTTTGAGGCCTATATGGTCCCACTTGGTCTTCTAAGGTATGTTTGGGGCCTATGGTCACACTTGGTCTTCTAAGGTATGTTTGGGGCCTATGGTCACACTTGGTCTTCTAAGGTATGTTTGAGGCCTATATGGTCCCACTTGGTCTTCTAAGGTATGTTTGGGGCCTATATAGTTCCACTTGGTCTTCTAAGGTATGTTTGGGGCCTATGGTCACACTTGGTCTTCTAAGGTATGTTTGGGGCTTATATAGTCACACTTGGTCTTCTAAGGTATGTTTGGGGCCTATATAGTCACACTTGGTCTTCTAAGGTATGTTTGGGGCCTATAGTCACACTTGGTCTTCTAAGGTATGTTTGGGGCCTATATAGTCACACTTGGTCTTCTAAGGTATGTTTGGGGCCTATATGGTTCCACTTGGTCGTTTAATGTTTTTTAAGTATGGTTTTGTTCTTGAATGGTATGATTGATTTGCTTGTTTTCTTTCAACCCCAGGTGCAAACCCTATGTGGCTGCAGATTTGTTTCTACTCATTGGTCAACTTAATGAACGTGAATACCCTGAGAAGAAGAGCTGACTAAAGGTAGGTGTCACTCCTTTAATTTTTCTGTTAATACGTATAGGTGCAATTATGATATTGCTGTAGTCTTGTCACATGAGTTTTTTCAATCTATATTGTATACCAATGAATTTAACACATTGTTACTTTACTTCTTGACATTTCTGCATTGCAGATCATGTATTTCAATGGGCTTTACAAGCATAAGGTCATTGGGCGGGGCTTATAAAGGTCATTATGACGGCAGGGGGAGGAGTTATAAAAATGGGTGTGGTTTGAAAAAGGGGGAGTGGCTATGTTTCGCCCTGTCGCCCCTCCAACTTGAAAAGTCACCAGCCGCCACTGGGTCTGTGACAGGGAGTGAACCAGAAGGGAAATCTGGACAAGGTATTAACATATATCAGATCTCAACCGCTGAAAATCCAAAAAGCAGGAAGTATAGAAGACACAAACATGGAATCCATCAGGCACGAGCGGTGTATAAAATAATTATTTTACCTGAAAATTCTTTTATGCTCATGGCTTACACAACTGCTAATATTGTTAATATATTACATACTACATTGGTCTTTCAAGCTCAGTTATCTAACACTAGTACTCATTTACTAAGAACAACTAATTGTAACTATTTTTATTTGTATGTGTACTTTTCAGTTCTGCAGTATCTGGGACCTTTGTTGTGTCACTTACAAACTATTAGATTTTCATGGAAAATTAGCTTTGGAATAAATACAGGAGATACTCACTTGTCAAACTTACTTTGTTAGATTTATAAATGATCATATATACTCGAGTATAAGCTGACCCGAGTATAAGCTAAGGCACCTATTTTACCACAAAATACTGGGAAAACTTAGTGACTCGAGTATAAGCCGAGGGTGGGAAATGTGCTGCCCCTGTGTCCCTCTTGTGCCCTCTGTGTCCCCCTCTTGTGTGCCCTCTGTGCCCCTTTCTTGTGTCCCCCTTTCTCTCCCCTGTGTCTCTTATCCCCTCTCCCTCCCTGTTTCTCTCCCCCTCTCCCTCCCCTGTGTCTATTCCCCCCTCTCCCTCCCCTGTGTCTCTTCCCCCCTCTCCCTTCCCTGTGTCTCTGCCCCCTCTCCCTTCCCTGTGTCTCTTTCCGTCCCCCTCCCTTATCACCCTCCTCAACCCCCCTCATCAACCCCCTCCTCATCCTCCCTCATTATCCCCCCTCTTCAACCCTTCTCCTCAACCTCCCTCCTCAACCTCCCTCCTCAATCCCCCTTCTCAACCACCCTCCTCAACCCCCCCTTCTAAACCCCCTCCTCATCCTAAACCGCCCTCCTCATCCTCAACCTCCTTTCTCAACCCCCTCCCCAACCTCCCTCCTCAACCTCTCTCCTCAACCCCCCTCCTCAACTCCCTCCTCAACCTCAACCCCCCTCCTCAACCACAACCCCCCCTCAACCTCAACCCCCATCCTCATCCTCAACCCCGCATCCTCAACCCCCCTCCTCATACTCAACCCTCTCATTCTCATCCTCAACCCCCATCCTCATTCTTAACCCCCCATCCTCAACCCCCCTCCTCACCCACAACCCCCCTACTCAACTCCCTTCCTCATCCTCAACCTCCCTCCTCAACCCCCCTCCTTAACCTCCCTCCTCAACCCCCTTCCTCAACCTCCCACCTCAGCCCCTCTCCTCATCCTCAACCCCCCGTCCTCAACCCCCTCCTCATCCTCAACCCTCTCATCCTCATCCTCAACCCCTCTCCTCTTCCTCAACCCCCCCATCCTCATTCTCATCACCCATCCTCAACCCCCATCCTCATCCTCAACCCCCCTCCTCATCCTCAACCTCCCTCCTCAACCCCTCTCCTCATTCTCAACCTCCCTCCTCAACACCCTTCCTCAACTTCCCTCCTCAACCTCCCTCCTCAACCCCCCTCCTCAACCTCTCTCCTCAACCCCCTCCTCAACCTCAGCCCCCTCCTCAACCTCAACACCCCTCCTCAACCACAGCCCCCCTCAACCTCAACCCCCCTTTCCTCATCCTCACCCCCCCATCCTCAACCCCCCTCCTCATCCTCAACCCTCTCATCCTCATCCTCAACCCCTCTTCTCATCCTCAACCCCCCACCCTCATTCTCAAGCCCCCATCCTCAACCCCCCTCCTAATCTTCAACCCCCCTCCTCAACCCCCCATCCTCAACCCCCCTCTCATTTTCCTCAACCCCCCTCCTCATCCTCAACCTCCCTCCTCAACCCCCTTCCTCAACCTCCCTCCTCAACCCCCCTCCTCAACCTCTCTCCTCAACCCCCCTCCTCAACTCCCTCCTCAACCTCAACCCCCCTCCTCAACCACAACCCCCCTCAACCTCAACCCCCATCCTCATCCTCAACCCCGCATCCTCAACCCCCCTCCTCATACTCAACCCTCTCATTCTCATCCTCAACCCCCATCCTCATTCTTAACCCCCCATCCTCAACCCCCCTCCTCACCCACAACCCCCCTACTTAACTCCCTTCCTCATCCTCAACCTCCCTCCTCAACCCCCCTCCTTAACCTCCCTCCTCAACCCCCTTCCTCAACCTCCCACCTCAGCCCCTCTCCTCAACCTCAACCCCCCTTTCCTCATCCTCAACCCCCCGTCCTCAACCCCCTCCTCATCCTCAACCCTCTCATCCTCATCCTCAACCCCTCTCCTCTTCCTCAACCCCCCCATCCGCATTCTCATCACCCATCCTCAACCCCCCTCCTCATCTTCAACCCCCCTCCTCAACCCCCCATCCTCAACCCCCCTCTCATTTTCCTCAACCCCCCTCCTCATCCTCAACCTCCCTCCTCAACCCCCTTCCTCAACCTCCCTCCTCAACCCCTCTCCTCAACCTTCCTCCTCAACCCCCTCCACAACCTCTCTCCTCAACCCCCTCCTCAACCTCAACCCCCCTCCTCAACCTCAACCCCCCATCCTCTTCCTCAACACCCCTATCCTCAACCCCCCTCCCAATCCTCAACCCCCCCATCCTCATCCTCAACCCCCCATCCTCAACCCCCCTCCTCATCCTAAACCCCTCTCCTCACTTTACACCTCTAATTACCTCCCCCTCTCCCTTTCCCCTCAATTACCTTCCATCTGCAGCTGCTCCTCCGCACTCTTTCCGGCTGTGTCAGGATCCAGCCAATGCTAATGACGTGACTTGCATGTGACGTCACGTCATTAGCATATGCCGAGTATAAAAAAAAAAGGTTAAAAAAAAGGGCTGAAAAACTCGGCTTATACTCGAATATATACGGTAATTGGAAAAGGTGGAATATGCAAAGAAAATTCCATCCAATTCCTCTTTAGTGCTATGAAGCGTGTTTAATAATGCTGTCACTATGATATATAGACTCAATATACATGTGGTTGATAATAAACTTGCACTGGTATTTGAATAATGGAGATTACTGTAGCTACTACTCAAACTCAAACACGTACTTGACTTCATACATTATGCTCTTCACACATGCACTGCAGGATAAAAACACCACAACAAAATAAAAATGCAATGTTTATAATCTTGCCTGGGGTAGAAAAAGAAACTTCCTTGGATCTCCTTAGTAATAGTAATTTATTGCTATGTATAATTATTTTTACAAATATATATATACATGGCGATAGTTGCTTGTGAGAAGGTGCTTATAAAAACAGTTTTCTGTGTCTATGTATTAAATAATTTATACCAGTAGTTTTCAACCCTTTTTGTTCTGGGGACTGGCTGGTCACCCTCCAATGCTCATGGACTGGCTGTGAGATGCCACCGGCTGGTCACCCTCCAATGCTCATGGACTTTTGAGTTTGCCGAATCGCAATTTAATTAGGCTGTTAGATTGTAAGTTTGCGAGTTTTCAATTGTGTGTCTGTGCCTTGGAAACAAGCACTATGTACATTTGATTAAAAACTCAAAAACAGGGCCCTCCATTCTTTATAAGGTGTTAAGTTTCTTGCCATGTACTAAACCCCTGTACAGCGCTACGGAATATGTTGGCGCAATATAAATAAAGATAATAATAATGGACTGGCTGTGAAATGCCACCGGCTGGTCACCCTCCAATGCTCATGGGTCTGGCTGTGAGATCCCATCGGCTGATTACCTTCCAATGCTCATGGACTGGTTGTGAGATCCCACCAGCTGGTCACCTACCAATGCTCATGGGTCTGGCTGTGACATCCCATCGGCTGGTCACCCTCCAATGCTCATGGACTGTCTGTGAGATTCCATCGGCTGGTCACACTCCAATGCTCACCGACTGGCTGTGAGATCCCATCAGCTGGTCACTCTCCAATGCTCATGGGACTGGCTGTGAGATCCCACCGGCTGGTCACCCTCCAATGCTAATGGACTGGCTGTGAGATCCCACCGGCTGGTCACCCTCCAATGTTCATGGACTGGCTGTGAGATGCCACCGGCTGGTCACCTATCAATGCTCATGGGTCTGGCTGTGAGATCCCATCGGCTGGTCACCCTCCAATGCTCATGGATTGGCTGTGAGATGCCACCGGCTGGTCACCCTCCAATGCTCATGGGTCTGGCTGTGAGATCCCATCGGCTGATTACCTTCCAATGCTCATGGACTGGTTGTGAGATCCCACCGGCTGGTCACCTACCAATGCTCATGGGACTGGCTGTGAGATCCCATCGGCTGGTCACCCTCCAATGCTCATGGACTGTCTGTGAGATCCCATCGGCTGGTCACACTCCAATGCTCATGGACTGGCTGTGAGATCCCATCGGCTGGTCACTTTCCAATGCTCATGGATTGGCTGTGAGATCCCACCAGCTCGTCACCTACCAATGCTCATGGGTCTGGCTGTGAGATCCCATCAGCTGGTCACCCTCCAATGCTCATGGGACTGGCTGTGAGATCCCATCCGCTGGTCACCCTCCAATGCTCATGGACTGTCTGTTAGATCCCATCGGCTGGTCACCCTCCAATGCTCATGGACTGGCTGTGAGATCCCACCGGCTGGTCACCCTCCAATGCTCATGGGTCTGGCTGTGAGATCCCATCGGCTGGTCACCCTCCAATGTTCATGGACTGGCTGTGAGATGCCACTGGCTGGTCACCTACCAATGCTCATGGGTCTGGCTGTGAGATCCCATCGGCTGGTCACCCTCCAATGCTCATGGGTCTGGCTGTGAGATCCTACCGTCTGGTCACCCTCTAATGCTCATGGGACTGGCTGTGAGATCCCATTGGTTGGTCACCCTCCAATGCTCATGGACTGGCTGTGAGATGCCACCGGCTGGTCATCCTCCAATGCTCATGGACTGGCTGTGAGATCCCACCGGCTGGTCACCCTCCAATGCTCATAAACTGGCTGTGAGATGCCACCGGCTGGTCACCTACCAATGCTCATGGGTTTGGCTGTGAGATCCCATCAGCTGGTAAACCTCCAATGCTCATGAACTGGCTGTGAGATCCCACCAGCTGGTTAGCCTCCAATTCTCATGGGACTGGCTGTGAGATCCCATTGGCTGGTCGCCTTCCAATGCTCAGGGACTGGCTGTGAGATCCCACCGGCTGGTCCCCTTCCAATGCTCATGGGACTGTCTGTAAGATCCCATTGGCTGGTTACCTTACAATGCTCATGGGTCTGGCTGTAAGATCCAGAGCACATTTTACAGGGCAATACTTTATGTGACTTACTAAGGCTCCATGCTAATCGAACAGTGTAATCTGCGATATACTATAAAATTGGATGTGGGAGCTTTTCCCCCCTAAGTTACACGTTTATGTTAATCTTTTCACTCACAATATTACAGCACTCAGCCCACATCCGTAAATACTTCCTTGTCCACAAGAGATTTTAGTGTAGGATGGACCCAAAGCAAGCGTTACGGATGAGAAATGTGTCTAGGAACCAATAGAAAATTAGAATGTAATGCTGTAACTGAGGCAAGGAACCATTATACAATATATTTATTTTATTTAGTTATATTTTTATATTAAACAGATGTGACAGTGGTATTTAAAGATTCAATATACATATAAAAGATTATTTTCCCTTTTATATATACATATATATATACATATACACAATACATTAAAGCACTAGGCAACGTGGTTTGCTGATATATATTAACCCCTTGACTTCTGGGTTGTGTGTTAACCTTACACGTGTGTTTATATTAGACTGTTAATTTTCAAATAATGTTGAAATTACATCACTTTTTATTGTTTTTCGCTGCTATACTGTCACTTTAACTGCTGCTGGGGCACTCAGCAATGATCTTAAAAACATTTGTGAGTGGTCTTTGGTACCCGTAATATAACCCTTATTAGCAAAGACTTTTAGTGTAAAACTCTAACGGAGTAACTTTTGTCAGTCCCAAAATCAATGGGAAAGTTTGCTGTCATTTTCAGCTCCATTTTGCCGTAAGTCACTCGTACCAGTTCTCTTGCAGGTTTTCCGGAATAGGTGATTTACATAGCTAGGGAGGTTTACTTTGGCATTAAACATGGTGTAAACCGTGATATTGGGAATTAACATAGGGCCCTATGTTGACCATTTAATAAGTGGCCTTAAAAATGTGAAGGTACAGAGGCACATCATATAGTCAATTTAACAGACTTATATAGCTTCCATACTGCTTTTATGTAATATATACCACAGTGACCCTTTGTCAGCTGCACAGACCAGAAGAATTGCTGTTCTTGTTTCATTTTCTGCATTTAGCACCTAAGCTTCCCCACAGCTTCAACTTCTTTGTGGTATACTTGCACTCAATATAACTAGTAAGAAGTAGAATGTATCTCTGTGCATTTTGGATGCAATATGGTAAAAGTTGTCAAGATAGGAGCTGATTTCTTCGGACTAACTAACATTTCACACCTAGTTCTGATCCCACCTAAATATTGTGTGATGACCGATTTAATGCACGGCCAGGCCTTCAGACTACTTGACCTCCTATTCATAACCTTTCTGAAGACAGTATAGTTTCCCATATTCTAGCTTACTAATTAGGTGGGTTGGGACATATTTGTTCAATTGTTTCTGACTCTCTTTAACTCTTTGGACCAGGAGACACAGGAGAGAGAGGGAAGAGATACAGGGGAGGGAGAGGGGGGAAAGATACACAGGGGATGGAGAGGGGGTAAAGAGGCACAGGGGAGGGAGAGGGGGTAAAGAGACACAGGGTAGTGAGAGTGGGGTAAAGAGACACAGGAGAGGGAGAGGGGTAAAGAGACACAGGGTAGGGGGAGGGGGGTAAAGAGACACAGGGTAGTGAGAGTGGGGTAAAGAAACACAGGGGTGGGAGTAGGGGGTAAAGAGATACAGGGGAGGGAGGAGGGTAAAGAGACACAGGGGAGGGGGAAGAGACACAGGAGAGGAAGGGGAGAGACACAGGGGAGGCAGGGGGAAAGAGACACAGGGGGGAGACACAGGGGAGGGAGGGGGGGTTTCCCCCTGGCTCCCTCCCCTATGTCTCCCCCCTGTGTCTCTTTCCCCCTGTCTGACCTGTGTCTCTCCCCCCTCCCTCTCCCCCCTCCCAGTAACATTTGGTTTGGCTGCTCCCTGCCCAGATATCAGTTGCGGCAAAAGAGCAAGATTTATAGATCTGAACTGACTGCTGTAATCTGGGGGAGTAAAAGGTAGGGAAAAAAGACTGCATTCCCCTAACTAATAACCTAATTTACATGGGCCTCTAAGTTGGACCCACAACTAAAAAAAGTATCAAATTTCTGAAAAAAATATTAAGAGTAGTAAATGGGACTCGCAAAGGTTTTTAACACCAGTTCTGATAGCTGTAGTAGCAATTAAACACACACTACTGAACTTTAAAAGCATGGGCAGGCATGGAAAGACATTAGAATCAATTGCACAACAGTCTTAAACTCACAAATATGCAATTAAAAATATTATTTTTAACTGTTATTTATGTTTAATATAATCCCAGGAACTCAAGGGGTTAATGCATATCATGAAACCCACATGGACTAAACCTAGGTGCTCTCCTGCATTGTCTAGAGTGCTAGCCCGATGGCCAAACATTACTTATTGGCTCTCATTAATGCTTAGTCTCCAGTTGCAGGTTAACAGCCTTATTAAATTGCGATTCGGACAATTTTAAAGGGCTTTATATAAGCACAAAGCATATATATTTTTTACATAAGTTTTTAGTTAGTGAAGACCTTGCTTTTGGATAGAAGTTCACTAACTAAAAACCTCTGTAAAAAAAATATGCTCTGTGCTTATATAGAGCCCTATTCAATTGTCCGAATCGCAATTTAATAAGGCTTAGGTTAGGTTTAGATTTAGCGGACCTATCCTGTTATATGTACGCACCAGAAGCGCTGGGAAGCGCACAGCCGACGTCCCGATCTAGCTGTGTCTAAGTGCCTGGTAAGTGATTTTCGGGTTAGGCCCGGTAAGTAGTGTAGGGGGTTAGGGGATTAGGGTTAGTCCCGGTAAGTGGTGTAGGGGGTTAGGATAGGAAGTGAGGTTTAGGGGGTTAGGGTAAGAGGGTTAGGGGCTTAGGGTTGGGAAGTGAGGTTTAGGAAGTTAGGGTTAGGGTAAGAGGGTTAGGGGCTTAGGGTTAGGAACGGAGGTTTAGGGGGTTAGGTTAAGAGGGTTAGGGGGTTAGTGGGTTGTAGTGTTCTAGTACATTGGGACGCGAGCACGCCCCGGCACCAGGAGGCTTCCTGTGCACCGGGCGCCAGGAGGCTTCCCGTGCGTACATATAACAGGATAGATGTGATTTAGCAGTTAGGGTAGTGGGAGATGATAAGCTTTACAAAAAAAAAAAATGGAAGAAAATATCGGCCGTACCACCTTATGGCCGCCACTAGTGGAAGGCAGAAAACAGGAATGATCCACATTTCTTAATGCTCTTTAAAATTAAAACAACTCAACTTCTGTCCCTTTAAGGACTTGCACAAACAGTGCTGGATATCTAATGATTTACTGTACAGAAAAAGAAAGGTTTTAATGTTCTATAAAATAAAAGCAACTTGTAGTTAGGGGTGATAGTGTCCCTATAATTGGTTTAATAAGTATATTTTATTTATATATAAATCATCCATGGATACACATGAAGATCTTACTACATAAAATGTTATATATCTATCTTCACATCGTCTCTATTATCTAGCACAGGCACCAACTGCCTGTGCTCTAGGCTCTTCTAGAACCTTCCATTCTTGTCTCTAGGGGCAACCTGCAGGGGCCGGAAGTGACGTAGGGTCAGACAGCGCGTTAGTAACACTGACTTCCGGAGCTGGCTGCTAACTGCGACGGCCGGCGAGACATCTAGAGAACATCGGGAAGAGCTGCCGTGCAGGAGGTGAGGATGGCGGCGGGGGTTATACTGTGTGTCAGGGGCGGTTATACGGTGTGGAGTATGTCCGTGTCTTACTCGAGGCATGGCGGCGGCCTGTATTCCTGGGGGAAGCAGGATAAAGACCCTGATATACCACAGTGAGGCTGCAGGGGGCTGGTAATATCGCGATGGTGGCGGATTACATGGCTGGATCCGACCATATAGGAGAGCCTATTGTCCTCTGCTCAGTGCTGTGAGGCCATTGTCCTCTGCTCGGTGCTGTGTATCAGACATTACTCTTCCATATGCCAGCCATGTGCCCTCATTACTGCCTCTGTCATTATTAATGCGGGCAGGGGGCATCCTGTATAATATTACAATACATCTGCCTTCTGTCGGCTTTGCTGCTATTGGATTAATACAAAGCATCGATATTATTTTTAATATCCCCTCATTACCTTTGTTGCTAGGCTGCACAGACATATTCCTGACCAATAGATATTTAGCATTGGCATCACAGGATGCACTCGGGTTGGTGATGTCTGTGTATATGTTTTGGCTAAGGGGGGGGGAGGGGTCTAACTGCCAGGTAACATTGCAGGTCTTTATTCTTGGTCACAGACAAATCTACTGTAATTCTTATTAGCACATTAAGGCAACTAATTAATTTCTTGTCGAATCTGTTTTATTTTGAGGATAATATAGATATGGAGAGTTGTGCTGTGTGGCCTTATGTGTTAATATTGTCCTGCCTTATCTGTGAGCTGCATCCTTAATTTATCCTGGATGTTGTTAGTTACATGGTAATTTTATTCTAAGTTTGAAAAAAGGAAAAACATCTTTCTGGCATTTTTATTTTTTGAGGCATCATGTCTTATTGTTATCCTCTATTTGTAACGCGCCGACATCTTCTGTCGCGCTGTACAGGGGTTAGCTACAAGACAAAAATGGAGGGCCCTGTCTTTGAGCTTAAATGGACTCCATCACCCAAACAAGAAGTTGATTTAATTTTAAAGAGCATTAAAAACTGGCTATACATTGTACTAAAAGTGGTCCTTTCCTCTTATGGTAGCAGTGGCGGTGAGCATCTGCTAGATGGCGCTGTCGATTATTCTGGTGCCACATTAGAGTCAAGGCTTAGGGTTAGTTCAAGAGTTAGGCTAACATTTATGATCTTGGACCTTCCCTCATATCGGCAGCGCCATCTAGCGCTTGGAGGCCGCACTACAGCCCCGGATCTGTCCTGACAACATAACAGGATAGATCCATAAACACTTTTGTATGCATTAAATCATTTATGGAATACTTAAAATTGATATTGCATCCCCTGTTTGCAAATATGTGGCTCGGAGTGCTTGATAAGGGTGGGAGAACTGCCAGATAACCCTGGTTGTCTTTATTTTTGCTGCTGCAGAGACATACTGTAATCCTAATTAAAATACATGATCCACTCATTTGCATATAAATGCAACAACATCATCATGGGCTTACTCAGGGTTGGCTCACTATAGAAAAAAAAGGATAACACAATATATAGCTGATTTTTTCATGCACTTTAAGTATAACCTAAAAAAATAACTTGATTTTGGGATGACAGTCCCTTTTTAAAATCAAACCTACACAGTGCTTGTTTTTAAATCGCCTTACATGATTGAAAGCTCACAAACATGTCTTGTGTCAGTTTGTGTAGTCTGTAGAATAGCACGTAGTCTCAAGCATCAGCCATTTCCAAATAAAACCTTCTTATGTATTGCTCTGTAGGTGAGTGGTGTTTATGGCATAGGGACCATGTACTGATGACTTGTTTATTACCTCGCTGTAGTGACAACTTATTGATTTTTATACAGTATTGTTGCAGACCATAAGATAATTCAAATACTAATGTTTGGGACATCTCTAAAACTGGGACTAATAATAATTTCTGCAGGAATTGTAAATATATATATATATATATATATATATATATATATATATATATATATATATATACGCACACACACACACTGCAGTTCAGGAATAGTGACTGTAATATTTATGTATATGCAGTATGTTTCCTCTGGTTTCATGTTGTCATAACAGTGTCAGTGCGCCATTACATTCTAGCTTTCCTCCAAGCCCCTTAATCTACTCATTGACTTGTCTGGATTACATGAGGAGGATCTGATATTTCCTTGCACAGGAGGAGTAGGAGGCTGCAGTCAGCTGTTACACCTCACAATGAGCCTGTAACTTGGCACTGGATAATACAGGGACGAGCAGATGGCCCTTCTTATAGATATCAACAAGATGGGTTTACTACCTGCTCCACGGTGATGATGTTGTACTGCCTATTGGATGCTATTGAATTGGGTTGGAGACCAATTTTTAGCCACTACCTCTTACTTTCAAGCCAATATTTCAAAATATTCCTGTGAAATGTTTGCTAAGCTTTTAGATTGGACTACAATATTACACCACCCTGGATTTTGGACAACTTGCTTTTTCTTCCTTTGTTCTCTCCTTTCTCTTACTGGAAACCCCTACATAATGAAGGAAAGGCTGATTTATTTTATATATATATTTTTTTCTTTTGTGTGTGACCATTGTTCTTTAGTAACAAGAATAAGAAACCTCTTCATAATAACACTACAGGGGGGCATTGCAACAATGCCATGAGGAGCTTGCTTTGCTGGATTATTCTGCAAATGTAGTAGAGTAGATTTTAAGTCAAGCCGCCTTGCGTTTGTGCTGTGAGGGTTTGCAGATTTAGGCGTATGCTTTTATTTTATCCACACTTTTGTTATAATGTATCTTTATTCAAGTACTGCATACATTGTGTAATATTTATCCCTCCCACACGCACATTTATATAGTAGCAAGAATACAAATCTGCAGAAACTAACATCAGGAACACTGGTGCTTACATGAGAATAGTCACAAAGCATGACCTACCTGCCTGTAGCCCCTAAGGATAGGTTTGAGACCTGAAGCAGAGTATTTGAGTCACATGTTCCCTTAAGAGATCTATTATTATTTATTATCTTTATTTATGTCACGCCAACATATTCCGTAGCGCTGTACAGGCGTTTAGTACATGGCAAAAAACAAACTTAACACCTTTTTATAAAGACTGGAGGGCCCTGTTTTTGAGCATATAATCAAATGTACATAGAGCTTGTTTCCAAGACATGGACACACAATTGTATTGGCGCGATGTAAATAAAGATAATAATAATAGATCTCTTAAGGGAACATGCGACTCAAATACTCTGCATCAGGTCTCAAACCTGTCCTTAGGGGCTACAGGCAGGTCATGCTTTGTGACTAGTCTCATGTAAGACAAGAAATAGTTTTTTTCCTTTACCTTCTCTAAACGAATCCATAAAGAATTGGTTAAGGTTTGTTCAAAATCTAGGAGTCCCATTAAATTTCACTAAACCTTTGTGGAGTTGTGTGTGTACACGCACATATAAATGTAAAATGTGTGTGTAATTTATATATATGTATATGTGTATAATTTTATAATAAATAGTACATTTGTGTTAAATATTACATATGTCTAAAGCAAGTTAAAAAAAAAAAAAAACTGCTTCCAGCTCAGAATTTGGAGAAAAACAATTACACTGCAGTCTGGCTAGCTGAGCTGGGACATGGAAATGTGCCCACAAATGCCCTGTTCTTCAATCCATAGCCATTATCAAACATGGCTTCCTTTTTAAGCTTGTGCATGCGGTATTAGACACAGCTTTAATGCAAAGCCAAGTCTTTTACACAAGCAGAGAATCCTATCCATGTACAGCTGTTTACTGGCTATCATCAGCATGGAGCGGGATCTCAGCCTGTGTTGTGGATCTTATGAGTAGGTAGTTAACCACAACAATCATTTATAATATGGTGGGCAGGATAGAAGCCTCCACCGTACAGTAAATAGTACATCTGTGTGATCAGGGTTCAGAGAAAAAGTTATTATGTTGCATTCTGGGAATATCTATCTCTCTCTTTACTTGCCCGTCAAATTACGGAAATAACATTTTACGGCTGAAAATGTTGTACCGTCGGCGCTCATTGCGAGCCTCTGTTTACTGTACAGGCCTCGCGATGAATGCCTTATGCGCTCATTGCAAGCCCAGCCATGAGCGGCTTAGCTTGTCAACCCACAGCTTCAAAAAATGACGGCAATACAATTTTAAGCCTGGCAGTGCTGTTTGCCACACAATGCGAGTTTCTGCTCCCTCTGTGCACCTTCGGCGCTCATTGCAAGCCTCTCCTCCTGCCTTCTTTACGGCCTCGCGGTGAGCGCCTTCGACGCGCATTGCAGGCCCATCAATGCGAGTCTTGGCCGCTCATTGCAGGCCTCGTTAACCTACAAGTTTTGTGCTTGTGAATGCCATGATGCCTTTGCAGCATCTCCCACCTGTCCCTTTCCTGTGTCTTTCTCCTCTGTGTGTCCGCTGAATGTTTGTGTGGCAGACAGTGACTGCCTTTGGTTTTATTTTCTAAGTCTCGCGTGCCTGGCGTTGTTCGGTCTCGTTTTGATCCTGTTTGAAAATGTTTACCTTTTTTCAGCTGCCATTTTTCCCGCGCTTAGCCAATTTTCTATCAACGAAAAACAGCAAATATGGCTCAAATTAGCTTGCAGGCTTCCTGGCTCTCCCCCTGTGCTGTGTGTTTATTATTATTTTTTAATTTGCCTTTTTTGGGGGGGTCTTTCAAGTTAAGAGCTTGAAACCATTTTGGCCGTTAAATTGGTAAACTGCGTGCCTCGAGATCAGCGGCAAAGTGCTCCGTTTTTCGTTGGCTATCGTAGCCATCGACATGAGCACCTTCTGTGATCATGTCTAGGCTGTTTTTGAAGTCCTGCAGGCCTCGCAAGGAGCGCCTTCGCCCCAGCAACTGCGAGCCAACGTCGCAAACGTGACCAACACTGACAACTAAATATATATATTACACACCAAATACATTTGGAAGCTCATCTGCGTGTATAAAATAGCAGTTTCATACATTGTTCCCTTAAAGCATATTCTTGCTGTATTTAAAAAGCTTTTAAGCATAGGGTTTGGATGTGGCACAAATCTTGGTTTGTGCCAAATCCAAACCCTATGCTTTACTTAAAAGCGGTTTTAAATACAGCAAGCATATTCTTTAAGGAGGCAATGCATAAAATTGCTATTTTTTGGATCCTAAGAGTAAGGTACATTGTATTCCTAATTTGCATGTCCTCATCTTTTTAGACTCTCCGATGAGCTTACAAATGTATTTGTTGTCTTTATGCTGGAGAGCTTCACTTACTCTTATGCTCTCCATATACTAAACTGATGAGATTATATTAAAATTAATTAATATATATATATATATATTTTAATATAATCTCACACAATATATAGAAGAAATTAAATCTTGATGCTGAAATAAAGATATGTACAGATATTTCAATTGGTGTTTGATAGCTGGCATTTAACACTTGTTTGTGTGACCTCACTGTATGCAAAAGAGGTTGCCGTGGTGTAATGGGGTAAATCACCGGTAATGGTAGATAAATAGGCAGCAGAGGTATTCGGGAAATTAGTAAAATAGATTTTAAAGCAGGAGTGGTTGATGATACTAAGAGGGAGAAAATGGGCTGTTTTATAAATGTTCTTTTACTTATATGATTCCTCATCTGGTTACTTTCCTGCATTGGCCACTGGAAGCAAACAGAATACTGTACTTTTAGGACATCCCCCTTGGGTGACCCCCCCCCCCCCTGGAACACCTAAATGGGGTGGGGAGAAGCAGTTTAAGTGATACGTTTTTCCTGCAGGATGAATTCTTCAAGTCAGTTTTCATAACTGGTGAGATCAGGGTCTCCCGGTGTTGTGTAAAAGGCCTGTTGATGGGGACGGGAGTTGCAGCGTCTGACGCTAATGTGCTATGTCTTTGCATATTTTTTTCCCTTCTAGGGAAATCTTGTGTACTTAAAAATAGCAAAACTGCTTTGGCTTTCTGATTTGCAACAGGACGTCTTACTGGGATATTGCACACAACCACCAAATCCAGCTGTTCATGAGGTTTTTTGTTTGCTTTCCCTTATGAAACGGCACTTTTTGGTTTGGAAATGCCAGTTTTTTGTTTTCGTTGCAAGTTAGTGTAATGGATATATGTTTTCCATATTTGGGGGTGTTTGTTTTCAATGGGGTTTTTTTTCCAAGCCATATCTTTTTGATTTTCTAGTCATCCGCTATAATTTTGTATCTTTATATTTTTTTATAAAAAAAAAAATGCAATCAGTAAGTTTATAGCATAAAGCTAATCTAAGTTTTTTTTTTTATTGCTGGCATATATTTCATGCATATCTTTCACATGCATATTTTGCAAAGCTTTGTTTGTTCATTGGTTTCAGGAACTGTAACAGGATAGAGTATGGAGGCATGTGGTGTGACTGCGTACATTGTAGGCACCTCAAATCTTGTGTCCCATTCTTGTTTGAACTAATATCTGCTGTATAATTTGCATAAATCAAATGTCAGGTGATAATCATAGCTTGACAAATCCTGGCAAACAGAGCTATGGTTCCTATAGTTTTAGATTATGATATATAACACATTATTAAATGGACATTATCATAAGTACAACAAAGCAGTTTGTTTTTTTTCCTACCTGATGCATATAAAACCTAAAAGTAAATACCACTTATTTTTAATTTCTCTCTACATCATGGCTGCATTCTTTTCCTTCTGTATGGATTCAGCCCTCTGCATTCTCAAAAAGGTGTGTTCCCTGTAAGCTACTCTAAGCACGGACAGTTGTAGATTCCATATTACCAATATGCTGATAGAAACTTCCATGCACTTTTTTACACTGCAGCATAATTATATATAAATATAATAACTTAGAAACTATATGTTTTTTACATCCAAAAACATTTTGCTTTTTTTAAAGTGTATTTCATCCAAAAAAAGGTATATTTTTAAATACTACAGTGGTCCTTAAAGAATTGTTTAAGCATTTTTTTTTATTATTTTTTTTTTCCGGAAAAAAGTATCTGCCATGGCAGAAACATTACTACTACTGGTTTATACTGTAGAATAGTCAAGGGAGAGAGCTATTGTTATAATCTCTTGATGTAGTTTTCGTGGCACTAGAAGAGCCCTAAAGAAATATTTTTGATTACATGAGATTTTAGATCTTGATAATTGCAGCTGCAGGTAGCATGGAACTGGAGAGGTTCTGCAATGTCCTCATTAGTACTCATGTGTACATACCAATATAAACACATGCAAATAAACTGAGCATTTCCTCACTTGTGTGAGGAAATAAACGCCTACTCATCCATTATATTCCTCCCCCAAATACCGGTCTTCAGTATATATTTTCCCTTCTAGAGAGCCCAGGGTTGGTACAGTAATGTAATTTGTTCCACTAAAATAACTTGTGAAATGGAAAATATGCAACATTTCCATTAATAATGCATGTGGGGAAGATAAATACTGGGGATTTCGGAGGGGCTAACATTATTGAAGACAACAGGCTAATCAATGTTGGCTCAGTTGAAAGTTTTCACTTCCTTCTAGTAGTGGATATAACAGTAACCATTAATGAGGTAAACTGGTTTTAGTTTGTATTTTCTGGCTGAAGATTTAGTTTCCTGCTGTTTGCATTATTATTTTTACAGCTATTTAGTGGGGAACTAAAATAGGTTTTAAAATTAAGTCTATTGGGACAAGTTCTCAGGTGCTGAATGTGCCATAAAATACAATATCTCTCTAAATACTTAGAAGCCAAAATAATAGAATACTCTAATTTTTCCACTTATGTTACAATAACCAACTTAAAGAAAAAAATATATTTTTGGTTACAAGAAACAGGCTTTATTGCTCATTGGGTCTGCATGTGACTTTTTGCTCCTTGCAGAACCTGCAATATGAGGAAGCAACGCACCAATTAGACGTTTTATATAGCCCAGTAAATCCTCAAACACTGTGAAATATGCATCAATTAAAAAAATCCAAACCCGAAATTCTTTAACATCTCTAAAATAAGGATTGAAACCTCACTCTTCCTTTTCCACCACAGCAACCTATTTTATTTGTCATATAATTATGCCATATGATTGTTATGTTACGTGTAGGTGGAACACATAAGCAGATGACGGGTGTGTCAAGTCAGCTAAACAGGCTCTCACCAATAGCATGGCAAGTCTCTTCCCCGGATTAACGCTGTAGCTGTCAGTCTTTACTGCATATTGGCACCTTTCCTAATTCATCGTCTGACAAGGATTTGTGTCAAGTTTAGGACTTCCTTAAAGTAATTAAGTATCTTCAACATGGCGGAAAGCAATTCTGTAGTTCTACTAACTGTAACAGATGTGTGTGTTGATTTTTAGTGGGAGGGCAGAATATCTACCCAAACATGAGCTGCAACTTTAAGTATCTTTAAACTGCAGCACCAAGTGCTGTAAAAATAGCTGTTGTGGGTGTGTTGGAACAGGCAGTATTTTCATCGCATGACCTTCAGCTTTCTGCACTGTTCTTTTGTGGAGCTGTTGTGGGGTATTGAGTGGGAGCAATTTGGTAGATCTTAGTATCGTAATCCCATTACACTTTTCAGAATGGGGCAAATTCTTCGAATAATTTTCCACAAAACATTTCAGGACTTGGACTACTGTTTATCCTTACTTTTGTGTAGTATATAGCAACAAAAATGTAGGGTTTTGCTGCAGATTAGTAGGTTCTGTGCCACATTAGACCCATGTACTGTATAATAAAAAAAAGTTTCCTGTTCTTAGGATGAGGTGATAAATAAACAGAGTAGACTCTGTTTGCCGGCACCCATGGGAATTGGTAGGTACCGGATATATGTAGTTTCTGGTTGCTTGAGAGTCGCTATTAAGATGCCTAGATTAGCTGCACATTGGATGCTCTGCTAAGTGTATTTGTCAGTGAGGGCTGTTCTAACAGCAGCAGCTTTCACTCCTCACTTACACACCGGTACGTTCGGCTAGAGTCTGCAGTGCTTAACCCGGGGAATGTAACGCCAACACTGCACTGGCTCAGTCAGTCTGCTTCCTGGTAACATTGAATTGCAGAGACATACAGTGGGTGACTTCTAGGTGCCTGTAAGCATTATGTGGCATGACAACCTGGCTCCTGGCATTTGTTGAAACCTGTAAATTATGTTTTTTATTTAAAGTACAACATTTAATATATTTTTTTCTGTTTGCTTGAGATTTCTGGTTAACTGAGAGTCTACTATATTGAGAATGTAAGGCTGTATAATACCTGTTCAGTACTTGGTACAGTATAAAATCTTGGCGCCTAATAGAGCACTTGACAAATCCCTTTTTGCTACCTCCTAACCCTTTAGCTATCCTACTTATTTATCCATGTATAATCCATACCCTGGCTCCTTGGAGTAACTTGAATGACTAATTTTCATATAAATGTCAACCCCAGGCTTAATGTTAATTAAAAATTTGAATTATACCTTATTTCTTCTTAAAGAACAGTAAAAACTACATGTTGCATTGTTTTCTTCACATGACATGTAGGGTTTCTGGATTTCTCTAGGAATATATATACCTATGTTTCAGTTTACTTTTATGTACTTTAAGTAGTGCCTAAAAGCTCATTTTTTTTTTCTGCCTAAACTCATACAGTTTGGGTCTTTCTTTTTCTTCTGTATCTCATGAATATACTGCACTGTTACAAATTAGCCTGTCAGTGACCATTTCTCAAGCAGAACGTTGCCACTGATTGGCTACTTTGATGCACTGCGCACCCAGTACTTAGAAGTACACTGTCTTCATAAGCTGCAGAGGGGAGAAACCATATTAGTAAGATTTTAGCACTTCTTAATAAAAGTACATATTATATTCCTAGTGAAATCCAGACACTTCCATGTCCCTGTAATCATTTGGCATATTGAACAGTGTAAGACTCCACATGCATGTACAGATCATTGTACCTGATGGGTGTGGGGAGGGGACACCGGGGTATATCGAGTCGATTAGCATAATATAGCAATGTATTAGTATTTGAGACGCACACTGCTACAATAATTCTGCTCCAACCAAGGTTAATGTATCAAGAATGAGTTGCTTTACAAAAATGGATAGTATAGTAATTTTTTGCATACTCTTTTATGAACAACTTTTAGAAATGGTTTAGTTTGGGGTAATTAAGAATTAGTATGTATATTCATGTTAAAAATGGGAGGAAAGAACATCTTTAAACCATACTGTAAATACAGGACTTCAGTGTTTGATTTATCAATCGGTAAATCGGTAATAACAAGCTTTAGTGTATTAATGGTTTTATTCAGATCTTGCCATATTCAGTGTTAAATTACATTGACTTACAAGACATCCACTCTTCCATCCACTTAGATTTATTCTCAATTAAAGTGGACACTGAGACCAGCTATAATGTGTACCACAGTGCATATCAGTTTGCACTTTTATAACCTTTATTATCATGACAACACTTTGAACATTTGATCTAGCTGCTTGAAATAACTATATAGTGGTTGTGAAATTATTTTGCCTATTACCAATTCTGCTTATCTTTAAAGGGAACACGTTGTAGATGCAACTTAAATTGGCAGTGTAAGCACATTTTATTTTCACATTTTTTTTTTTCACCATTAGCAAACAGCAAAAATTAAAACTTTAGACTAGAAAATATTATTTAAAAACACAATTACTGATTTAAAACACAAAGCTACTGCTTTACTCCTCCCCACCTTTTGTTGTCCTGAGCTATACTGAAAGTAAGTGACAGATTTGAACTGTGATAACTTTATTTAAGCTTTACCCAGACCATCTAATCAATGTGATCATAGTTGAAATATTTAACTTTTTTTCTGTAGGGCTTAGTACAATGAGGGAAGGGTACCAAAATGGCCATAAACTGCTTTTTTTTATTCTAATTTAGGCTAAAGATTTGCTTTACTTTTTCAATGTGCATGTTAATGGTAAACTAAAAAGATAGTTGAAAATTGTTTACACTGACCCTTTAAATACACCATTGAGGAAATCTGTGTAACTCCATCAAGATAACCAGACCTCTTTGTGAGCTTCCAAAACACATGCTTGTACGCTGTGTAACTTGAGAATCGGGCTCCGTCTGGCTTTAATTAACAGGAAGTAGAATACTTTAAATGCCAATGACTGCTGCTGCTTTTCATGCTCAAATTCTCCCTCAAACAGACCTGTTTTGTTTTTTTTTTCCCTTTTTTGTTTAAATATGTATATAAATGTTCCAATGTTTTCAGACTTTCAGCTTCAAGAGAATAGGACACACTTGAACCATGGTAGAATATTATGATGTGTTGGGAGTCCACAGGAATGCCTCTCCAGACGACATTAAGAAAGCGTAAGTGTCCTTTAAATACTGTATGTCTGTGTGTATGTTGAAAAAATGTTTTAATATGGAAATTATAGTTAGTCATAATTGAATTTAATAATAGGTTACATCTTCTGCTACATTTAGCTTATTTTCTAAGGTACATTATAAAATGTCCCATTTTGTTTCTTGCTATTGCTGAATTGTGTGAAAATGAAAGCACATATTTTTGGCAAATTTATAATCCGTTACTATAGTAAGATAATCTTCCTTGTGTCCGTGTGTGTGTATATGTATATATCTCATGAAAGAATGAGAGTTCGCTAAATGTATTGTTTACAACTTGCCAAGAGTGTCATGACAGGGGATGTTTGGTTTGTTTTGTCATTCCGTGATCTCATGGACTGTAACACACCAGGCACATGTTTATGTCCATGGTCATGCTGATCCACTTGGTTTTCATGAGTGCAGTTGGTTGCCAGTTCTTTCTCCTGTATGCCACAGCATACAGCTCCTGGTATTACTATATGCACTCCTATCAAAGTACTGACCAGGCCCAACACTTCATGACTTTAGGATGGTGTGAGCTCTTGGTTCCCTAACTGGAATTGAACCCATGTCATAGTGGCGAAAGCACTGAATCCTAACCACTGGACCACCAGTGAACCCATGTGGGACGTTCATAGACACCAATAAATCATAGAATGAGGGAGAATATAGTGTATCACCAATATTCTATGTTTATTGTATGTTACATTTTTTCACAGGCTAGATGTTCTAGGTAATATGTTGCAGGTTGTGCACTTGCAACTTCTGAAAACAATGGCTTTGAGACATTTAAAATTTTGTAAACAGACAGTTAAAGGTATATGCTGGTGAGCAGGGTCATTAATGCATCTGATAGAGAATTAGTAGAGTATGAAAAAACATTGTTTGCATGAAAAAATACCAAAATAAACATTTAAACAGTTATCCTAAAGTTTGCGGAATTTCTTGCATTTGCAAACAGTTTTCTATAAATGTTGACACTCCCTGAAAATCCCAGGGACAATTAACATACATAATACATTGTATTGTTTTGGTCTGTGATCCTTTTAGATTTCTGGAATACCCAGTACAAGGTCTGTGTCCCTTCATTCACTGATTGTTTTATCTACATCCCAGTTGATACTTGCCCCAGTGATTTGCATGCACTCACACACAGACCATGAATGTTCTCTTACTCAACCTTTGCAGGTCATTGCAGGACCATAAATCAAGCATAAATGCTCATTCACCTAAAAGACAAATTTAGAATAGGAAGAAAAATCTGAAATGTTTGGTTTCAGTCCAATTATAATTTCTCAGAATTTATCAACGACATGGTATATGTCTAAAGAACAGTGTGTAGCAGTTCAAGCTTTTTTACTTGAATGTCGATTTTTATGGTCCTTTAAGGACCCAGTGTAGCAGCCTCATCTAGCTGGCTGCATACAGCATTACTGATTGGCTGCAGAGCTGAGCATGCTCACATAGACTGGGTTTGTTTTTACAAAAACAGTTGTTTTATATCCCTTTTTTTTTTTTTTTTAGAATTTGAGAAACTTGAGGAATTGGTGCAGATAATCAGAGGCAAGTTGTGGGGGGCGGTATAGGTGATTCATTGAGTATATGATAAAAAGGATCTGGGTTGTAGTATAAATTGTGTGTTTAGACAAGGAATGTGAATAGTAACTGTAGTGCTTGCAACATTGTTTCATGTGTTTTTAGTTACGTATATGTAATAAAACAGTTTTTGAATGGAAAAAGGAAACCCTTTTAAGAGTATATAATTTTATTTAAAAAAATAAATAAAACTCTCTTGTCAGCTAGTGAAACAAAATATTCCATACAATTTTTTTTTATCTAGAACAGTCTTTCTCATCAGCCAGTTCTAGGACCATTGCCAATCTCTGAGACCTTATCTGTAGGTCCTCAAGGATGAGTAGAGCCTAACACTTTATACATACCACACAGTGTTATGCCCAGGCTGCTTTGGGTGGGTGCTACACAGACACTTTTGGAGCACAGCCCGGCTGAAGGGGTGCATTGTGGGCAGACACTTATTGTCTGGATATGTGCCCGCCAGGCTGCTGAATATTTGAGGGAACAACTCTGCACCATCATCATTGGTCAAAATTATAGATAATTATAGAAGAACTTATTAGCAGTTCAACTGTACTCTTTTCATATCGGCACAAATATGGATGAAAATTCAGTAAGTCACATGAAATATCACCCTTTCCGATTTGTTGTGGGTGTCGCAGCCTGTCTCCATGAGCAGTTGCAGTTGAGCTATTTATTTGAGCTTGAGAACCACTAATCCGGATCTAACAAAAAATGCCCTTCCGTGGCATGAAACATTGATGAAGAAAAAATAATGCAACCGTTATGCCACTTGTTTCATATGTGTTTGTAGATTGAATATACGTTTGCTGCTGTTATTAATGTGTACGTTTCCTGTTTTTGGCATGCAGTTACCGGAAGTTAGCATTAAAGTGGCACCCTGATAAAAATCCTGACAATAAAGATGAAGCTGAGAGGAGGTTTAAAGAAGTGGCTGAAGCATATGAAGTGCTATCTGACAGTAGGTATCACACACTCCAGTGGATCTTCTAATGGCCGTGGTCATTTTTTCAGAAATCTAATTCATTTCCTCCTTTTTGTTCATATTTATTTTTTATGGTTTACCTTTTTACTTACGTTGTCTGTTCTTTCTTGTTTGAATATTTATGGCTGCCCAAGATAATAGTGTTGCTAAGCACTGGAAACATGAGAAACTGCTTTATTCAAAGCAATAGCATTGTCTTGTTGTTTTAATTTTGTATTTAAAATGTACCATTCTTTGCAAAAGGGCCACTGCATAGTTTCTCAGTGAATTGGTTGCTAGAAGTAATTAATATAAATCATATTCAATGATTTTAAAGAAAAAAAAAATCAACTTCAATATTTAAACTTGGTTTCAAAGATCCAACTCGGCTGCTGCTGTGCTTCCTCCAAAACAAAATATTATTCTCTTTTTGCTGTTTTCCAATGGTGACTTTTACAGACTGTGGATGACTGACAGACTGTGATTAGATGGGTCAGTCATTCAGATAGTTTCAACTGATTAGATTTGTCTCCCAACCGAACTCCCCCTTGGTGACCTTATCAGGTTGGAGACAGCTTAGCAGGAGGCTTCACTCTAATCTTTTAAACTATTTTAATAATGAATATCGCTATTATAAATATTTGTATAGATCATTTATTGCTGATCAATGAGTAGTGAAAACAACTAGAACCTCTGGCATTACAATATAGAATAAAAGGGAGTGGAAATAAGATTTTATGGAGTGTAAGACTTTGCACATACAGTTATGGGAGGAACACACAGATTGATTTTAATAAAGTAGATATAAGTTTTTAATGCAAGATCGAAAGATTCTCCCACCATTTTTTGTTTATCACAACCTAATTACCAGTCTAAAATTCTCCTTTTACATATGGCTTCTGGATTATCAAGAGTCTTGCTGTTTAGATTGTCGCTTTTAGAATCATATGCAAAAAGGAAGCCAGTAATCTGGGAAAACACTCATCGGTATGGTATATAGGCACCGATAACAAGACTAGTATGGTGAGATGATCTTTTAAACTCACTGACTGAAGTTATTAAAAAATAGTTTAGAGCATATATTTTGACAAACTACAAATATTCATATTTTTATTGGTACTTTACTCTCCTACCATAATTTCGAATTTTAAGATCCACATCAGGTTATAGCTTGTGTTATTCTTGCACCGGAGTGACATGTCTTAAATTTGTAATTGCATTTTTTCCCTCTTGTAGCTAAGAAGAGGGATATCTACGATAGATATGGAAAAGAAGGATTAACAGTAGGCGGAGGTGGCGGGGGTAAGTTCTTACTTTTTTAATAGTTACACAATTATTACCCCTCATGTTTCCTTTACATATTTGTTTCTCTCCTGCTATGCTGTTCTCTTTTGCTGACTACTGTGATTATTGACATAACTTGCACTCGCCCTTTTCTTTCCCACACAGTTCTTTGTGTTTGCAAGCCACTTTTTCCCCCCTGTTATTGCTTGAAAGGTGCATTCTCTTTTGAAGAAAATGTTCCTGTTTCATTTTCTCATCTATACATAATATAACAATCACATGTATTCAAGCTTCATTTACCTGCAACCTTTGCATTTTTCCCTCCTTTCAGAAACTCACTGTATTTTTACTTTAGGGGACCCCTAGTTCAGTTTTCTGTGCTGGTCTCGTGTTTTTTTTTTTTTTTTTTTTTTTATAACTGTCCAATGTAGCCTTATATGAAATATCCTCTTTTGGAGAACTAGTGTTTAGCATATATATTTTCCACCATCCCAACTATGCAGTAAGGAAAAAGGTTTATATATCGTCTGTGTATTGTTTATTCACTGAAAATGAACATGCTGAATGCCACTGATGTGATCCTTTTGTTGGAATGCTTATTTTACCAGAAATGTATTGTATTTTCTAATGTTGTATCGAATCTGTTTCATTTAGGTGGAAGTCACTATGATAATCCATTTGAATTTGGATTCACATTCCGCAACCCAGATGATGTCTTCAGGGACTTCTTTGGAGGGAGAGATCCGTTTTCATTTGATTTATTTGGTATGATTCAAGTTTAAAATTCTCTTTTCATAGACACATTTTACTGCTACTCTGCAATACTTTTGTAAAACACAGCAAGTCACTAAATATTGTAGAAAACCAAGTACATTCATACTAATAACTGTGACTACCATCACCCACAACAAATTTCACAGCTAAATAAATTTGATCCATTGCAAACCAGTGTTAGGTATGGGATACATAGATAATCAGCCTGGCTAAAGTCAAGATTCACGTTCTTGTTGGTGACTGCATTATAGGGGTTTCAGTTTGTGTTTCTATTACCTATTGGGTTTAATTTTATATAAAAATCATAAGGGCAACACCTGATGGTAAAAGATTAATAGGAAATTGTGTTTAATGAGGCTTTAATTTCTTTTGAAGAAATAATGTTAATAGTTTTAAATTCTAAACTCCAGCATTCTCAAACTACCACATACAAATACATTTTATGAAGTATGAAAGGTGTATTTTCATTATTTATCTGAAAAATGTATTTATAGTCTGAAAGTATTTGCTATGTGTAATCTTTTTGATACAGGTTTCTGTTCGTTATGGTAATATAATTAGCAGAATAAAACGTAGATATCAAATTCACCTTTGTGCACTCTAGTTCAGTTTACATTTTATATTTTTAAATGAGCGAAGAAAGAATATTTAAAATGAGTCCGTATTATGTACTTCATTTTTAATGGTGTCTGTGTGTGTTTTTTTATTTTTATTTATTTAGCTTTTCAATTATACCTGGGAATAGTCTAGCAATAGATAGCAAGATCAGACTTTATTTGTTTAAACAGATATATTCATAGCTTGAGTGTATTGACTCAATTCAAGAGACCTGGTTTTAATTTATTTGTAAACTGTATTCTAAGTAATTTTGCTTACAGTTCTTTACACAAAAAGAAATGAGTGATATCAAAGTATGTTTCTTAGTGTTAATTTCATGCTTCTGTCCCTTTTTTAGATGATCCATTTGATGATTTCTTTGGAAACCGAAGAGGTCACAGACAAAATCGCAATAGACCTGGGGGCTCATTTTTCTCAGCCTTTGGTGGTTTCCCTAGCTTTGGACCTACTTTTTCTCCATTCGACACAGGTACAGAATCTGACAATGGGACAACTAACTTTACATTGTCTTGTATTGTGTTGATTTTTATTTATTTATCTTTATTCATTTTATAATTCTTCCCTACTTGTATCAGACAAAAAGTAGGATCATGCTCATAGCACAATCGACTGAAAAAAATAATAATATATACAACCACACTTGGATTTGCCAGGATTACTGTTTGTGGTGATGAACAATTTTATATAGTAAATCTAGAGGTTTGTTTACTGGACGATAAATTGATTAATTCTGCTGCTTGGAATCTTCCATATTTGTGTTTTGCTCTGCAGTGCGTTGCATCAAATAACTTTGCATTTGCCTCAAATATACACCATGAATACTTACTTTTGCTATGTGGTGAACTTTATCACATTTATACTTTAGCTTACCCCATTTTGTCTGACTAATTACTGTTTTTTTTTTTTTGTAATTCTGAAACTAGAATTTGGTTAAAATACAATCTATAAAATTCTGTTAATCTATCATAGGGGCTACCTGGTGTTGGTCTATAGCAACAGCTTTTTTTTCTTAAATGGAACGGTTAATGGAATGCTATTTTCTGTAAATGTTATCATGTGAGCGATCATCCTCTTACAATATAGTTAAGCATCCTGCGGTTTGGTGACGTCACAAATTTGTCGGCACTCTTTGTAAATATTGGCACATTCATTCGTCATCTTAACTGGTTTGTATAAGCAGTTTATTTGATGTTTCCATGCTTTTGCTTACTCAGCTTTAATTGGACGCTTATTATTCAATCTGTTGCATGCCTTAGGCAAAAATAAACTTCCATAGAAAAGGGATGTCTTATGATTTTTATCAACTTCAAAGGGAAAACATCATGTTTGTGAAATACGCAATAAACTATCAAAATACTTTCTTTCCAAGGCAGGGGATGGTTACTGGTGGCAAGTACTCTTTCAAGCTGCCTTCTACTGAGCATATGTAGGGAGGGGTAAGATGTCAGATGCTATAAGATTATCTTGATTGACTGTTGAGTCAGCAAATCCCCTTACCTCCACTCCAGAATAGATTCAGGACACACCACCTTAGACTTCAAGTCAACAGGAAGTGGGGAAGATACAAACATTGAATCCTTCATGCATATTCAGTGTTTGTAATTTGTACATACCTCATGAACATATGGCATTTTCCCTGCAGTAGGTTATTATTATTATTATTATTATATATATTTTTTTTTTTAAACCTTCAAAATATATGTCTCTAGTAGGTTGTGCTTTCCACAAAACAGGTGACTAGATACCTGAGAGCAGTACAGTGTATGTAGCCAAATGATGATGCATACTTGAGAATAGCACACTGGGATAATGCCCAGTATGTGTAGTCTTTCATGTTCACTTTTTTCAATTTTTAGTAATTACCTAACGACTATAACTCTCCAAAAGGAGAGGGCAGCTGTGAAATGCTTGTCAATACACCAGTGCACAGGAGACATTGTATATTTCTGATACAGTATTCAGCCTCTTGGCTTTCATCATGATGTGCTACTGATCTCCCTAGGCATAGTGATAATGGAGTCCTTCTATGGGTTACCCCAGCTCTTAACAGATTCCTGGAGCCAAGAGCTAACATTTTTACTGCTGTCTCCTAACTATTGCATATTTCTATATGTAATCCCTTCCATGGAATGCTTTCTGGCTCACAGGTTCCTAATTTTCATGGAAATGGTTGACCTTTTACCTTTTTATATGTGTACAGCCAGGTTGAGTGTGTAATGGTCACCTGAGAACAGACCATATTAAATGGCATGTTCTTTTGACATAGTCCATACATACGGAGTCTGGCTGTTACTCCCTTTTCTGGAGCAGTTTACAGTGCAGTTTTATAGCAAATTACTATTCTCTAATGGCAGAAATGAGCTAAAACTTGAGAATGCACCCTTGCTCAGCCCTATACCAGAGCGTGCTTCATTTAGCATTGTTTGTTTGCAGGTGTGAGCATTATCAAATTTGTTTTGGAGTTGTGCAATTATTCATGGTAATGTTTAAGTGGCCCAATATAGTGATGTTGATGCTAAACTAGATTACTTATAAGCGTGCATTAATGTGTGTTTTTTTTTTTTTGTTCTTTATATGAAGGTTTTACCTCTTCATTTAGTTCCCTTGGGCATGGTGGTTTCACATCTTTCTCTTCGTCATCGTTTGGAGGAACAGGAATGGGTAACTTCAAATCTGTATCAACTTCGACCAAAATGATTAATGGCAGAAAAATTACTACAAAGAGGTACAATGATCTTGAATCTTATCTTATAACGTCAGTATCGTAGGTTCTATGATTTGTTATTTACTCTTTACTGAACATTGTATGCTTTCATTTAAGTGTATAGGCGTTAGTTTTCCCTGTCACTTCATATTTGTAATTATTTCGCTTTTCCATTATCCATACTGGTGATAGATGCAGTATATAGATAATCATAAGCATCCAGAATCGGAAATATACTTTTATAATGTATTTTGAGGCAAATAACCAGTCTTAAAAGCATTTATAGACTACTTAAAGATAAACATTTTGAGGGATGCTTGGAAAGATAGGTGATTGTGCAACCTTAAAGGGACACAATTTTGTTCATGCGTTTTTTTTTTATTTAAAACCCCCTTTTTTTTTTTTTCTGCTTCATTTGATAACATTTAAAAATGTTGATTTTAATGGGCGATGCTTCCTTTCCAAAGTGAAGTTACAGATGGGAAATGATTGAGCTAGTCTTAAAGTAGCTCTTCTAATGGATTGGTGGGTAATTCTTAAAAATACAAAAACATTTGCCTACAGCACAAAACCCACAAATGTAATTACTCCAAAATAAATTATAGAAAGCAAAGACCTTTCTTTGTATAGGACATTATAGAACGTAGTTACAACACTTTTTTATTTTCTTTTTTATGAAAAAAAAAAATCTGTACAATGCATGGGTGGCTACCATGCTACTTAAAATTGTGATTTCATGCAAATAAAGACATTTATTTGATCTAGTGTATGTGTTTAAGGCATGGCTCAATTGTCTGTCTGTATTGCATAAGAGATAATGTTACATATTAAAAAAAGTGGTGATAAATGGACAATAGAACTGTGGGATATGGAAACCAGGAGCTTGCTAGTTGATATGTGTATGATCTATATAAGTTATTAGGGTGGTTGATATAAGCTTATGTCTGTTTCCCACAGTCCCATGGAAGCATTTAGAGGTTTGGTTTCTTAAAGACGAGCTATAAAGGGCTTGTTAATATGATCATCAAGCTCATGCTATTCCTCGATTCCAAAGCCAAACATGTTGGAAACGTGACTAAACAAACTTGGCATCATGTTTTTTGCTCTAAGGGAAACACTCCTTGATGTGGCTGAGCTGATGCATCAAAATTTTTTTTTTTAATATAGAACATATATCGGTCTTTCCTTCAGCTGAAACTATTTTACCCTTTGGACCCAAGTGCAACAACATTTTATATTGTATATATTATATTGTAGGTTTCGTTCCTAGAAGTAGTTGTATGGTGAATCTATGCAAATATATATTCCAGTTCACTTCCGCTTAAACAAAAAAGAAAGAAAAAAATAATTTCAAATGTATTAATCTACCCTAAACGGCTTAAAAGCCATATGATGACTATGAAATGTCTTTAAAAAAATGTTAATCCATGTTAAACAGCGTCTCTGTGCTTTAAGGGTAGACACTTTTTGCTAAATTCCATAAGCTCCAAATGTGTTTGTAAAAACACACATATAATTTAATTACAGCAAAATGGTTTGGTTAAAAAGGTTACATAGTGGAGAAGACCCAGCGAAAGGGCACATATTAAAGTGGCACAACGCAGGTTCCAAATATTGTAATATTTGGTTAATGTGAAGTCATTAACTTAATTGGTGATTTAGCTCCTGAAACCTTGGGTCCATTGCCTAGAGTGTACAAAAAAGGCTATAGGCATGCTCAGACCCAGGTGGCTGCACTTAGGACAGATGACTCCATTTAGCTTTCTGACAGCTGAATATTGCGAATGTCAGGATCTACTAGATGGAGTTGTGAATAACTATCAGTTGATAAATGGGATTACTTGACTGTTTTAAACTGACACTCCCTTTCACAGATAAAAAAATAAAGCTTTGACCCGTGGCCACTACCTCATGCTCTTTCTGTTGGTTTAACTTTTGTTCTACAAATGTCTGAATGTATACAACATGCCATTGATACTAAAAGTATACGTTGGTGGCTCCTTGCTTTTATAGATTGTGAACTCCTAATTGAATTTGGATGTTCAGAATGGATAGAGTTATTTTAAAGAGGCTGTGTGCGTGGGGAAGAAAGGGCCTGGGTGTCCCAGTACAAACCTATGACTGATATTAAAGCCCTGGTTTAGGCTATTCCTGTGTGTTTTCTCCTGCATTTGTTTTACAAACTTGTTCTTTGTGTGAATGCGGTTTATAAAATATCACCATATCCTGCTGAAGTCTGTATCTAAGCAATTGTTTTTAAGGTTATAAATTGAATTTTATTACAAATGCCTATTTTACAGCTCATGGTTTTAGCCAAAATTAATGTTTACTTTTATTATAATACTTTTCTTTTATTGCCTATAAATTCATGGTTTGCATTTTTACCTGTTTGAATTTGCAGAATTGTTGAAAATGGACAAGAACGAGTTGAAGTTGAAGAAGATGGCCAGCTAAAGTCCTTAACAATAAATGGTAAGGAGCAGCAGCTACGCTTGGATAACAAGTAAATTCAACGCACGCATGTATGAGAAATATTAACCTAAACAAGCACCATTTTGTGGATTATCAGGAACATTTTTGAAGAATTCAAAAGAACTGCTCAGAGTATATCTGTACTTAATCTAAGACGTATTTATAAGAAGCTCCTTGGAGTTTCTGTATTTGTCATAGACTCTCAGTTCAATTTTTGGACCACGTTCATAGGACCACATTTTTTTTTATTTTTTTTTTCTCGTCTTAATATTGTAATTTTCTGTATGCACTTTTTAAATAATCTCTAGTTGCCAGAGGGTTTGCTGTAGTGCAGAGCATTGCAAGCGTCTCTGGCAGTTAAAGGATTAAAGAGGTGAGCAGTGATTAGTGGGTGGACAACATGTTCACTAACCGCATGACTTGTTGTTTTTCCCATTTTGTTTATAATGTGAGCAGTGTTAGCTGTCCAGTCTGCTATAAATCCAACTTTCCCAGCAATACATTGTAACAATGTAAATCATCTTTAATTTTTTTTTTAGGAGTATGTTAAATGGTAATTATACATTTCTGGTTACAATAATTTCAAAAATGTTTTTCCAGTTGTGCATGAGTGTGAGCAACTTTAATACTTTTTGACAGTTGTTTAACTATGTAATTTCACCAAGAAAGAAAAGGAAATACTTTTTTTTTTTTATTTGTCATTTGCTAAAAGTTGGATATGAATAAATGCTGATGTTTGTAGTGCATTCTTTTATTAATTGTATCTGTAGCATTCTTGAGTCTGTGTGTAATTTGGGTAATTATTGAAACAATTGCTTTGCTTAGCATCATATTTCCTGCTAGTTGACTTTCCCTCTTTCGCACCCCTTCTCGTTTCTAAACGCAGGTTTGTCCAAAGTTAGTCCTCTGGTGATCCAGGCCATGTTTTTCAGAATGGTGTAATTTGAGTAAAGGAGGGTCAATCTGTGTCCCATTCCTATTAACTAAATCAAAAGTACTGCCAGTGATATGTGGCCTGATCTGCCCTTAAGGACTAAACTAGGACAATCTTGTTCTATAGGAAGACTGACTGCATATTTACAGTATGCTTTTTTGGGCACTAAATCTGAACCTATTAATTAGCGGCACTGTTAAAATTCACCCAATTGGCTCTGATTCAAAAGCTCCCCCCATACTTCACCATATAAACTGAGGAATTGTTTGTGATGCCAATGGATCAGTCTGGCACCAAACATGTAATAAAATAGATATTTACATCTACCGGTTATCTAGTCTGAAATATAAATTGCAATATGCTTTTGAGTATCTAATGTTCATTTTCAAAGGATACTTACTGTATTTCCTTATTTACAGTATGTAATCTTGAAGAGCTAGAATTGAAATTGATAACCTGTGAGTCACCTTAAAGTTACATTTAAAAAAAAAACTGGTAAAACAGAAAAGATCCATTTTATTGAGGAAATTAAATCTACGTACATAACATTCTCTGTGAAAGTGCCTTAAAATTGTATAGAAATTATTTATCAATTAACTAAAAGACCAACCCTTTGAATTAAATGAATTCTCAACAGCAATTCTTTAGGGGTGTGTGTATTAAAGCATGTCCATTTGAAAAAAAGGTTAATAGGGGAGATGTTTAAACACCTTGCTGTTGATAAATCCATTATCTCATTGTGTGGAATTACCAGTTACATTGTATATAAAATAATTCACATTTTTAAGGCATTTCTAAAAACATTCCTTGTAATTTTCTAAAACTATTTGCAGGTTTTAGTTCTCTTAAAGAGCATATTATAAATATGTGACCTCTACATCCTTTTCAATAAGTTTCACATATTATATTTCTATAGTATATTCTTTTGAAGAACTCATCTTGATAAAGGTTATAAATAGGTGTCTATTCTACAAACACACATCTCTTTACTTTTTAATTGTATTAAAATGTGTTTTTACTGAACGCCTTTTGCCCATTTTCAATGTCTCAAAAGAGCATATGATAAATTACACTTTTAACGTGTGTACATCTGACCACATTTTCTATACACCCGCTTTTATGTATGCTTTCTGCTTTTTTCTGGGTTGTGGGAAGCTGTTAGCTCTTCTTCATTATAATCGTAAAAGGATATGGAAGGTTTCTGGATTTAATAGGTATGTAATACAACTTTCTATTTACTTGTATGTACTTTTGTTTTGTTAAGTGCTTAAACACGCTGTTTTTTCCAGAAATCAAACCAATTGTCCCTGTTTGGGCAGAAAAAATAGAGCTTTTATTTGTTAATAAACCAAAGTACATACAAGTAAATATATAGGGTTATTACATAGCTAGTAAGTCCCAGAAAGCCTCCGTATCTCTTTGCTTGCAGAATGTGTTTCTCACAATTTCACAAAACTGGTAATTTCATACCTAATGCATAAAAGGGGAAATAACAAATACATTCTTATCAAATATGAAAATGTTTGAATGAAAGCACTAACAGAATGTTTACACAAAATCCCAATAATTGAACTTTATTACATTGACATGGCAAGAGAAGGCATGAAGTTTGTAGAAAATGTGCTGCGTCCGATACAGCATCCACGTGCATGATGGATCCATGTTAAATTGGACTGGGGAAAAGTCTGGATACTGTGTTAGTACTATTCAGAATCACTGTATGCTGCGATCTGATGGCCATGCAATATATTAAACATGTTGAGCATCCTTTTATTCTTACTAAGCTTTTTTTGTTTGCATGATTTGGTGTGAATATTTTTATTGCACATGAATTCACTAAAAACATATCAAAACTAAATAAGGATATGTTTATTAATACTGTGTGTACATCACTGCAACTCTATAGTATCGCACATCCAATCACTAGCGCACATTCAAAGTTGTGTAAGTGTATTTATAATATGTTGAGAAGCCAATGATCGCTTTCACTAGGAAATCAGACAACAGTATGGTGATATTGTTGGTCAGTCCAGCTGTATTTTTATTTAGGCGGTTTGATGTTCTGATCTGTTAATTACCCTTGTACTGAGATCTGGGGTCTATGATCACTTGGTTATCACTGGCTTCTTAACACGTAAGAAAACCCAGTTCTGCTCTGCTTTATTCACACTCTGAAAATAGAACTCAACACACAAGGTTCTGCCAATTATTGCTACAGGAAAAACTAGACAGTTCCATTTAATGGTCTGTTAGTGACTACCTGGTGTCATACAAAGAAATAAAATGCTCTAGCACTACGTTGTTGGTCTTATTTCTTTTCTAATAAATGTCTCTCTGGAATCCCAATATCTACAGAAACTTGAGTGGTGTGCACTATTGGTTCCACTATAAGCATGCTTTGTACCACGTTTTATATACACACTGTCTTGCTACACACTTAACACCTAGCTAGCTTTCAAGAGTGTTTTATGGCTTGATATTTTAATGTTTAAGTGAAGCTTGATTCTTACAGAAGGAAGGACTCCTCGGCAGTTCAGGCTAAGGAACCACTGTAATAATGTCCTAACGGGAGGCAGATGTTTTAATTATGCATTCATTATTAATACAATTCATAGTCGGTGCTTTTTAAAAAGCAATATTTAACATAATACTTTCAAAGTTCACATTTATCTTTAGCCGGGATCCATTCACTATAAGGTCAAAGGGGTCTCGCAGATCCAATTGGCTGTTCCCTTCCCTTGGCAATGAACTGTTGCTCTGGGGCAACCTATGGATATTCTATGGTACTCTTATTGGATTAAATTGTTTTTAAAACACTTAAGGCCTTTCTCTTGGCTAAAAATACCTCCTTCCTTGATGACCTCATCAGGGTGGTGACAAAGATCAACTGGAGGCTGATACTCTATTCTTATGATAGTGAACTTGAGCGAATGTAACTACTATAAATCATTAAACCGTAATTTTTTTAAAGATCAATGCATAATTAAAATAACTATTGTGAAAGCATTACAGTGGTTCTTACAAGAGTCTATCTAGCAGAATCCATGTTTTGCAGTGCTCTCATTCAAATTAAGAAAATAAAAAAGCGTACACTTTGAACCACATACCCGAAATGTACAAAATAATGATGTGAATTCAAGGCATTTTGTCTGTCTATACATATTAACCATAATATGTTGCCTACATCCTATTTTGCACTGATACAGGCATATAAAATACATATGTATGAATTCCAGTTATTTAATACAATCATTTAGAGTGTGGGGAAAATTCAAAATATATTGCATTTTCTTTAGTCTGCTTGTTTTTTCTGAATTGCCAAGTATGTAAAATGAATGTTACCTGGCAAGAAATATAGGCACTTCTTTCTTACTGTCCACTGAATACACTTCTTTGCATTGCATATCAGCAGATGGTTACAAGATCATACTTTACTGTATGTTGTCTTAGTTTATTTGAAAAATGTTCAATTACAGAAATATTACTAGACCTCAATTGATTTTCAAAAGTGAGTGAAATTCTTAGAGATGCTTCTAAAAAACTAAAATACAGAATTAAAATGTAATAAACAGTATAGTTTGCTTGTAACCGGTTTGCTTGTATGGGATGCTACTTTTCTTAAACTAAGCGAATACTTTTACAGCTCTTTCAAAGCTTTCCAATATTACCCACTTAACATAGACAAAGATGCTACTATACAGTATGATGGACTTAATCTAGTTTTTAATGTTACATTCTGCACTTTACATGTGTGACTTAAAGGTATAAGCTTTTATAATACTAAAATTCCAACTTATTTGGTTTAGTTAAGAAACCAAGATTAGTGACTATTGTGCAAGGATTTTTTTTTACGTCTATTGTAGGACCACCATATAAAATGTTTTTAAAATAATTAATACATGCTGCCTCTGTATGCAGTATGCCAAAGAATGAGAATTGAATATATTATTTGTATACATATGTTTGTGTGTGTGTAATATTATATCTTTTTAAATTGTATTTTATTCCATGTGAGTTCATGTGCAGCTCTGATCAAGCACTGCAGACCCCCTATTGGTGCCGGGTCACTCTAGGAGGCTTTGATATAAATTATGGAGGTGTAGGTGCTAGAGTACACTGTTTCTCCAGTCTCAGAGTAAGCCCAGTGGTTCTTTGTCTCGCTTCTATCAAGCGAAAAAAAATCAGTTGGTCATGTTTGTTCTTAACCTAAGGTCAGCGATCATAGCGAATATTTCCTTGGGAACTTTTGCAACACTTAATACCTTGTTTTCCTCTACAACTGTATTTTTACCGTGGTATTGTAATATCCACTGTGGTTATATATTTATATATATATATATATATATATATATATATATATATATATATATATATATATATATATATATATATATATTAAGCAAATCAAATTATTACGCTTTTTTTGTAGCAACCATTTTTTACTTGGCACTAGTAAAAGGTGGGGATGGTTGATCATCCCCAAGAACAACATTTGCTTTTGCATTTATGATATGCCTTTATAATAGCGCAAGTCAAGGTTGTTTTTTTTTGTTTTTGTTTTAACCATAAAGAGATATTCAAGGTTTCTGGTTTTTGCTAGGTATGTAATATACCAAGGTACTTTTTTTACCTGCTTACTTTGTATGTATTTCTTATTTGATTTTAAATAGTAAAACAGAGCTTTTAATTGCTCCCTAATAACAGTCCCTGGGTGGGTCTCCCGGCTGTAGTGTAAGCCGCACATCCAGCGCTACAGATTCTGTAACTCCGACCCTTACATGGACTGTTTGTTGGCAGTAAAAACTGAGCTAATAAGCACATCTTAATAAAACAAAACACATGCAAGTAAATATATATGTATATTACATGCTTATTAACATCCAGAAACCTTCCATATCGTTTATCAAATTAAAATCCATGCCAAGTTCTTGGTTGTAGGTGCCTTTATAATTCCTGAATATAAATTTTAAGTGTGTACGGTAAGTCATACATGTACTGCACATTCAATGTTTTTTTTTTTCTGGCATTCATTTGAGTCCAACTTACACACATCTGTATAATAGTTATGAAATGTTCTAGTGAATTGATCTGCATTGGTAAGTTTATCTGGAGCTGATTTCTGTATTTTCACAAGATGGTCATTTCCATCCTTTTTGGGATAAAAATAGTTATTTTCTTAAAGTACATTGCATATTTCTGTAATACATAATCTCCCTCTCCCAAGAGCTCTTTTTTGGTGGAGGCAGGTAACCACACAGCTGTATTCTTATTCTTGTTGATGTACTAGGGGAAAGCTGTTCTTTATACATGATCCATATGTCCTAGTTAATTGCTAAATTATAAGAAAAGAGCGGATTTATATGGTTTATCTCTAACTCCATGATGGCTAACGTGTAATGTTTGGACCCTTTAATAGCAAATTGCTGACATTACCTTGAACAGGTGCTGGCCTAGTTGGGAAGCAGTTTGTTGAGTCTTTATAGCTCATGTGTCAGGGAGAACTGACTAGACGATTTTTATTGTGAAAAACCTGTTTTAAAAAGCTCAAGGGCAAACATGCCCTACCTAATGGCTGTACTCTCTGGCCTTGCCCCCTCTTTACCATTTGAGCATTTTTTGGAATGTGATACTTTCCTGCATATACATCTTTTTCTGGTGGACTATCTCTATCTATCTTGTATTTTACATACACACATGCTCTTATCTAGGGCCACAAATCCTGTCTGGATACCAAATAGTTTGGCTGCCTCCTAAGTTTATAGGCAGAAAAGGTTACGGATCCAGCTTAAATGCATGTGGTTAATTGTTCTTTGTTAATGTTGCACGATAGCGCCAAAACTAATTACATGCAATAGTTAACACATTAAACTCCTATTTATGTTTCTGAAAATAATTTTTTTGTAAATGCAGTTCACTTTTATACATCCACCAATAACCTTTCCTATGTACAGATTTTCTTTAGTTAAGCTTAGTCTGTTTAGACTTTATCAACAGTAAAATGAGTTCCTTTGTACAGATCTGCACTTCGGAAGATGTTTGTGTTGAATCCCATTACTTTTTATTATACTATTTCATTGATGTAAATAACTAAATTGATAATTATCCCACACATTTTCCTATAAAGAGACTGATTGAGAATATTGTGCAACATTACTGGAATACAAGCTGTGCCGTGTTGCACAAACCACAAGGACAGGGTTTATTTTAACCCACATGTTAAAATGTTTTTGGAAGTCTAGTGGACCTGGCTAACTTTAATGTAGTCATAGGGCTAAAAATATTTGTTCCTGTCCTGCTACTAATCACTGATCAAGACTTTGTTTTTATATGAAGCTCGGTGTTGTGTACAAGCTGGTATTCATTGCAGTTCAGGTCATTACTACTGTTCTGATGCTCCAAGCTGAGACCCCATCTTATTTACAAGTTAAGGATTTTGTAGGACTTCTGAAGTAAAACTACTTGTGATCAGTAATTTTTACTTCAATCTATCCATTGTAAGATGACCTCCTTTTTATATAATGCTAGTGTTGTGCACATCTAAAGAGTAGGAACAGCTAAAGAGACCTTTTTATTATTATTATGAAGACATTTTTGGTCAACTGTTCAAAGAACGGTGAAGGGAATATTCACAAGACATGATCTGCTAATTTATAGGGCCACTGTACAATGAATGAAATATATGTTGAGTCTCACAGAGCAACTCAGCAGAGCAACAGTCATCCAGCCTTCTCTCTAATTAGAAAAATTACATTTTGAACCCCCCTATTGGACCCTGGAGACATTTGTGATACATTGGTGAGAGTTGTGGTTGCATCTATTGATAAAACTTCTGCTTCTGGGCCTATGAGGCGGAATGGGTGTTATGTTAATTTCAGTTGAATTCAATTATTTAATCAAATTATCTCTGACTTCTCCCACCCTCCCTCCACTGATAGATTACAAACACACCCTCATTATCTGAGGAAGTGATTCTTTCACTCATAAACAGTCTACAAAATTCAGATTTTTTTTCTTTTTAAATATCCATTGCTTACACAGCTGTTATTATAGTTGAAGTACAGTTGTCCTTTTAATGTGACATTGAAATACAGTATGTTTATATTTCAATGTTTTTATACCAATAAGGGTATTCATATCTATGCATATTTCTTTTTTTATTTTTATAAAACCTCAAATTTTGTGATGCCACCTTAATCTAAAATAACTAATCCTAAATATGTGTAACATGGTATACAACAACCTCAATATTGTAATTTTTTCTAATTGAAAGCTTAACTGCAAGATTTCTGTATACTGTGTAAGGTAATTTTAAATATCTCATGAAATTCATACTGCTTTTGTATGTTTGTTTTTTTTTTTATTTATGTTTTTATGAACATTATTGTTAAACTGCTAAAGGGAAAATGAGCATATATAGGTGATATAAAAGTTAATTGTAAGATGCATCAATTTCTTTGCTTATTTTAGTAGTTAAACACAAAGTAGCTGTATACAGTGAAATACATATGTAAGGATGAGTAGTTATTGCGATATGGTTGGTTGTTTTGTAATAAACTCTCCAGACTTTTTTTTTACTTTTTTGGAGAATAGAAGAGGGAACAGAGGAGGAGCAAAGGGAAAGTTTGGGGCAAATGGTGTAATAGTGTTGCACAGTGCTTGGCAATGTGACAGATCCTGATTCTTATATTTCTACAGTCTTTATCAAGATCTTCTTGGTGTACACATAAGTTCCTCAATGATCTCATCTTGGGGCTGTACACATTGGTTAATGTGGTTATTTTCAGCTAATCTGTACATGCAAATGTGTGCATTTATTGCATTCTATTAGTTGCTCCATTTGCATTTAAAAGCTTTTGTCTATTCTTCAGAACGTAATGCTTTATAATCATTTTTGGTTGCTAGGTCTTGATGCTGGATAGTTTTTAGCTGTGAAGGATCCTTAGACATCTGACTAGTCTGGGGAATTGGCAAGAGGTGAGGATGTTGCAGAGTCAGATTCTGTTGTGTTGAAATATTTGTCTATTTCCCTATTCATTTTTGTTATGACCTTTGAGACCGTCTTCAGAGATCAGACAGTGTAATCTTTTAAATTGACGTATCTGCCCCGATATGCGGTCACTGGATTTAGCACTAGTTTTACAGCAGTCCTTTTCTTTTTTATAAAATATTTTCGGTAGTTTTCTTCTCATCGTTTCTCCCAGCTATTTCATCTCAAAGATATTAGGCAACTTAAATCTCTACCCCATTTTGAGGTCTGCTTGTTTCCCTCTAAAAACTTTTAGATACTAGATTTATATTGTAGTGTTTTCCAGAGAGTCCCTCATAAGCATAGTATAGTACCTATAGGGGTTATATGTGGCACAAGCCCATTAGCTAGTTTAATCTTATGGGAACCAACGGACACAATCTGATTTACTGTTGGCACCTTTCCTTAATGATCCAGGTACCATTTTGCACCTTTGCCATCTCTTCTACCGAGGCTACAACTCCCCCTACCCCCCCACTACTGAGTAGATGTTCTTCCCTTCTGAGATGTTCTATCGTGTTCCCCACTCCCATCGGTGGGCCTTGCTGAGATGTGAGCCATACAGGGTGCATGGCGATCTGCGGAGTCTAAACTACGGTAAATTAAGGGCTGCACTCCTAATCTCATGAGCAACTCTGCACAATGGTTTTGTACTTGTTGAGTTGAATTTGTCTTTGTCCTGGCATTAGTGTGCAGATGTGGTTTACAACAAATTTATATACCATTTGTAATACAACCTCTTCTGGTACAGGAAATCAATCCATCAAGTGGTCTGGTAGTAGAAAATAGAAAATATATAAAAGATTACTATGCTTTACCAAAACTTTGAGAACATTAAGGTGTTAGTGTGGATAAAAATCTTCCAGTTCTACGTTCACAATAAGCTATAAAGCCATAATATGTAACTATCCCTGTTTTTTTTTTTTTCTTTTTCTGTAGTGCAGAGATGACATTTTTCAGATCCACCCAACAACTTTAGCTTAGTCATTAAACAGCAAATGTCTGAAAGTGTTATACATTAAAACTAACTTCTAGCTGAGCTTCATTATTTTCCTTTCAAGTCTGAAATGCTGCATTTTTAATGATTAACTTGTGCAAATAGGGAAATCATTAAAAAAAAGTTTGACCAACAAGGCATTCCAAGCGCTTAAATAGGCACAGTAAATATCTGGTAGAAAAATAAATTATGCATGCTGTTCATAAGATGTTATATAGGTCAAACAGGTGATTTTATAGTAAACGGAAAAGTACTCAAAATGCTACAAAACTATACTGGCCATAATGGGCAATGACCTGCCTGCACAGACTAGTGACCCTCCACAGCCTGATGAGTTTTTAGCAACTTTTTTTGGCAATACTTCTAGTTCTATATAAATTGAACCATAATACTCATAAGTGAAAGGACGCTTATGCTTCAGTGATCTGTTGAATGGTTGGCCGTTGTTTACAAGCTGCTATAACAGATAAAGCAGCAGGATATTCTATAAAATAAGACCTCTGATAAAGATACAGAAAGGAAGAAAAAAATTAAGATGTGCAGCTATAGCCAGATAAAATTATATATTTAATTTCATCGCAACTCCCAAATAGCAATTTTGTCAACAGAACTCATGAGGTAGATTTGGAGAAATCCAAATGGAGTTGTAAAAGCAAATGAATTAGGAATGGCGTTTGACTAACTTGGAGATGCTGTGCTGCAGCCCAGAGAAGGTTACCAGTATTTGCTTGTTCAGAAAAACAGCAACAAAAGTTTCACAAAAATAAACCCTATTATTTAGAATTTGAAACATGGATATTTGTAGGAAAAATCTCATGTAAATGGGTTCCCTGGTGGTCCAGTGGTTAGGATTTAGTGCTTTCATCACTGCAACCTGGGATTGATTCCAGTCTTGGAACAAAGAGGTCACACCAACCTGAAGCCTTGCAGGATGGGAGATCATCTAGGAATACCAGGAGCTGTGGGCCACTGCAGAAGGAACTGGCAACTCACTCCAGTATCTCTGCCATGAATATCAAGTGGATCAGCATGGTGTGTTGTGGTTCATGAGGTCACGGAGAGTTGTATACGACTGAGTGACGCAAACATGTGAAGTATATAACAAAATAAGGGCCTGATGACATGACTCATAGGAAATCTTATTAGTGACCATTTCAAACAGAGTAACTTTGCTACTGAATTTTGCCTGCAGCCAAATCCTTACCAGTGATCGCTCCATATGGCCTGTTCCCTGCTGTGAGGGATGAGTGTGATTACCTAGTCTCCATAAGAGCTTATTGTCCATAAGGCTCTCATAATGCTCTTAAGGTGTTCGTAGCAAGATAAATCCTTATGTGTAAACTCAGCCTCGCGCAAGAACATAAACCCCATGCAAGAACACTTCTGAAACATTTAAGAAATCGCTGGTTCCTCGAGACTAAAGCATTTTTCAGGACTCTAATGAAATAGGCTTCTTTTGTGTTGCAAAACTTCTAGGTGTCCATTTTAATGGTTAATAAAATCCTATACAACAATACTAAAGAACAGTCAACTACAACTACCTGCTCACACAAACATTGAGGCCCATCTAATGCTACGTCATGCCTCATTAATAGAGAGCCCCAGGGGGTAACACCCACCCATCTGCCCTAAAAATAATTCTTTAACTTTACTGGGTTTGCTTCATGAATTTATTGCCTCTGACTTGCATCTTCATATTCACAGCTCCTTACATGATACATATGGACCGTTGCAAGCACTCTCAAGCTTACAAGATATAGCCTACGAGAGCCATTTAATAGCTACATACATTTTCTTGTAAAAAATCCTCCATATCAGGCTTGCAGGATCCCTACGGGAACCATGAAATCAAGCTCTAAGAACAAAAGCAGCTGTATAAGCATAAAACTACTTTTCCTGAATGCGTTTAACGTTTCCTTCTTGTCTGACTTGAGTACTTTATGCTAGTTTTTTAAACTGACTGTTTAGTGAATACCAAGGGATTTAAAAAAAAACAAAACAAATCTTTTGACTTTGGTATTTGATACCTACTCACTTCCCCCAACACATACCTGAAGCAGACACAACACTAACTGAAGCATTTACATTTCTGTAGAAGAGAACTTTCAGTCACACGTGTAACCTTCATTAAAGTATCATGGATGCCTCCACTGTCCAGTAGATTTATGGTGTGACCTCATAATAAAAATAAGTAGAAATATCTTCCTGTACATATTTCATCACAATTACATCTTGTCATTTAGAACAGGGGTTGACAAACGTAACTCTTAATTTAGAAGCCAGTGAGTTTAGTTGGTTTTAGGCACCAGGCAATAGATTATATTTGGAATTATATGTATAATAACTAAAAAGTTAGGAGCGAATTGTAACATTTTAGGAGCCATGGTTCCTGGGTTGTCAAGCCCTGATTTAGAATAACCGGTTTTGTTATCCCTTCTGGGAGAAATGTGTTGCCATCTATGGATGGGAAAAAAAATCCAACTTTTTACTATTTTCAGAATACAGCTGTGAATTAAAATCTGACAGTTCTGCTGCATTATCTGCAACTAATCACTCCTCCTAAAATGAAGTAGTTTTGGAGCAGCAAATATCAAATCAAGCAAACTCCATATTTTGTTACATTTTGAAATCTTCTGTGTATTTGTCAAAGTCTGTTACTCTCCATTCAAATAATGAGGATACATTGTATAATTCTAATGATTAGAAGCCAAAATGTATAATGTATCTTCTAAATTCAAATCTGACTAGTTACAAAAATATCAATTCCAGCTCCTTTTCGATTTTTACATATTTTGTCACAGCTAAATGTTATACATTCTATTGCCTTTTACCTTACCTGAACCACTGTTACTGAAAAATAATTTTAGAAAACATGCTTTTTATGCTGTAGAAAAAAAAAAAAAATATAACTGAGACATGGTGGCACCGAGCAATCATTTTATCACGGCATAGTTTCATCTTTTATAGCTTTTCTTGTGTACTTTTGAGGAGTGCTATCCTACAATAATCGATCATCGTCTCTTCACCAGAACTATCCCCCTCTCGTCTAGGTTGTGTTTACAGAGCTCCTAATCTTCCCACCCTCTATTACAGCTTCCACTCCTCACATATCTCTCACTGTTGACAACGCCATCATCACGCCCACCTTTCAGGCCCGTTGTCTTGGGGTTCTACTGGATCCTGCCCTCTATTTTACTCCTCACATAAAATCCATCACTAAATCTTGACATTTTCACCTAAAAAAAAAGAAGTCCCTTTCTCTCTCAAGACACAACCAAAATTCTAATACACTCTTATCATATGTTGCTCCTACTACTGCAACTCTCTCCTTGCTGGCCTCCACAGCACTCATCTCTCTCCACTTCAGTCAATAATGAATCCCTCCTAGACTCCTCTACCAGACTCATGGTTTGACATCTGCAACTCCTCTCGGTTAGTCATTCCACTGGTTTCCCATAGTCTTCAGAATAAAATTTTAAAATCCTGACCCTAACATATAAGGCCTGCAATAATAATACAACCTCTTATATCTCTTCTCTTGTCTCTAAATTTCTCAACTGTCCTCTTTGCTCTGCTAATGACCTTCTTCTTTCCTCCTCATCACCTCTCATTTCCAGGACTTTTCTCGTGCTGCCCCTATTCTCTGGAACTCTTTGTCTCGCTCCACTAGATTATCCTCCTGCTTCAAATCCTTTAAAACCTTACTAAAAAATAATTTATTTAAAGAACCTTATCGCCTTCAGTCGTAATTTAGGCAATGTATTGTACCTCCCATTTCTACATCTCACCCATACCCTTTAGACTGCAAGTTTGCGAGTTTTCAATCGTATTGGGTTCTTTAGAGAAAGCACTTTGTATGCTTGATTTTAAACGCAATAACTGGGCCCTCCGTTCTTTTATAATTTTTCATTTTTGTTTTTTTGACTTGTATCTACCCTGTTTAGGGATACGGAAGGTGTCCGTGCATTACAAATAAAGGTTAAATAAATTAACTGAAAATAACAGGGCTACTGAGTTCAGCTAATGGATATTGGTGTGTATTCTGCACCATAAAGTGACTAATAATTCAGTTAAAACTGATAACACATTTTCTTGTAGTGATTTTATTACTGGAGACAATGGTGGTGTTAAGGGCTTATAAAGTGTCTGAATATCTTTCAGATATGGATTGTAACTAATCATATTTCAGTGAATTGTACATAAATAAATGGACCTTAGTCCTAATCGGCACTTCTTTCATCCTCCTTCCAGATTTATATTGCATTATTACATTTATAGTATCAACTAAAGCTGCCAAGTGCATGAACAAGCTACTGGTTACATGTGGCTCTTACGTAAACTTCCATCTTGTTCGTTCCTGAATTCTATTCTATTATTTATATGTGTATCTATATAAAAATATGGATTCCAGACCTCAACTGCATTTTTATAAAGACATTCGGACTTTGGTGAAGTGTTTATTAAAAAAAAAAAAAAAAAAAAAAAAAAGGGCAGGAGTATTTATTTGCCAGTGCATCTTCTGTTTGCGATTGGGAACCATGTTTTCAGTAAACTAACGGTAGACCAAGAGGTAGAGAACTTTAAAGCTGTATTGTGTGACTAAATCAGACAGGAAAATTACATAATTATTTGAGTAAATATAACCAATGCTCTCCTACTTACCTATTTGTGGCTTTTTTGTCATCATCCAGTGTTCAAATCAAGTTTAGCTGTGAATTCAAATCAGTTTCAGTTTAAGAACTATAGCATATAAACATCATATGATAGTATGTTTTGTTTCATATTAAAGTATCATGCCAAGCAGATCTCTTTTGGTCTTTTTGTTGTCTTTGTGTGTAGAGAGAGCGATAGCTGGGGATAGAGAGAGAGAGAGATGGATAGAGGGTGAGGATTACCCTGTGGGTGCTTACTCTGCCACAGAGTTGTCAAGTGTGTGATTTGGAGAGCAAGTCCTAAACAGACGTGAACACACATCTTGTCTGAATCCATGGTTCCTCCTAGCTTATTAATCATTTTAGGCACAAAATAAGTCATCATTCAAGCGAATGTGAATAAAATAGTAAAAATCCAATCTGTGAATGCTTATTATAAACTGTGTGTAAAAGCATTTTGCACATTATCAAGTCAAGTTCTTTAAAATAGGGTACTGTAAATAACACCATTTAGTGGTCTTTTAACTAGAACCCAACTGATCTAAGGTGCTTTGTCACTGAATAACATCAGGGAAACCATTGTCAGAACCATGATGGTCTTGATCTAGATCTCGAGTATGACTGAGATAAGACAAGTTTAAAACATCAGAAAGTAAAATGTGAAACCGGTTTCATATTTGTAAAAGAGAATACAATGCCAAATCAGTGTAGCAGTGAAGATTACATGTGGAATATGGGCTTCTCGAGAGGGGATTTTGATAATCTGACACATTAATAAAAAATGCGGCCGTTAATCTACTGGCAACTGAGGTTAGAAGTAAAAAGATTGCACCTTAAAGAAAGAAAAGGGTTCTTCACAGTAAGGGTGGTTAATCGTGGAAGTCTCTACTAGAGGAGGTGGTGACAGAGGATTCGATAGATAGCTTTAAAAGGGGACTGGATTTATTTCTAATTAAAAGGGGAATTCAGGGTTATCGTGGATAATTAGAGAGGCAGTATTGATCTAGGGAGAAGTCCAGTCGACGGTGTCTGGGATCAGGAGGGATTTTTTTTTTTTTTATACACAACTAATTAATTAATAGTTAATCCGCATATTGCACATCGGAGGAGATCTTGAAAGGTTGAACTTGATGGACTGAAGGTCTTTTTTTAATCTTAAATACTATGTAACTATTTTGCAATTATGCTTTACTAGGAATAGCAATAACTTCTTTACTACCTGGGATGTAGATAACATTTCCATTCGGTGATACCATCTTACAACGAAAAAAGCAAATCTATAAATCTACAAATATATTGTATATGGATTTATTAGTGCAAATTATTTTCTCCTTTTCCCAACACATATACCCTCCGATAGAAATAGCTTTCTGTGTCCGTTTTAACAAAATAGTTCAGGCGCAGCTGTCTTTGCTTTGTAGTGCTCCTATACAATTAACACTCTGGGAGAGGATTGAGTTGACAAAATATATAATCTGAACTAAATTAGCTGTGCAGTAAAGAACACAGCCATACGATAAGCATATCATTGATGGTAAAAGTGTAGCCTGGAAGTAGTTTAAGGCAGTATGACTGGAATTTAAGGAAAATACATGTTGCAACACAGCAGCTGTTCTTGCATGCCAAGGATAGCTTTTATATGATAACAGCTGTTTTAAATGGAAACATTAGTCTTGTTTTTTTCTGGTTTTAGAAAAAATATAATGTATGCATGAAAAGGTCATGTAGAACTTTCCTTTGCAATTACGTGTTTCCCTTGAATAAGAAACTTCGTACCATTCACAGACAGGGTTTGCATTCACAGCAGATTTGGGACAAAGTACACAATTGGTAAAAAAGAAAATCCCTTTCACTGCAACTGTGGCTTTCAGCCCCATGGAAAGCTTCATACAATGTTAATGTCTCCGTATTTGCTATTTTGAAATAACATTTTATATTCTATTGCTCATGACTACACAGATTGTGACGTGCTGTGTTCCAAGTAGCATGTTGCAAAATCTTGCCACTGGTTGGTTACTATGAGACACTTCACTCCTTGTACACTGTCTTCATGAGCTGCAGCAAGGAGAAAAAAATTAGGATTTATTTGTAAGCTTTTAGACAAAAAACATCCTTTTATACTTAATAAAATAAGGTACACAAACGTAAACAAATACATGAATATATTTTGAGCAAAATCCGGATATCTTTAACGTCCCTCTCTGATAACTTGGATTTGACATAATGTTGTTGGTGTGTATTTGTTTTTTGTTTTTTTTAACCGTTATATTTTGATATTTCTAATACTGAGAACAAAAAATGCTACCGATTTCACAATTCTCAGGGTTTTTTTTTCTTTTACCACTGATCTAGCAAAACTTGGTATTCGTACAGAACGATATGATGGTCAGGAAATAGTTTATTTTGAGGTTTACCTCTAAACATTTGCTTTTTTTGGGGGGGGGGGGGGGCCTTAACCTTGTTAAGAAGACACTGTAACTGGTGTGGTCCAGATATTTTCATTATGTAACAAAACATTCCTACAATGGGCCATGTTCATGGTTTCTCAATGAAACAAATTTTTAGAGTTGTGGGCCTTTTCCATGGTTGTTCTGTTGAGTGGGGTGTCATGTCTTTCTTTAGTAGCATACAGTTATTTTTCTCCCTATATATCTCCAAGATCTCCATCTATTTTACTGCCATACACTCACCCTCCGCGACAGAGCTAATGAATGGAGGGCACCAGTGTAAAATAATTTGTTGACACCCGTGCAAGTTCTCTATCTGCAATAAAAAAAAAAAAAGCCCAAAATATATGTAGATGTCAGATAAGCTCATATGGTGATTAGAGCACCTTTCTATAAAGGTGTTTAAAATGCCACTTAATTCTGCACCATTTTGACCACATCACTGCAGATCTTATAAAAGCATGTTGAAATACTTTTAGAATTTGAGATATATGCAAAATCTGTGTTTACCTGTGTAACTGACTGCCCACATTCTGTACCACATAGCCATTCAAGTGAATAGTAAGGCTTTGTCAGACTGCTTATATTTAAATTGTAAAAGAAAGGTTGGTTCAGAGCTCTGTGGTCCATGCTTAGGGGGTGCAGCTCCTTGCAATGGCCTGAGCTCTGTGATCCGTGCTAGGTGCGGGCAGCTCCTTGCTATGATCCTTGCAAAAAAAAAAAAAAATCTATCTGTGCAGGCATGAAATACTGGATTCACCTAAACAGGAAAGCAATGGGTTGACTGGTCAGTGCAGTCTCAAGGGGAAAGCTGTCCTATCAATCATAGTCATGTAGAGCTTCACACCGGGGAGAGCACTCCGCATTCTGTTACTCCAGGAACAGCTAGTGGGCAGGATAGACTTGTATGTAAACAGAGATTTAAATTAGTGTAATTAAAAAAATAGATAATGTTTACCTATCTTGTGCTCTTTCACACCATGAAGAGCACTTACAGTAAGCGGCCCTTTTATTATCTCGCTTTCTGAGAACCTAACCTGGAATTCTCACTGTGAAATAAAGCGGTCAAGGAGATGAGACCTTGCTTATTACCAGCATTTTTTTTTTTTTAAATGCTAAAGATAACTTTTAAATAAAAAAATCATCTTTCCATGTTGCTTTATATAGGGCAGCTTATTACTTTAAAGTGTTGCAGCTCCTTCTAGCCCCGAAATAGTTAAGCATTATCTGTCATTACCAGTGTGACAATCTAACGCGCACTTAGAAGAAAGCCATGTGACCCGCTCGCTTAACTACAAAATTGGATTCCACCATACGAGTTGTATTGTTTTCCAGTGCTAGGCAACGGCCGCCCCTTGTGTATACAGGCCGAGCGCTGCTCTCTGTTACATTAAGTGTGTGCTTTATGGTCCTGTTTTACTGCAGCTTTTTCTTCTGACATCTTTATTATATTTTTAAGACAAACTTGTATGTTTTCCTGTGTGTGACATCACTTGTCAAATACAGGGGAGGAACCCAACTGGTGTCTGGCTGCTAAAAATAGTCTGGCAACATTAGATCACTAGTGTTCCCATACATGCCACATGCAACAGAGGCCAGTAATGACCTCCTGGGACTAACGTAATACAGTATAGGGCATTGTCTGGAGGTCGCTGCTACATAATTCCCCAGACCCTCTTAAAGAAACAATCTAGTGACACATTTTCTATTCTGCATTTACAGGGACACATTGGAGGCTCCAAATATTGTATCATTTAAAGTACTTTGTCAACTGAATGGTATTAAAGGTTTATATAATTTCCCTGCTTTTAACTTGCTTTAATCTAACACATACTGCTTATATTACACACATAACATTGATTCATTCTATACACATACATATTTTATTTATTTAAATAATATTGGTTTCCACACCTCCAGAGCTGTTTAACATAGGCACCTGGTACTAACCAATAGTAACACTGCATTCAAGTATCTTGTTTTTTAAAAGCTATACCCATCTTCATGTCAACAGCAGCACATGCAGAAATCCAAATAGCAATATTTGAGCTCCTCCTTGCATCCTTGTTGATCGGAAAAACAAGACTACTCATTCCAAAATGCTTTGCTGCACAACCTGACTTTACAGATTGAAACGATGTTATAGCTGCCTGTGATTGGCCAACACAAATTATGAATGTTATGCTAATTTTAGCAGGGATTTTCAGGGGTTTAACTCTCAAAAACATCTGCTAGCAAATTCAAGAGATTTAACAAACTTTAGGGTAAGTTTTTAATAATGTTTATGTTGGTATTTTTTTCATGCAAAAAGTGTTTTTGATACACTACTGATTCTCCTCAGATGCATTCATCATCATTATCAGGTGCGTTCATAATCCATGAAACTTAAATAAGCTGTTAATGAAATTTGCATACGTAAAATCACTTGGGGCCTGATCCACCCACTGAAAACAGACTGACATGTCTTCCCAAAAACTGTGAATTACCTCCTTGGAGTCTATTGTTTTCAGTGTATCATCACGTGAAAAATAAGTCTGGGTATTCTCGGCCCGGGTAGTAGATCTCCAGTAAGTGTCTAATCAATGTTTGCTTAGTTGGTTTTACGTTTTGCAACTCCGTTATTAAAATAAGGTAGACATTGGATGTAGAATTTAGATTGTATTTCATATTTTAGATCCATGAATCACAATTATTTAGGCAATTAACTTTGGAATCTTAGACATTTGGTGGTGAGGCTGAGAGGTTGTGTTCTCAATCGGCACTGAAAATGTTCCAGTGTTGTGACCTCTCCAGACTGGTAGATAAAATGCAGAGAGAGGGAAGTCAATAGGACTAATTCACCTGAAATATTGTGTTCATTCAGAGTTTTAGGTTGCCATTTTATAATCTAAATTGCAAAGTACTTTTTTAAATGGTAGTTTTCAATTTTATACAAAGCAGGGGCCTTTATGGGACGCAACAGAGGTTCTAATTATTGAAGTGAGCATTATTATTAATAACTTTTTTATTTGTAACGCACCAACATATTCCGTAGCGCTTTTCAGGGGAAAAATACAATATTAGCCCTGTTTTGAGTTTAGAATCTTTGCAGAAAATCCAATTTCCAAAGCACCCTACAAGACCATGAAACTTGCTGCTTACAATCTACAGGAAATAGAAGAGGCAGAGACATTGGGAAGAGTATTAGATAAGGAATATCAAGGGTTAGGAAGGAAGTGAAAGCTTGCTTTGGTAGGAAGGAGTGCAAAGTTTAGAAAGGTTTTTCGTTTATTGGGAGAGGGTATGCATATAATAGAAAGTCACTTGAGGTAGATGGTTCTATTATGTAATGTTATATGTCCTTAGTGGTCAGATAATATAATCTGCAAATGGGAATGTGGGGGAGGGAGGGATAATTTTTCAGAGTTAACAGAGAGCAGGCAAGGCCTGTATTCTGAGAATAATTTGTACAGAATACTTAAATAAGTTAGACAATTTAGCTTGAGTGTTCGGTTGTAAGCATAATTTGCGTGAAAAGTGTTTATTTGCATATTTTAACATAATGTTATTAACAAGTGCTTTTATTAACTGAAACAGTCAAAACCGTGTCTGCAAAGGCTTATGCATACAACGTGTGTATATAGGATTAGATGTGCTTGCCAATGGCACTGTCTCAGCAGCATCTTGCAGGATTGCTGCATTCTCTCATTAGCTAGTACATCTAGTAATATGTGTGTTTGCGTTGTTCAGTTGTGTCAGACTCTCTGTGGCCTCCATGGACCGCAACGCATCATGCCGATCCACTTGGTATTCATGGAAGTAATGCTGGAGTGAGGTGCCAGTTCTTTTTCCAGTGGGCCATAGCATACAGCTCCCGGTATTCCTAGGTGGTCTCCCATCCAAGTTCTGACCAGGCCCAACCCAACCCGGCATGGCTTCAGGATTGACCTCTTGGTTCCCTGACTGGAATCAAACCCAGCTTGCGTCGGTGAAAGCACCGAATCCTAATCACTGGACCACCATGGATCCCTGTCTAGTAATATAGGTCCATTCTATACATGAACTCCAGGGGACAGACCTTTTTCGTGAGTAAAAACAGCTTTTAAGCACTTAATATTAAAATAAACTACCTGTGTGTTTATTTCCATATTAAAAAACGGAAACCCTCCATGTTCCTTAAAGCCTTGTGAGTATCTATACCAGTTGGGCATACTCTTCTTTCTTATCACTCACCACTGTGAGAGTTACTCGCCCTAGATAAAGGCAGTTATATAGAGGTAGGATATTTTCATGCTCTGTTATCTAACATTTTCACCATCAACCAGTTGCAATAATATGTATTTAGCTGTGTCTTCAGCGACTTATCATAATGTATTACGAACGCAATCAGTTTTAGTTTAATAAAGTATTTCCTTTGCATTAAATGTGCAGATAAATCGGGATAACCTTTTGCTATATTCTGAAATCCAGCACTTAAAACTTCATTTTTCTTAATGCAGCCTCTTTCATTTTACTACCGCGGAGCTCCAGAGATACCTTGATGGATGATTTGCTTTTCTAGCACTTTAAACAAAATGTTCACTTTTCATGATCAGCAGTAATAGATTATTCTGGGATTAAAGTTGAAGTAAAACATGCCAGAAAAAAAGGTAGTGGTTAGAAGTATTGATTGCGAGAAGTCATGGATAAATGTATTTTTAGTTAAAGGAACACTGTAGTTTGAGGAAAATGTCACATACTTGTAAAGTATGTGGCAAAAGCATTTGTAGGGTTATGTAGCTTGCTCTGCTTGTGTCATGGGGACTGTATCTTAAACTGCTAGTCTGTCAGTAGCTTGAGGGGATGGGGTATCCTACTGGGGCTTTCTCTTCTGTTGAGTTAAGTGGTCATTATCTTTTCTGAATATACAATTCCTCCAATTTCTCCCAGGTTTGTAATCCTGTGAGGAACAAAAACTAAATGTCTAACTTTTTTTTTTTTTTAATTCTTTATAAAAAGATTTTGCTCTGTATCACCATCTTAACAAGAGCTATAAATGACACTTCAGTAGCCCTTTAAACAAGTGGCATTATTTTCCCACATTTTCCGTAATTCATTTAAAAAAGAAAAGTAAGCTTTAACCCTTATAATTCTATTTTTGTTTGAAAAACTAGTGGTCTAAAGTGCTGAAAATTTACATTAAATTAAAGGGCCATGTACCGCATTAGAAGTGCTCTTCATGGTGTGAGAGAGCACAAGATTCTATGTTAAAGTGCTGACTCTTCCATGATTACCAACACATGCTGGTGTAGACTTCACAAGCCCAAAGATTTTTATTTTCTCTTAACTTCAGGAATTTTAACCCCCAACTGTCATTTTTAGCTGAATCCAGCAATCCTTTCCCTGCACCAAGGAATTTGTGAAGGGTTAAGTCTCTTCCTGCTTATGCTCTCTGCACGGAGCTGCTGTTGTGGGTTTGTCTGGGGACTTGTCAGAGTCTCATATAAACAGACATTTCATTTATAAACTTCTCTGTGCAAAAAATAATGTATTTCACTATGGTATTATGAGAAGTTTACAGTGATGTACTCAAAGTTGTACTGAATTAACTGTCCCTTTAAAGTTAAATTGGGACGTCTGTTTTCTCTTCCTACTGTATTGAACTGTTTGAGTGGTAGTGCTTGAAAGTTAGATATTCAGAGATGATCATTTCAGATAATTTATACATATAATACTAACTTTCTATCTATATCATCTAATATTTGAATTCAACACAACCAGTTGGTTATCTTGATTTACATATGCTTTTAATTTCTGAAATAAATTCTACATTTGCTGTGGAGCAAATGTATAGGGTGCGCTCTTTAGAATACATGAGAGAAAAAAAAAAACAGCATTTTATGTGTCCAGACAAGTCTGCGTTTCAAGGTGTCTTGTAAGATTTATAGGCCGTGCATTTTTCATGCAAGAAAAACACTTGTCAAATGTATAGAAAATCCTTCAATTACTGTCCACCATTTCTTGCAAAAGAGCAGGGGAAAGCCCTGCAGTAGTTTTATTGTGACATAATAAGTAATTAATATTTACAGCCTCATTATTAAAAACCGGTTTTAATAAAAATGTGTCATAGTAAGGTGTAGTGACCTAGTATTATGTGACAGATCTGGAATGGAAACACCGCACCTGTAAAAGACAGGTTTGTTTTGTCTGAAAGGTGTGAAAGGTAAAAAAAACATTAGTTATAGGCTTTCCATGATATTTAAATGATGTATGTGTGCAACAATTTGTATTGATTTGCTCTCACAATATGAAATGTAGGACAGCTGTGATCATAAATGTAAATCATCCTCTTTTGCAGAATGACCTGTTTTTACAATGTAAAAAAAATACAGCTTGTGATTTATTACTTGTATATTTGGTTATGCTCTTGTGGAAACTACAATTTTCATTTCTCATGATCTTCTTCTTGAGGTGGGAGAAGACTGAATGCAGAGAGGAAACATTTAGTTTTCTCTCTACCTGGGGCCGTGCTCAATGGAGTGTGCCCTCTGGGAACATGCCATATCGTGTGCTGTGTGAAGCCTGGGCTCCAGTGAAGCCTTCAGGTCCCTCCGCCTTGAGGACCCCTTTGTCGTTAAGGCTCCAGCCATAAGGCCTGATGTGGACAGGTTCTTTGCTGCCACCAGTCCACCCTAGCTAAGACTTCTGGAGAGCAGCTGCCACCAAGTCCACCCAGGTCCTTCCAATAGTTTCCATGTCAAAAGGCCCTGTCCCCTCACAGACCCCTCTATCTTCACTGGCGTGAAGAGTGCCAAAGTATCCAAATCAAAATCTATGCTCATGTTTCCTTGTCCCAAATATGTGCCTTCAATCAAAAAAAAAAAGTTGTTAGATAGGGTACTAGACACTTAAGCTGAGGCCAACAGAGAAGCTCTCACCAATTCCTGTGGCCAAGATATGAGTGCACTGTGAAATGCCCCCCCCCCCCCCAACCCATGCTTACAAGGCTTTAGTGTTATTGCCATTGTGGTTGAAGTCCCAAGGTTTTTCCACTAGGCCATGGGTTTTAGTTCCTACTCGGCCCTTGGCCAGACCAAGGTTTCCCTCTCCTACTTGACAGGTGTAACCGCTAACTTCTGCCATTTCAGAGGAGCTACTGCACTTGATATTAGCCAAAAGTCAGATAACCTTCTGTATGCCAAATGGGTACATGGAAGCTGCCAGTGCTTTCATCATGACTAATGCAAAGCTCATTGATTTACAATGATGAACCCCGTTGACCCGACACTAAATATGTTATGGGGGGTAGAAAGCTGACTGAAAAACGGGTCTAGGAAATAAAAGATAACTTGCATGTCTCAAGCAGGACAAGACCTGTTTTTCCCCCATAGAACTTCTCAGTAAGCATTAGTTCCACTGTAGCTAAGGATTCTGGGTAGTTCCATGTAAATGAGGCTATAAACATCATACCACTTTTTTGCCTCTGGCCAACTTAACATAAGAATCTGTTTTGGGCTAATGGTTTGCTCTCAGGCAAGCTTAAGAACATGGATTCGGGTCCAATGCCTAAACCTACTCGCAGACAGCCGTTTTCCTCGTATACAAGGCTCATCCATGCGCTTTTGGTTCTGGCAGTTGTGAAATGAGGCTGGAGAGGACTCTGTTTCGTCTTGAAGCTTCAACCAACCTTAACATATATTTAGTGTCTGGTCAGAGATAAGAAAACAAAAGCTTGCAGTAAAGAATGATTGCATATTAAGTGAAAACTGAATGTTTGTGTGTTTTTTTTGTGTTTTTTTTTTTTATCTTTACTTTACTTTTTAAATAATTTTGCCCATGGCCAAGTTAATTTATTGAAAGGACCATATCGAAGAAAGATTGGCCACAGTGGTTATAAACCCATCTAACCTTTTGATTGTAAAGAAACACTAATATTTTTTTCTCCCCATGGTGGCTTCAAAACCATCTAAAATTAAATAGGTACAGTGTTGTAAACCCTAACTATCATATATCATATCATTCCACCTGTTCTCATTAACAATAATATTCCCATCAGAGTGTAGTTGTTAGTGGATCATTAAAACAGAAAACCTGGGGATGGGATTTTTACTATAACCTCGAACTTTAGTGTAAAATCTTCTTTTTTTTTTATTTTTATTTTTTATTACTCTTCACACAGTTTTTTTTATTATTTTTTACTTTATTTTTCTTACATACACTTTTTATGCATTAGACATTAAAGCACCACTGTAGCAACCTAACCGCATGAGCTGAATGTTTAATTGGGCATTGATCATTAATAAAGTTGATATTCTATGATTTTAAAAAAGCCGTTTTCAAAATTAAACTTATTGTCAAAGTTCAGACTTAACTGCTGTTGTTATCCACCCACTGAAAGGTCAATGGTGGTAGGTGGTTTTTTTTTTTTACAAGGTAGCTGCTAAATATTCAGCACAATATGTGCCACCACCATTTAATTAACATTATCCTATTAAGACTGATGATTTCATAATTGTTTATTTAAACTATACTTATGTTTTGTAATAATCATTGCTTAATCTAAACCCACTCATAGTGAGCTGGTGTTGATTGTATTGGTAAATACCATTTAATGTTGGCATTCAGTCTGTCTATTTCCAGGAAACCTCACCCTTTCCCTTGTGAAATTTCTTTATGTAAAAGTGATAATAATTTGCAAATGACTGAGCCAAAGTCAGTACGAGAAAAGGACTTGTTAATGCAAATTATTTGCAGTGTTGGCTATATTTATATTTTTATTGATATATAACTGGAGAATGGATGTTGTGAGAGCTATTGCAGTTTCTGTTCCCTGTTTAACGACTAGCCTATGTAGTACATAGTTGCACAAAGGTGCGGCTGTATGGCGGAGAATGTGTGTATACTTGCTTTCTTTTATACCTGACATCAGCAAAAGCACCCCAAAAATAGCTGAAATTCTAGATCTTATATGACCTAAACATATAGGGAATAAAAAGTACTTAATTACCAATATGTTATTAGAAAAATATTATTATTACCCTAATCTAACAATAATTGTAAAGCATTAATGACACTGTAGAGCCATGTGAAACGGAAAAGATGGAGTATGCTCAGAATACAGAGTAGGCTACTTGCTCTGTATTCTGAGCATGCTCCATATTTTCAGTTTCACATAGATCTGCACTGAAAACAATCAAGCTAGAACGCCAGGGCACCATACTTCAAACATTGAGGCTGATATAGATTAAATAATGATCAGCTTGATTTTCAGCAGTAGCATTTATACAGATATAAACTGTGACCTAGATACATAAGGAAGCAGATTTTTTTTATTTTTTCTTGCATGGACTAATTTGCTTTCAAAGGTCCAATATAGTCCAGTTCCAGTAAAGTTTATATGTGTCTTTGTTGGGCACAGGCTATTAAAAACTATATGCAGTTTACAGTGAATATTTTTTCTTCCTTTTCATTGTGTCTGTTCCCCTCAAGTGGAGCTGCTTATCTCCACCTACCTGTGCTTATCGGGGGGAGTGGCCAGCTGTCTGGTGGCTAAAATAAAAGTCAGACTCTGGTTTAGTTGCTCAGTAGGTGGGAGGGGATATGATTGGTCATGTACTGTCAGTGGGTGGTATCTGCAAGCAGGTTACCATACAACTGTTACCTCTGTGTAGAAAGTGGGGGTGGAACTAATGAGATTGGCAGTGGCAACATAGACCAGCCTGCTCCAAGCTGTCCATGCCCACTGACCAGGCAGATGGTGGAGATGAGTAGTTCTGCCCTAGGAGAGAGCCAACAATAAAAAAAAAAAAAAAAGCAAGACAAAATATGATTTTTTTATTTTAAACTGCATACTGTTCTTAATAGTCTGTGCCCATTAACCAAACATGAGATTTTCTTGTAATTGAATTGCAGTGGTCCTTTAATTACTGTAATTATGTAGTTATAACGGGGAAGTTCCATCTAATCATAGTTTTTTATGTTATATATATATATGTTGCTGTAAGAATGTGGTTTGCTAGAAAAGGCAGGTGATCTACTGTATAAAACAGATAAACTATCTGCCACGGTTTTAAATCGTAGCTGTGATTTAATGTACTTAGGCCCTCATTCAATTGCAATTTGGCCAATTGAATAGGGTTTTAAATAAGCATATAACATATATTTTTTAAAGAAGTTTTTAGTTAGAAAACATCTATCCAAAAGCAAGGTTTTCACTACCTAAAAACTTCTTATAAAAAAATATGCTATGTGCTTATTTAGACCCCTATTCAATTGGCCAAATCACAATTGAATGAGGCCCTTAGTTTGAGACCATTAGATTACATATCTCACAGGTGCCCATGGCACAACATGGAACATTTTAGTTTTCCTAATTGCCTCTACTCAAAAAGTAGACAAATTCGATAACTTTGTTTTATATACATTGTTAAAGGACCAATTAAGTGTCACATTTTTCCTATAGTCTTCTGACTAACATAACTTAATGTGCAAATGTAAAATAAATAAATACAGCCTTTTTTTGTTTTGTTACTATTCCGTTTGTTTTAATGGTGTAATACATTTTGCCTTTCCTTCTATAATAATTACACACCTGAAAGGAGAAACCATGGATTCAGGTAACATCTCTATTCAGTCCCATTGAAAACTGTCACTCGACAATAGTACTAAATAGAAGAGCATCCCCTTGTTGGATGCTTTTGTATTCCATATATGTTGTAAGCTTGTTACTTCACAAATGTGATGTTTTTCCCAAATTTTTGTAGTCATTTACTTTTTTTTAATATACTGTTGAATGAAATGTAATCTAACAGAAATTGAATATTTACATTTCTTGTGCTACGTAGCAAAGGCGGTTAGAGAAATAAAGACTCCCCCCATCACTAGTCACCAGTCTGCACTGTCTTTTCCGAATTCTTTACATTTTGATTTATTCATTAAAAAGACCTGGCAGACTGTATGGTTTCTATGGTAACCAGGATCTGCGTTTAATTTAGAACGTGCTTTGAGGCCTAGCTTTTTTTCTAGATTATTCTGTATGATTTCAACCTTCCATTGTAACATCTAGTAAATAAATATCTCTCCATTTAAAAAAATGTTTTTTTTATTGTTTTGACTTTCTTAGTTTATTTGGGTTTGTTGCATTTTATTATTCAGTATATATTGGAGTTTACTATTTTGCAATTTATGCAACATTGTTTGCCAGTTCCAGTGAACAGACTTTCGACCAGAACTCCCTAGGTGGATCAAATCTAATAATAATAATAATATAGCTTTCCGTATATAGTTTTAGCATTAATATTTTTAGGTTAATAAAATGTATTTACCATTGAAAAACAAACAAACAAAAACGTTTCTTGTAATGTACACAACGTGTTCTCTTAAATGCACTGTAGCAAGTTTGGGCCTTTTCATTTACCTCTTTGTCCTTAGCAGTGATCATACAACATCTTATATGTGTTAAATATATTATGTGAGTCTTTTTTGAAGTGTCTGGGGATACATATATGCGGACATAAGTAAAATAGATTGTCCATCACTGTCCTAGAATACCAGAAAAAGTAGGGGACTGAGCCAACTCAGGAGCACAAAGTTGTGGTTCACACAAGATGGCAATTTTAAGAGTACTTGAAATAAGGAAATATTTATCCAAAATACTTCATAAATTAAAAATTTCCATCAGCATATATCCATTTTTTATTGTACAGCATTAAAGGACTAATGTAATACCCTAAGAAGAGGAGTTGTTTCATTTATAAGTATAGCCTTTGACAAAGCCTCTGGTTGTGTGTCGAAACGGCTATCAGGCTGACTTAATGCTATATGCATTAGGGTTCAAGATGATGCTCATTACTGATTGTTATGAGTTATAATGGATATGCCCGTTTAGGGGCAAAATGTAGCTAAAGTCATTTATTTTCTAGAGTATGAATGAGAGATATTGTTTTACTGAAGGTATTTGTGTTGGCATACTGCCTACAGACTGGAGGCTGCTGATGAACTAGATTTTTTTTCAGTGCACTTCCCCATAATAACACTTTTTTATTTCCAGTCTATTGCCTGAATAGTAGCAATATCAGATATCACATTATACTCCTATACATAGTTGCCAATAGGTTGTTAATATTTACCAAGGATTGGAGTCTTGTTTGACTTTATTATTTTACTATTCTTTTTGTATTGTGCTAATGGTATTTGTGTATTCAACCAAGTTCTGTTCATTTGTATAGCATCAGAGTTTTCTACCTAGCTTTTGGAGTTTCAACTCTGTTAACACCTTCTAGAAAGGAGTATCCCCGGGACATAGGCTATCGTATTAACATCAGAATTTGCAGACAGTGTTTTTGCTCAGCAATTTTTAACAAGCAGTGTTTTTTTCTATTTTTAGTGAATCAATACAAATTCCCATTTTATTCATTTTATTCCCAATTTGTATTTAGTGTTAAGCACTGGGAACACATTTGTGGCTTTGTTTTTTGTTACTCTGGTTTCAAAGATGTACTGATCATAAATAACATTTCTTGTTAATTATCTAGAATAGCAATTTTATTATTACATTTATTTTCAAATAGTTTCATCTTCTAGTCAAGCGGATTGGCTCCACCCTGATAAGGTCTCTGGGGGTTTGGGTTTGGCTGAGAGACATGGCTAAAGTGTTTGTTTGTTTTAAGAAGAAATGGATTAGATATTTCAGCCAAACAATCATTCAAAGGCTGCCCCTCAGCAAAAAGCTCACTGTCAAGGAAAACTACTTTAATATAGCAAGCTTTCAGATAACTCCCTCCCCCATTGACTTTGTAGTGGACGAACACTAGAGGCAGTTGAGTTTGTTCTTTGAAAGTAAGTTTAAAGGCATATCTATGTGTCCTGGATTATGAATGCATCTGAAAGAGGAGAATCAGAAATGCATGCAAACATTTTTTGCATGAAAAAATACCAAAATAAACAGTTACAAACTCACCCTGATGTTTGCTAAATCCCTTCAGTTTGCAAACTGCAGATTTTGTTAGTTGACACCCCTGAAAATCCCTGCTAAGATTAGCATAAAATTCATAATTCGTTTTGGCCAATCAGGAGAAAGCAGAGGTTACTTGATACATTTGCATCATATTCTGGGGTTCCTGTGTTGCAAAGCAGTGTGGGATATGTAGTCTCTTTCTCTATATCCTGGTGATATGATTCAGATGTGAGCTCAGACCCCACCCAACCATGTGATTCCATCCAGCAGCAGTTACTTCCTGTGGTCTCTACCTGAAAGGTCAAACTCTGTATCTGGCAGCCTTTCCTGTGTGTAAGCTTTCTGTGGGTGTGCAAAGCTGGATTTTTACACAACTTCCTATAACTTTGTAAGTACACTGAATTTTTCTATATAAGACATATTTTTTTTCTGATAGTCACTGCCTCTTTCTTGCCAATTATTTGAAACCAGGAAACTTATATATACCTTTTTAATATTGAAAAGTGTTGTTTTTTTTTTTTTTAAATCATTGAGAATAAATTGTATTAATGCTCAATCAATGCCTAATTTAAAACAAATCTAGCTCCTGTTGCTAGGGTATTACAGTGACTTTCAATTAAGGTTTTGTAAGCTACCTTGTCCCTAATGTATAGGGAGGTGAATTTGTAATGAAGAAAGCACAACATACATTGTGAAATCCTATAAATCGGTTGGACCCAAATCAGTCCTTAGGAGATAGGTGTAACACACTTTTGAATACAGATTGTTATATTTCGGAGTCTCTAATGATCTCATTTGTATTCAAACAGGATTATCCCGAAAACATGGTCCATCAGGTGTTCCTTCGTTTGTGACAATTGTTGTAAATAATGAATCCCAATGAAAGTCATTCAAATATATATATTTTTTTCCACTGATGTTCCATACATCACTATTGTTACAAATGCTTTTCATGCTCCGCTAATGTATCTATATATTCACGAACAGTGAAACTATGTTCCACATAATTATTTGCTGTAATTCTGGAAAAAAATAGCAAATCAAAAACACGATCCTTGCTGACAAAGAAAACAAAAAACTAGGCACTGTTTAATAATGAAAATATAAAGTAGACCCTTGAAATTCACTGGGGTTACGCCCTTGGGGTCCCTGTGAATGTGGAAAATCCGCTTATAACTAACCATAGTTAAATAGCAAATTTATTGAGAAATAATGTCATTGAAATCATAACATGGATTCCCCTCGAAAATAAAGGCAATCTGAGATGCACAGTGAGTGACTGACTTAAAACCAGTGTACACACAGTGGGCCTCATTCAATTGTTATTTGGCCAATTGAATAGGGCTCTAAATATGCACTTAGCATATATTTTTTAAATAAGTTTTTAGTTAGTGAAAACCTCGCTTTTGTATAGATGTTTACTAACTAAAAACTTCTTTAAAAAATATATGTTATGTGCTTATTTAGAGCCCTATTCAATTGGCCAAATGGCAATTGAATGAGGCCCAGTGTATGGTAAAACAGAGTACCTTTTAATTTACCTTCATATTGGAGAGTAGTCCATGTTATAGCTTTAATTTAATCTTTTTTTTTTTTGTGCCATTTATATATTCACATACACCAATTTTTAGAATTAGTTGTATAAAAGTTTTATATCTCGCTTGAAAACGGGAGAGAAAAACCCCTCAACCGTGAATGTCCAGAAAATTACATGTCCCTCTAATTAAATTTAACACACATAGCTGAACATTAAAAGTGTTTTATTTTCAAAATTAGCTCTATTTTCCCTATATTGTTCTATTTCACCAGTTCAAAGGCTGTAAACACATGGTCCAGTGGTAAAGTGCTTCTGCTGTGAAATGCCAATGGGATTTGAACGCTACTGCAACCTTATTTATTAAATTGTCTGTGTGCGTCTGTCGTAAGGGGTAACATTAGACAAATGGGGGAATTTTGTAATGCTTTTAATAAGTATTTTTACCTAATTAAAAGAAAGAATGACGGCAGATTTTAATCTAGAATCTACAGTCTTGCCCGTTATACTACGTTTGCTTAGTAAATAAGCGGAATAGAAATTAATGAAGCAGAAATAAAATTAGACGGCTACAACCTGATAGGACTCCAAGCCCTATCTAAGCAACAACTACTAATTACAATATCCAAGTAAAATCTTAATCCATTGAAGAAATGTAAACAACATTTCATGACTTTTCTAAGATTTCCCAACCGCTGACTGATGGCTCAGAAAATATATGGTGACTTTGGTGTCCCTTTAATCATGGAAAATTACAGGCAATAATACGTAAGCCAACATTTGTGTCCTGTGGTGAATTTATACCAGAATCTGCTGTTTTCCAAATAAAACCAATAATAATAGTAATAAAAAAGGCAGCTTCTCCACACCAAAAGTCATATTGGCATTGTTGAACATTTCTGAAATAAACATGGATCTATTATATTAGATTTAGATTGACACAAATAGGAGCAATTATAGTTTACAAAACCCCCTCTGCTAAAAGCATGCAGGCATTAAATTATACAGCGACCTTCTCGTAATAATGTTATGGAACTGTTTCTGCCTTAAACAATTAAAACATTTTGCCCTCTCTAAGAGGGCCTAATGTTCATATATTACTAGCTCAAATTAATACAACTGTTCATGCAAACTGCATCAAGGCATTGTGTTCTGAGGAGAAAGGAGTGTAATAATGGAGGTGTGTAACCATGGAAACCAAGACTGCTAGAGGATGTGACACATCAATGAATCAAAATGTAGATCGGAGTCAAGCTGTGAGGCATAGTAATGCTTATTAACTATTAACTCTTCTCTAATACTGCCACAAGCATCTCTCAGGGGGAGGCAGGGAGCCCAAGTGAGGTTGTGAGCTAATTTCCTATTCAATTGGTGTCTTTTGGCAGCCTCCCAGCGGCTTCCGAGTTATGGACTTGAAAAAAAAAAATGGCGGTGGTTAAAAAACCCATAACTCGGAGGCCGCGAAAAGACGCCTTTGGTGCTCGTTGCACATGTACGGACCAATAATAATTATGATTAGGACTCTCTCGCTCACCCCCTTGTCTCTCGCTCACCCCCTTGTCTCTCGCTCACCCCCTTGTCTCTCGCTCACCCCCTTGTCTCTCGCTCACCCCCTTGTCTCTCGCTCACCCCCTTGTCTCTCGCTCACCCCCTTGTCTCTCGCTCACCCCCCTTGTCTCTCGCTCACCCCCTTGTCTCTCGCTCACCCCCTTGTCTCTCGCTCACCCCCTTGTGTCTCTCGCTCACCCCCTTGTCTCTCGCTCACCCCCTTGTCTCTCGCTCACCCCCTTCTCTCTCGCTCACCCCCTTCTCTCTCGCTCACCCCCTTCTCTCTCGCTCACCCCCTTCTCTCTCGCTCACCCCCTTCTCTCTCGCTCACCCCCTTCTCTCTCGCTCACCCCCTTCTCTCTCGCTCACCCCCTTCTCTCTCGCTCACCCCCTTCTCTCTCGCTCACCCCCTTCTCTCTCGCTCACCCCCCTTCTCGCTCTCTCCCCCCCTTCTCGCTCTCTCCCCCCCTTCTCGCTCTCTCCCCCCCTTCTCGCTCTCTCCCCCCCTTCTCGCTCTCTCCCCCCCTTCTCGCTCTCTCCCCCCTTCTCGCTCTCTCCCCCCCTTCTCGCTCTCTCCCCCCCTTCTCGCTCTCTCCCCCCCCTTCTCGCTCTCTCCCCCCCCTTCTCGCTCTCTCCCCCCCCTTCTCGCTCTCTCCCCCCCTTCTCGCTCTCTCCCCCCCCCTTCTCGCTCTCTCCCCCCCTTCTCGCTCTCTCCCCCCCTTCTCGCTCTCTCCCCCCCTTCTCGCTCTCTCCCCCCTTCTCGCTCTCTCCCCCCCTTCTCGCTCTCTCCCCCCCTTCTCGCTCTCTCCCCCCCTTCTCGCTCTCTCCCCCCCTTCTCGCTCTCTCCCCCCCTTCTCGCTCTCTCCCCCCCTTCTCGCTCTCTCCCCCCCTTCTCGCTCTCTCCCCCCCCTTCTCGCTCTCTCCCCCCCTTCTCGCTCTCTCCCCCCCTTCTCGCTCTCTCCCCCCCCTTCTCGCTCTCTCCCCCCCTTCTCGCTCTCTCCCCCGCTTCTCGCTCTCTACCCCCGCTTCTCGCTCTCTACCCCCGCTTCTCGCTCTCTCCCCCCCCCTTCTCGCTCTCTCCCCCCCTTCTCGCTCTCTCCCCCCCCTTCTCGCTCTCTCCCCCCCTTCTCGCTCTCTCCCCCCCTTCTCGCTCTCTCTCCCCCTTCTCGCTCTCTCTCCCCCTTCTCGCTCTCTCTCCCCCTTCTCGCTCTCTCCCCCCCTTCTCGCTCTCTCCCCCCCTTCTCGCTCTCTCCCCCCCTTCTCGCTCTCTCCCCCCCCTTCTCGCTCTCTCCCCCCCCTTCTCGCTCTCTCCCCCCCCTTCTCGCTCTCTCTCTCTCTCTCTCTCCCCCCTTCTCGCTCTCTCTCCCCCTTCTCGCTCTCTCCCCCCCTTCTCGCTCTCTCTCTCCCCCCCTTCTTGCTCTCTCTCTCTCCCCCCCTTCTTGCTCTCTCCCCCCCCCCTCTCTCTCTCCCCCCCCCCCTCTCTCTCTCCCCCCCCTCTCTCTCTCTCCCCCCCCCTCTCTCTCTCCCCCCCCCTCTCTCTCTCTCCCCCCCCCCTCTCTCTCTCTCCCCCCCCCCCTCTCTCTCTCCCCCCCCCCTCTCTCTCTCCCCCCCCCCCCTCTCTCTCTCTCTCCCCCCCTCTCTCTCTCTCCCCCCCTTCTCGCTCTCTCTCTCTCCCCCCCCTTCTCGCTCTCTCTCTCTCCCCCCCCTTCTCGCTCTCTCTCTCTCCCCCCCTTCTCGCTCTCTCTCTCTCCCCCCCTTCTCGCTCTCTCTCTCTCTCCCCCCCTTCTCGCTCTCTCTCTCTCTCCCCCCCTTCTGGCTCTCGCTCGCCTCTCCCCCTTCTCGCTCGCTCTCGCTCGCCTCTCCCCCTTCTCGCTCGCTCTCGCTCGCCTCTCCCCCTTCTCGCTCGCTCTCGCTCGCCTCTCCCCCTTCTCGCTCGCTCTCGCTCGCCTCTCCCCCCTTCTCGCTCGCTCTCGCTCGCCTCTCCCCCTTCTCGCTCGCTCTCGCTCGCCTCTCCCCCTTCTCGCTCGCTCTCGCTCGCCTCTCCCCCTTCTCGCTCGCTCTCGCTCGCCTCTCCCCCCTTCTCGCTCGCTCTCGCTCGCCTCTCCCCCTTCTCGCTCGCTCTCGCTCGCCTCTCCCCCTTCTCGCTCGCTCTCGCTCGCCTCTCCCCCTTCTCTCTCGCTCGCTCGCTCTCTCTCTCTCGCTCTCCGCCTTCTCCATTGCTCCCTATGCTTTCCTGTTGCAGAGTGCTTCCATTACCATTTTTATATAGCTCTGGTTTTTAAATATTTTTGGAGCGGTTTGAATGCACTTCCTCTTCTAGCATTCTCTATAATTTTCTGTATTTTGTCCGCTATCTTTGTGTGCATGCATGTACACACAAATCTGATTATCCTCTTCTCAAACCAGTAAACTGTGTATTTTGGAAATTTGGCAGCGTTTAAGAAAACTTTTCTTATTTTTAGAATATGTACTTTAACGTTTAAATTGCCTATACACGCCGAAAAATCAACAAAGTATAATAGGCATGTTTGACCTTTTCATGGGTTCTTTGTCACGGACAAGAAATTCTTTCCAAGAACATTTTCTTATGTTTAGCTGAGTGAGCAGTGCGTGTGTGTCAGTTTTTGGGAATGCTGGGACTTTCTTCTTATCTATGGAATGTGATATTTTTGAAGGTCGTTGCCTCTAAAAGTTTAAATACTGTAATATAGGGATATTAATCTTCAGTAAGTGGACATATGTATCTCCATTAGTAGTAGAGAGTTGCGCCCAGGCCTGGACTTGAGGATTTCCTTTCTATGCACAGGTGAGTCCATCAGGATGACTGCAGAAGCAATAGTCTCACCTGCTTGCAGCAAGGATATCCACAAATCCAGGCCTGGGTGCGGATCCCTAGGACCGAGTTTGGACACCCCTGGTATAAATACATGTAAACAATACCCTTCATCTGGCACATACATCACTGGGATGTTTAATACTTATAAGGCCAAAGTAGTGACCATCAAATCAATTATTTTCTTCCAATAATCTGCTTCGCCACCCCCTGTTGGGTGTCCAGTGGTGAAAGGTGATCTGCCCATATAAAAACTTTGATCAGGACAGCCTCCTGTACACCTGAAAGGCATGGGGATAAGCATATCTGCTGAAGTCTAAAACACCAAATCAAATGTATCCATTCAAATGAATATTTAAATGTATTTATATGAGCAGTCCTAGCCTAGTACATGTTACTCCTTCAGATTTGCCTCTGACTTGTTGGCCTGTGCATATATACATGCCAGCCTAGAGTAAACAAATGAAATATACATATATACACACATATATTTTTTTTATATCACATATATAGTTTTCAGCAGCGCGGGCTTGCCAAAAACCGATGGTAACACAATGTTTAAACTGCGGGATCGCGAAGCGAGCCCTCTGCAACTGCGGCCCTCACGCCCCGTAACACTTTGAAAAGGAAATTGCCACTTAGAGAAAATAAAATTTGACCCACAAAAAAATACGAACTTAACGGCCGAACCGCTCACATACAAAAACACCCCAAAAAAACCAAAACGTACCAAAAACATCACACACTTCACGGGGGACAGCCATGCCGTCTAGGAGTGAGGTTGGATGCAAATTTAAGTTGAATTTGCGGAGTTTCACCACTCGAAAATCGCCTAAGCGAGAGAAAAGATGCCCCCCGAAGAAAACGAGGCTACACAAACCATGAACACGCAAAACACCGCCAGGCACATACAACTTTTAGCCAGGAACGTATGAGATACAAAATACACTATTAGGAAGGACGGAAAATGCGCGAGTCCCGCGTAGTACATACACACTCACCACCATTTTACAACACTAACTTCAAATTAATAACATTACCACTCTAAAATGCCGCTTTACACAACTAAACAAACGGTTTAGCCTCGCTCACGCAGCCTATTTACACTGCACACTTGTCACATTGCTGACACTTACACCTCAGGTCACCAACAATCCAAATGTACATTGTATGCTGCAGGAAAAACAACAGCGATTGTTAGCTCTTCAGCATATTGATTCCTGGGTATATTCATTACAAATAGGTAAAGTATATTAATTTATTATTTAATGAATTAATTATTATAAACAAATATAGTTATATCAAAAAACAGAGCAGAGGAGAGACTCACTTTGCCAAAGGCACTCAGCGCGGAGCTCATATGAGCGCCAAGTGTGCTCACAGGAGCAAATGTACACCAGGGGAGAGGCTCGCAATGAGCGCCAAAGGTACTCCGAGGACTAAAAGCCTTACATTGTGTGGCAAACGGCATTACCTGCCTTACAATTTTATTGCCGTAGTTTTTTTTTATGTGTTTATGTATATAGATAGGTAAATAGATAGATGCAAGAAAAAACGAAGGCTTCCTTTTCTAGCCAATGGTAATTGGTAAAAGCCTTTTTGTGGGCACGTTTGCGTATACCTGCCCAGGTTCCCAGAATGCAGTGCAATAACTGTATTTCTCGGAACTCTGAGCAGGAAATATGTTTTTTTAAACTTATTTTAGATGTTCAAATGTGGACATAAATGTACTATTTATTTCATATAGTTACTGTTAGGTTCCACTCCCCCAGAAATCTCATACTTTAGTCTGTAGCTCTCACTCTCTGCCAGAAAGAAAACCCCAAGAGCAGTTATACTTCTGAATATGTTTTTGTGCTCTGGGACCTTTTTATTAGAACATGCACTTGGACACACTCAAATATCCTCTTTGAGGCATGAAAAAAAGTGAATATAAACACACCCCACAAAGTCTCAGGATATCGCTGCTTCTGAGATGTACGCCGCCTCTGGGATATTCTAGGCTCACCTGTGTCTCAACTCTTGTAAATATATAGTTTTCTTTTTAAATTTTGAAACATTTAGTTGCTGCATAAGCAGAATCCATTATGGATGTTCGTGCCTAAACTTGCACATTAAAATCAAGTTCAAATCTGACAGCTCGGATTTTGATACAAAGATCACTGAACAGGTTAAATTAAACGTTTTATCCAGTTGCAGACTGCATTTGCAACAGTGGTTACACGTTCTTCTGTCCAACTAACTAGAATAACCAGGATGCTGCACCAGTTGAATTATTGAAAATAATTCCGTCACTGCTGTCATCTGATTGGCTAGAGGCTCTGCTGAACATGCTGAAAAGCTGCATTTACATAGTTTTAAATAATTTTCATAATTTAATTCATGCAAAAATGATTTAATAATATTTTAATTCTGCTCATAGAACTGCTAGACGTTTGTGTGTGGCCCACATTACTTTCAAAGACACACCAGAAATAAGGCAATGTAAGACCATGAACAAATAAAGGGTGATGAAAAAAATATGAATTATCCCACAGAAACAGATTAAATCTAAAGAAAATAGGGTATCCTTTTTATTAACCACACTTTCTTTTGAGCAATGCTACTATCTCCATGTCTTTTCAGAGGTACACAGAAAGCATTCGTTTCACACATTTTACAAACCACTGTTGTAGTTGCAATGCTAATTATCACTCGGTCTTACTCTTAGTAGAAGCTTTTATCATACTTTTCAATCAGCCACAAGTATAAATATAATCATCAAGTTTTACCATTTACAGCAATCGGCCATGAACTACAATCTACTTTATCTAAATAACTTCTAATTGCTAGTAAACCGTCTGCTTTCTCGGTATGTGGCTAATAAATTAATAGATCCTCTTATAAAGAGACGAGAAAGTAACAGCTCAGGACTTTAAACCAGTCAGAAAAATGTTCTTATCATCTCTGACAAGTAATAGGAATTCTAAGTAAAGCAAGCAGCTGCCTGGCATGCCTCTAGTCCACTGCCAAAGCCACTACAGAAACCACGTACATGTGATAGTTTTTAGTTATTACAGCATTTTTATATGAAGAACAATTATTTAATGTATCAACAACTTAGAATAAGTTGTCCTTTTACAATTAAGATATCGTGTGTCCATTTAGGCCAATCCAGATTCCAACAACTGTATTATGGTGAATATTTCCCCGGTGGAGAAAGCTGCTGGTATTTCGGGAGTGGAGTGTCTGTAACTTGTGGCGTCCTTCTCAATAATAAGATTACAGGGACAGTTCTACCATATTATATATGCAATGTTGTTTTCTTTTCTAGTAACATGGTCCACTACCTTTTACTTCTAGATTCTCATTGAGTTTACATGAATAGTAAAAAAAAAAAAAATGTCATCATTTAAAAACTATATATATATATATATATATATATATATATATATATATATATATATATATATTTTTTTATGATAGTAATTTTTTGATTTTGAACATCAGTACACTTGTTTTTAAGATTACAATTAATATAACTAATACTATAACTATATGCACTACATATTCTAGTTATACACACACCTAACCTACCTAGAAGCAGTCACTGAGCCACTTAACACACATTTTGTATAGGCTTCATCAGATGTGGTTTCTTTAGATATATCACCACCCACTAAAATAACTTCAAATTAGTGGCTTAATTTGAATCATTTACAGAAATAAGTAATTTTTTAAAATGTATTTTTAAGAGATTCTTCAAATATATTCTGCTGATCCAAGTGACATCTTTTGCTATATTTCCTAGGATGGCAAACTGAATTCTCAACTGGTTTTCCTGTTACACACATTGTGAAACCTCAAGGTTATGTGTGGGGGTTAAGGTGAAAGGAGGTTCTAGTTGGCACTGAATCAGGAACAGTTAATGTATTGGTGATCCAATTTATACAATATGGGTTGGCTGTACTAAGAGATACTATGTACATTGGATTAAAGGAGATACATGATTATACCCTAAATAAATATAGGATTCAGACATAGAAGAAATCAATATTTACTTTCTTCTCCCCCTCCCTTCCTATGACTTTTATCTTAACCTTATATTGATCTCCTTGTTTGTCTATAATATATAATTAGTAAAAGTTAAGTTTTAGTAAACACATTTTTTTTTAACCTGAGTTTGGAATTTTTATTTTTCCAGATAGGACATATGAGAACGCTGTGTGCTTGAATACAAGTTTTTTTTGTTTTATTTGTTTGTATGAAACTAGCACCCTTGTGGTCAATGATGTTTCTCAATAAATGACTGTATTACTGTTTAATTGCTAAGTATTTGTCGCTTGCACTGCTATATCTATCTACTAATAAAATGTACTACTTCCTTAAAATGTCATCAAGTGGAGGTTATGCTGGGTGACCGGTCTAAATAGCTTTAAGGACAATCTCATTTGATACGAGGCCAGCCAGTCATTCAAAGGATGCCCATCAGCAATAATTTGTAGAGGGTCAACACATGACAAAAAATCAAGTTTTCAGCTAGAAATTTTTTTTTTTTTTTTTTTTTTTTAATTTTAGAAAAGTATAAATTACATACAATACATAAAGAAACATATCATCTACCCATCCATTGGGAAAATAACACATCAAGCAGAAAAAGAAGAGCAATATACCAGAAAAAAAGTGGGATGTACAACTTAGCAGTTGAGTAAAGGAAATAAAACTAAATATTGGGGCCACGTGCTTTACGCAGGTTGTACAAAAGATCTTATATAGTTAATACATTTTTATCCCAAATTGGCCAGTTTAACATCAGACATTTTTTCGTCAACTTGTAAAGAGACCTTTCCTTCATCATGCTTCGATTGCTACTTTTTCCTTTTCTTTTCGTTTCAATAATAAAAAAAAAATGTTACAGGAAGAAGCACAAAAATACAGTACATGGCATCGTTCTAGCTGGAAGAAAAGAGAAAAAAAAAGATAGTAAAATTATTTTGACAATCTTGTGCCTGACCGTTTTAGCGCCGTCTCTCCCTTTGCCCTCATAGTGAATGGAAACTAGCAACAGCTGATCGTTCAAATTACGTTTTAAATAATACTTTTTGCTTCTTTAGGTCATTGGATATGAATTTTCTTAGTGCTAGATGCCTAATTAAATACCCAGTCTATTTTTTTTTGGACTATTATTTAAACTTATATTTAATGTACTTTTTCATTGAATTTTTCACCAGTTCATTCAACTGCCATCATGAGCAGTAATATCAGACTTTCAGACCTATTCTGTGAAAAATACATTCAATGAGCTATTTATATTACCCACTGCTTTTGGATTATTTTACTCATGATTAATCTTGGTCTTTTGTAATGTATGTATTAACAAAGTTCCAACAGTGTTGTATGTGAGCTTTGCTAATGATATACATATGTGTGTGTATATGTATGTATGTATGTATGTATGTATGTATATATATATATATATATATATATATATATATATATATATATATATATATATATATATAAATATGCAGATGTCATGAAAATACATTATAATTCTTATCTCGTCTACTCTTCACAGGAGAAGAAGATACAGCAGCTCTTGTAGAGGAGTGCAGACGTCGTGGACAGAATGCATTGCCTTACCAGTCGTCCAGCAGCGGTAGTAGCAGCAGCAGACCTTCTCGGCCTCACAGACCCATTGGCCTCCCTAGGCATGGCCATAACTACAAAAGTGATGAAGAGGAGGAACACGATAGGCTGCGGGGTGCCAGCAACTGGGAATCTCCCCTCTATTCATCAGGTGTGCAAACAGAGATTAATGAGGGCAGTATAGATGATGTGTCTACCGGCCAATCCTGCAAGTGTACAACACTAAAGGAAAGGCAGTGTTGCATACTGACATGATAAATTAGTAAAGCTATACATACAGTATCAAAAGAGGCCAGAATGTGCATTAATGAGTCTGGGATTACAAATGTCAGTGCATTTTGTAACAGATATGAAGCAAGGTTGTTCAACTCCTAACACCTTCTAAAAACCTGGCCCTAAACAGACCAGGTTTTTAGAGGGACACAGAAAAGGACTATTCCTTTGTGAATATAGATAATTAAATCCACATTATTGAGCCACTGGTTATTTTTTTTTTTTTGGCTCTTGTGGGCTCGGGTTGGACTGCTCTGCTCTAAGACAAATATGTTTCGCCTTTCAAACAGAGCAATATTTATTTGACATTTTTAAGTGTTTTTACCACTCAATTAGGCAAGAACAATGTGATTATTTATTACATATACATTTTTTCTGTTTTTTCGAGATGCAAAAGTAAATATATACACGCACACACTAAATATTACCTACAGAATTGCAGCCATTTACCTGTCACAAATCTTAATACTCCCAATTGTCTATCTTGCATTTAAATCAGCATGCGTAGCGTGTTCTAGGGCAATATGAAGGCAGTTTTTGTTGTTTTCTCTCGTATAAACGCAAATTTGTGTCAGGTGACTTCAGTCATTCGGAGTGCTTTCTGCTATTAACTCTTAAAGCTCTTAATCACGGATTAAAAAGAACATTTTTTGATATATATATTTTTCAGCACTTTGTGCATTTGCCATTTGCTGTTTTTTACGACATGGTTTTCTGTGTCGAAAACAGAAATTAGAAATAAATATTTTCCAAGATGTTTTTTTTCCAGAACCATCTCAATCTTTACCTCCTAGTTTACCTCTTGAAAACAATTTGACAAACTACAATTTGTCAAAAATGTGTTTTTCTAAAGAATTCCCTTGGGGCAAATTACTTTATTGTAAAGTCCCTAAGAATTTGACATTATGCCCCTGGAGCTGTGATAATGATCTTATAACACATTCGGCTCATGCTGACACTTGCAATCTATCCCCACACCACCAAATCATTGCAGAGAGAGTTTATTCACTAGAAGTTACACAACTTATTAAATGTAGAAATGCTATCTTGATAGATGTGACTTCTTAGCTTATCCCACCAAAAGATAATGTGAAAAATGTCCCAAACCTTCTGCCATGCATATAAATCTAATCTAAGGAATCTTAATTATTAGCAAATGTCTTTTCTTAAACGTCAGCTAGAAATACTCCACCCTCTCCCGTCTCACAAAGTGTACATAGCTGCTATAATGCAATATACTGAATACCCTGTGTGTATAGCACAATTTGATTGGCTGGCCAAAATTAAAGGGACAACAGAAAGCAGTTTTTTGCTTTGCATTTGAAAGAGGGTATTTGTAAAAAAAAAAAAAAAAATGTTTTCACTTGATGCTCTCAGAGCTCAATAACTGCTTAACTTCTCTGGGGGTTGTCCATGTCAGCCAATGGACATTAATATAGCATACTTGTCTGGAAATGAGACCTACATTATTAACGTGTACTCTGTGTAGTTGCTGATGGTTTTCAGAAAGTTGAAACCGGTTTTACTTCATATATTTACATGCTATTTGAAATTGTGGTGGTCCTTAAGGACGTTTTCGTAAGGTTTTAAAGCATGCTCTTTTAAATAAATCTGGTATTTGTGACATTTTAAAAGGCATTCAACTCGTTGGTAAAGTTGAACTATCTCCTATAAAACTTCCAAACTTCATCACCATCATCATCATTACTCTGCATACAATCCCTTTATTTTTTCTTTGGATCCATAGTTATGTCTTGAAATTCTGTAGAAAGCAATTCCCCTTTTAAAAACACACAAGCAAACCTAAAACAACTTCCCATAATGTTTTCATCTCTTGAAACCTAATAACGGTATTACAGACAAATACACAGTGACATTACATGTATTCAAGACAATGACATTATTATACAAGATAATTCAACGTAATAAAATAATTGTGTTGAGGGGCAGAGTCTTGTATGAGATTGCACAGAGGAGTGTAAGTAAACCTTTTCAGTAGAACCAATTGAAGCCTTATAAGCATCAAATGCCTCCAATCCACTACAATGGCAGCTTGCTTTGTAGCTTAATTACATATAATAGTGTGCTTTCTGTGACACTTAACATTTATATGGTATGGCAAAAAACATATTCTTACATGTGAACACACTCACACACACTCACACACTCACACACACACACTCACACTCACACACTCACTCTCACACACTCACTCTCACACACTCACTCTCACACACTCACTCTCACACACTCACTCTCACACACTCACTCTCACACACTCACTCTCACACACTCACTCTCACACACTCACTCTCACACACTCACTCTCACACACTCACTCTCACACACTCACTCTCACACACTCACTCTCACACACTCACTCTCACACACTCACTCTCACACACTCACTCTCACACACTCACTCTCACACACTCACTCTCACACACTCTCACACACACTCACTCTCACACACTCTCACACACTACTGTACATACATATGTGTGTGTTCAAAGGTCATAACAGAACCCCCACAAAACTGATAATTACACTTACACTTGCACTTTTTTAATATATTTTTTATTGATAGAACATAACATTATACAAGCAAATAACTTGTCTAAAATTAAGAACTTGCATTATACAAACTTATATTCATGGTTACATTATATAATCGTCTATATTTTTCTCTTTTTTTCTTTTTCTTTATTATTACACCTTTATGCAACTATTATCACCTGTATGTGCATCTGGACTGTTGGCGAGTCACAAAGAGATCCAAGAGCCATTCAGATTTTTAGGTCAGATATCTAGTGTGTGTCACTGCCAAAGGCTAGAGAAATAAAATATACACATATCAATATTTATATATGTCGGTGTGTATAATCTTTAATTGCTCTTTTCTAAACATAAAAAGGTAATCATTTTAGAGATTTTTTGTACATTCTAAAAACAATTTGATGTTTCATTTATAGTTATTTAAAACATTACTCCTTTAAGAAATATATGTTTAGATGGACCGTTCCCATCATAGCTATCGCTAAATAATGTAACATACTCTTTCTGTTAAATAGAAAGGTTAACAAGCATATGACATGGATTCTAGAATATCATTATTAACTCACAAAATCCTGTTTTTATGTATTTTTCTCTAACCCTGCACATGTTGGATGTTATTATTTTATATGTAACTGAAATACTAACTGCAACACATGACTTACAAATACTCTTCCAACTTACACGTTTTCACCTCCTAAATCACAATACTTTTTCCTGCATGACCTATTTTAACCCTTTCTACTATCAAAACACTACGGAAGTGAAGCGCCTGCAATAGTGAACGCTTGCCTTTTTTCTCTTGAAATGGCACAGAAAATTGCTTTTTTGATACTGTATCAGAATTTATCATGTGATTTGTGAAGTATAAAGAACCCAGTATATGTGTAAGCAGTATTATTTAAATGAATTTGTTTTATGTTGAGTGAAGATGATCTATCTGGTAATTGGGACTATTCTATATTGCATTATTCAGTTATATTATCTATTGTTTGTGTGTATGTGTAGAAATGTATAGATGTTTAATTTAGGCATTGATCCTTGATAACATTTATATTCATTGACTTAAATAAAAGCAATATTTAATATTAATCTTATTTTCCAAGATCAGATTCAGATGGTGCTGGTCACCCACCACCCAATGACAGTGGTGGCTCTGGATGGCTGGCATTGCTAAATTTTCCTGCTCTTTAAAAATGGTTGCTCTTGGCAGCAAGTTCTGTCTGGGAGACAGAAAGATTATATAGACGCCAAGTAACCTCTGATCTCTGTCTAATCAGATTGTTCTTAAACCTCTCTCACTACTTGATGTTGTGATAAGGGTGTAGATAAAAAGCACCACTTAATGCTGATGCTCTGCTCTTTGAGAGTACATTTAATATTGAATATTGCCTTTTTATTTTAAATCTCTGAATACTCCTTTTATTAATGACCATTTAGCTCCCATTGAGGTGTTACAGTAGTTCTTTAAAATCTTTATTTATATATATATATATATATATATATAGCCTAAGCAATCCCTATAAAGTGCTCCCAACCCTGGTCCTCGAATGACACAGACACACCAGCATTTGAGGATATCTATAACTAAGCAGAAAATGACTGTGGTGCCAATTGGCACACAAGTAAGAGGTACCAGGCACTGATACTCAAATATTGCTCTGTTGGTGTAACTTAAAGATAGATGTTCTCTTGTAAGTCGGTTCTCTCCTTCATACTATTCCTCAGATTATTTCCTCATCCAACCACCGGCGCCATCAAATGTTAAATAACAAAAGGGTTCTTTGTTAATTCTGAACTCTATTTTAGAACCCATTATTTAGGTCATGCAATCTGGCTGAAGTATCCTGAACGTATCTGCAAAATTGCAGTATTTACAAGATAAAATATCTGTCTATATTTTCTTATAACAATGTTGTGTGTGTTTACCTCCTAGTAAAAAAAAAAAAAGTTTGCATACTACAGCAACAACTCCATTACATAGCATCTGTAATCTCTGTATCTATAACATTTTTATAATGTGCACTTTTGAAGAACTGTAGAAGATAATATGCAAATACATTTGGAAAGTAGAAAAGGGATGTTGTATAAGACACCATAGTGCCTGGTAAGATGCATTCCTTATTGATTTGACCATTAAGTCTAGTTCTTAAAAAGAGTACATTATAAATACAAGACTAGTGTGGTCCCTTCAATACACACAAATGGCCCAACACAATATCAATTATCTTATCTCTCTTTGAATGGCCATTGTAATGTCCCAGCAAAGTGAAAAGGAGTACTATATTTTTCCATTTTATGGAACGTAAAAAAAAAACTTTAGTGAGAAAGCTTAGTCATTTTTCCCCTGATCTTCAATGTGCTGCTCTTGCCATCTTTTTTAGTAATAAGGTCTTGTAAAATGTATCAAGAACAGCACATTCAAGATGGGACCACTGTAATGCACTTACAAGTAAGGCTCATATGTTTGCATACTGATTTTAATAGCCTACATACTGCAGCTTAAAGTAAATAAGTTAAAAAAAAAAATCTTAGCTTTTTAAACTGTGTGTTTTCTCCTCAAGCAGAGTTGGATATCTTCTCATACCTATGTCCATTGGGCGAATGACCAGCTCCTCCGTGTATTGGTTAAAAATAAAGTCTGACCAGTCTAGGTTTTGCTTCAGACTGAGCATGCTCAGTAATGGGTGGTGGGGCTATTATATCTCACGCATTGACACTGGGCGCGTCCTATGGAACAATTGCAAGCATGTTACAATAGAGCTGTAACATCTGTGGCAGCAGAACTATAGATGTCATGGGGCAGGGCTATCAGCCCAACCTGCTTCCAAGCTGCATGATAGTTCAGCACACAGGCAGAGCTGGCCATGCCCCAGGTAGGAGGAGATGCACAGTTCTGCTTAAGGGGAAAACTGACAGCTTAAAAATTAAGAATATTTAAAAAAACTTTTATTTATTTTAATCTGCATACTATTTTAATTGCCTATGCCCCGCAAAAAAAAAACATATGAGCTTTGTGTAAATGCGGTGCAGTGGTCCTTTAAGGTAACTTTTCTCTTTACAGTGACTGTATAAGTTGCTTATACTTATGTGTCACATTAATTTAGTTACATTAGCCCTATAATTCTAGCACCTTTACAGATATTTCTTCCTCCTTTTAACCGTAAATAAAATGAACAGGAAGACATTTACTACCTGCTTGAAGGTGAATTCTCAACCCCTGCACTACTCATATTAGCAGAAAATATATATTTAAATTAATACTACCCCAGCACATTATTTTAAACATATAGTAAATTGACTTGGCTTCCGTGTAGCGCCACACCTTTCAGGTGTCATCCCAAACAATCCAGTTTTCCAGACAGTTTAAGTTTGTGGAAGGATAGTTTCATAACTTCACCTGTTAGACAATCACTTGTGTCTGTATTAATCATATAAAGACATTCACTCCCAAGGAACATTGCACCGCAAATAGTCATTTGTGTCTGCTGTGCATGTCTAGAAGTAGTGTGTTTAAATCAAGTTCATGAACATATTTTAAAAGACCACGGTACACTGGAAAAATATGTATGTTTCAATACATTGAGTCTGAGCAGAATGAAACATCCACTGCACTGGCCTTATAATGAGCTCTCTAAAGAATAGTTATGGTTTGATCAGAAAAACACTTTATTAAATGTTTACTGTGAATTTGAACAATGAATTGCATTTTTAAATCATGCCCCCAGGCAATATAAGCTTAATATCTCTCCACCCTCTGAATAATCCATTGTTTCTGGAGTGGGAGCCACCCAGTGGGAAAGAAACAAATTGTAATCCTTTCCAGACCACTCTGTCGAACACATATTTGTAGAAGTTAGTAGTATATCATGAGCTGCCAGCAATGTACACAAATACACTTTCTAGTCACCTTCCACTATAATGCTACAAGCACCGTATGCCTGTCTGAGGACGTTTCCCTCTAGGTGGCTCCCACTCCAGAGACAATACATCATTCAGGGGCGGAGAGATAAGGAGCTTATACTGACTGGAGTAATGATTTAAAAATAGTAATTGTTAAAATGCAAAGTAAAAATGAAAAAAAAAAGTTGTTTTCTTATCAGGTCCTAATTATTTTTTAAAGAGCTCCTTAAAAGATCAGTAAAGTGGCCCTTTAATCAGGAACCAAGTCATAAAGCTAGTTTTTAATGAGAAAAAAACACACAACATTTTAAATGCCTCTACTTGGTTCTGGATGAATCCATGATACATAAGTGGAAGTTGTGTGAGAGAGGGACAGTTCTGGAGAGCTGCGGTTGAATAAGTGGTACGTCTTTTGCATGCTGGAGAACAGCGCACTGTCATCAGGGCGCCGAGAACTGCGCTCCGATGACGCTCCCATCTGCCCCATCTCATATTTACTGGACCTGCTGGCTGGAGGCTGCCAAGGCTAAGGTAAGTGTCTGACAGTGTGCCATGTGGGACTGGCATGTGTTACTTGGAGCATATTGTATGTAATGTCACTTGTATGTAATGTAACATGATCCTAGTGACACATGCACACTGTGACAGGTCCAGTAAATATGAGCAGATGGGATGCAGGCTGGAGCGCAGAGCGTCATCAGGGCGCAGTTCTCGGCGCCCTGATGACGGCGCGCTGTTCTGCAGCGTGCCAATGTCGGCGTGCCGTTTGAATATATTGATACAACATCCTGCTTCTGAGCAAATGATGGGCAAGGGGTGTGGTGTCAATTTGAATGTTAAACGGTTATCTCAACAAAGGTTCTCTAATCCCTTCTCCCCTATCTTGCCTGCCTGCCTTTACTGTACCAAAACACACCCCTCATGATCCAGCTCTGAAGAAGTGATGTAACAAACTTACAGAGTCTTTGAGAAAATCTGAATTTGTAAACAAATTTTTCATGTCCATAGCTAAAATGTTATATACCCGAAGTTGCGCTATCCCTTAAAATAGTACTGAAGCGCCATCTATTTTCAATTAAAATGTCCTTGGTTTATACAGTTGTTAATGTTATTAGCTTGGTATACAACCTTGATCTACAGTGGTCCTTTCATTTACCCAATGACTATTAACAGTGTTTTCAGAGGAGCATTGTAGTTTGGGAAAAATGTCATGTGTTTGTAACGTATGTAACACTGCCAACTAGGTCAAAAATTAGGAGGACATTTTAGAGATAATATTAATTTTAACTAATTCTACTTGAGCATGAGGTATCCCATTAGCTTGAAGCCTTAGGGGGTGTGTTCTGTTAACTCTTATCTATTGACTCATTGGTTGATTCAGAGAAGCTTTTAGCATTTGACATCTTCATCTACCCGCACATGCTCAGTAGCAGGCAGTTGCACATAAACTTGCAAGCTCTGCTTGTCCTGCTCTGTACCTACCCTTATGCCATAAATAGGGAATATTACTGTCATGGCAGATTCTGATAAAATTACGATTTTCTTATTATGAAGTGCAGAACTGTCTGCACTGATTATTTGCTGATCATGTCCAGATTATATGTTTATAAATATATATTATTATAATGACATATATATTTACTTTTTTTAGTTATATGGCTATAGCTAAAATCTGTAAAATAGAAGTATGTTACTCAATTTAATTGTGCATCAATTTCTCCTGTTATCCAAGTATTTCTATGTTTGTGTGTACACACACACATATTTATTAGTGTGTGTGTGTGTAAACATATACACAATGACATGCAAAGTGATTTTCAGCCTTGTGCTGTAGCCAATCTATTCTAGAAATGAAGGACTCCTATTCCGAATTGAAGAGGCCGTAAGCCGCCATTGGCATAAAAAGGCTGAAAATCATTAACAGGTTAAAAACCCTACAATGCAATGTAGATCTTCATGTAGAACTGTTTTTTTACTGGCCATGTTTTTCTCAGGATACAAAGAAGCAAGTAAGAGGAAGAAGCAGAAACAGAGAGAAGAACAGAAGAAGAAGAAATCGTCCAAACCAATGCACTAGTATGGACATGGAAGGTCTAGATACCTTACACAAGAGAGCACCGTAACCTATGATCGCAGACAGCAGACACACCTTTTTCATTTGTGTACATATATCTAATTGTGCTTGATCAACTTATTTGATCCATTTAACATCCCCCTCAATGGGCCAATTACTGCACCCAGTGAAGCATATTCACAATATCTGTCCCACCTAGTGAATGGAGCTAAAATATTCTAACTCAAGGAGGACTGGCTTCGCAGTGTGTGCAATAGTTCTCAGTGTTAGGAAAATTGTTAATGTGTTGGCGTTTAATCCAACACTGAAGGATTTAAATTATATTGTGATTGCACTAGTACCTTTTTTTTTTTAGCGTATAAAATTGAGTTTTTATGTAGAAGTGTCAGATGATCACTTACCTAAGTTTGGACAATAATTACATGTGTGGCAATTTATTTTTCCCTTGTAATAAAGAATTACTCTGCAACCCTATCTGCCTATACGATCACTTGTGAATATCATAATACTCTATTATTTTTCTTGGTTAGCAGAAACTTGCCTTAAAGTGACACAATAGAGGCTTCAAACATGGTGTTTACAACAATAGGTACTAACAAGCAATTTATCAGTTGAATGTTACTAAACATTTCATTTCCTACAACAAAAGTATATTGATGTTTGCAGTTATTCTGATCCACCCACTAAAGATAGATGTTAGCCAGAAATTACTGGTTACCCCATAGGGTTTGGGATCTATTGCCCTAAATCATAAGAAAAAGAAGAGTGGGTATGCTCAGAACTCGGCGTAACTACACTATTGGATAAATTACTCACTGGTGTATGAGCTTGCCCATTTTTTTTTATTTTTATTTTGTATAGGACTTTGAATAAGTTGTTTTCAGTGCGAGACCTAATATTCAGAAGGCATATGTCATTAGCAAGATATTCAGAGTCTGTAGTGTGTGGGTCAGAAAGATGGACTGATGGGTAAAAATTGCAAACTTCAATTTAAGTATAGAGTAGGAAAATGCCTTTTTCTAAAATAAAATGTATCTTGATAAAGTACTTGTAATTACCTAGTAGAAATAATGGATACATAAATGCAACAAACACAGGCCTTGTCTATAGAAAAAACCACTGCAATCTGGGAATGTGCTGTGTTTGAGCCATCTCCAAAGAATCCCACATATTCAGTGTAGAGATGCAAATGAGTTAATGTACCAGCTATGTTGCAGTAGTGGGCATGATTACTGATAAAACCCATTAAAACATTGAATGCTCAATTTATCTGGGGCAGCTTTGAATGTTCACCTTATTGGTCCTGATCATGTTTTCTTATGTTAGCCTGTTGTGATACATGCTAGATAAGGAGTCAGGCTTTTGTTGCTCAGACTGTCCAATACTAAACACATCTATGATCTCACCAAGTTTCTGACCTAAGACGAATGTGTGGAATAATCACAGAGCACCAGAAAATGATTGATAGTGGCACAAATAAAAAAACAAACACTAAAATAATAGATATTCTCATTATATTTAAGAATCTATTTAAAAGTGTTAAATTCCTCCCAAATTTACCAATTTAAGGTCCATATTCATCCAAGATCATTTTGCCCAGATTAATACTTTGGATGCCTGAACAATATGTACCATACTTTTTCTCGAATACCTTAATTTCTTTGGAGGAGGGAGGGTGTTTTTTTTTTTATTTTTTTTTATTTTTATGTTGGCTAAAATTCTAGGCTACGCTACTTTTTGGTTACATTTGAATGAGACCATTAACATGAAGCTCATATTAGATTATAGAATTGCATATAACTTGGCTCGCTTTCATTTTTTATGGCTATATTGATCTACATTTTCAACTGTGAACGGACAATGTGTAAAGGCTGTTACCAAGCATTTGAAAAAAGTTTTGAACAATGACTACTATTCTATTCCAGAGAGTTGGCCGAATGTAAACTCTGGGTAGAATTCTCATTAAAGCGATACCATAAAATCTTGCTTGAAACTGATTCTTTGGCCAACAACTAAACAACAACAAAAAAGTGCTATTCCGTGGACTAGATTAGGTCTGGATTTTATCGTCTTGTCCTAAGCAAGAACCAAATTCATTATGACTCATGATGGCTTAATTCAAGGGAGGAATTTTCAATTTAAAGTTTCATCTTCCAATTTCTGAGAACTATCACTTCCATAGTATGAACTAATATATTAATTTCACCTGCATGACAAAATGCCTGTGTTCACCTTCTTTAATGTAACGCGTTTCGACTTGGTCGTTTGCATTATTTTGATTGAATTGTTGAATATGAATGTGTTGTTTCTGATAGTTTGTGTTTGTTAATGCAGTTGATTCTCCGGAGTCATGCAACCTACAATTAACAAGTGGTTTCTTATGGGCATAGAAGATATTACATGGGCAACTGAGAAGACCTCGGCAGAGGGCTTTTTATGCACCTACTCTTGGTCACTTGGTTCAGAAGGTTCATAAGGAGGCTTAGAGCAAGGTATTTTCTGAGATTATAGATACCAATAACTATTTGTTATTTTACCCCTTTACTAGCCATGGGTTATTTCCAACCGAGAGTAAGATTTTATTTCATTGTTTTTTCAACTAAGGTTTTAGCTAAATTTGATTGTATGGTAATTGGTGCACTTGTGAAACTAGTAAACATAATCCTTAGATTTTTAGACCACGAGTTTATCTCCAGTCGTCATGCACCACTCCACAAGCCAATGAATATGACTGAGCTCAACCAGGATATAGACATAAAATATTAAATGTTAATGATATATGATAATGGGTTTGAGATCCTTGATTTTTGTGGATTTGCCTACTAGCTCGTATAACACCAGATGTTAGTTTCTGTTTGAGCCCAGGTGGTCAAAACCAAAAAGACTGAGCCACTGACTGACCATCACTCAAGCAACAATGTTTTAAACTTTAAAATATAAAGAGCGAGCGACAAGTAATTTTAAGGGCTGTTGAGGAAATAGCCAGTATGATGATTGAAGCCTGCTAAGATTTATTACTAACAGCCACAAACCTTTATCTCCTGTTTATATTGTGAATATTTTTACTGTTTTTTAGTTGACAAGCTCCATATGTATGTTCCCTTGATACGAATTAGGTATCATATCCTATTTGGTATCAATTAATATGAGCACAGTGGTTTTGGTATGTAATCATAATTTCAATGTTTATATTATAATATTATACTAATTTAAATGTAATTTAATGCCATTAATACATTAAAAGATCCAACATTTCTTTAGGAAATTCCTTCTCATTGGAATAGAAATGCCATTCAATAGCACTGTTAAAATGTTGTGATTTGGGGTATGTTTTATACATATACATGTTATGTATCAAGTCTCCTGTTTGCAAAAGCGGAAGTTAATGTAATGCAAAATTACACCAAATTTGTCAATGTGAGCCTTGTAGACCATGTTTTGTTATCTATATAGTACTGGTTTTATCCCAGTTTTGCTGTTGATGGCCTTTAAATGTTCTAATCTAATCTATGCTAGGATTAAATATGCATTACTTGTGTTACAATATAAATGATTTATTTTGGACTTTCAGTTGTTTAAACATCACAAAAGCGGAGTTCCTATAAATCAAACACTGTTTCTAAGGACTATGAGCGTTTTTCCAGATATAGGTTCTCTTATTAATTGTTGATGCAGTGTTTCTCATGCATAATAATAAATATGCAGACTAATCAAAATGTGTCATTTGTCATTATTGCATATAAAGAACAGTATATTTTTGTATTAAAAGAATGATTCATATGTCTGCGTTAAGGAGCTTATTTGTTCATTATATAAAAAATATGCACGTGCAAACCTTTAGTATATATTGGACACAAGGAGTTACACTTTTCCATACAGGAGGAGGATGGTCTAAACCAGAGCTGTCCAACTGGCAGCCCTTGGACTTGAAGCGATCCACTAGTTTATTTCTGTGGCCCATTGTCAGACAGTCTCCACACAAAGCTAACATTGTTAATACAAAACATAAAACAAAAATATACAGTGCCTTGGAAAAGTATTCACCCCCTTGACTTTTTACCTATTTTGTTATATTACAGTCTTAAATTCAATGTTTTGTTAATCTGAATTGTATGTAATGGATCAGAACACAATAGTCTAAGTTGGTGAAGTGAAATAATTTTATGTATATATATTTCTTATTTTTTAGAAATAGAAAACAGAAAAATGGCATGTGCGTATGTATTCACCCCCTTTGTCATGAAGCCCATAAAAAGCTCTGGTGCAACCAATTACCTTCAGAAGTCGCATAATTAGTGAAATTATGTCCACCTGTGTGTAATCGAAGTGTCACATGATATGTTATTACATATACACACCTTTTTTGAAAGGCCCCCAGAGGCTGCAACACCTAAGAAAGAGGCACCACTAATCACAAAGGCCACATAGAGACCTAAGGTAACTGGATAAGGGATAGACGTCCCAGTTGAAAGAAGTAACAATATAAACTGTGCATCTGTGCGAGGAGAGAAATATAGATTTGGTAGCAGATAGAATGGGCAGACTGGTTGGGTATTTTTGGACCTATCTTTAAAAAATTGGCTTAAAAAAACTTTGGGACAGCCTTGTGCTCATCCCAGGTATGCTTAAATTCTTTTAACTGTTTTTGATCTACAATTTGCCCTACTCTTCTACTTTCATTGGAAGGCTACTCCACTTATGTAGTTCTGTTTCTGTAAAGTAGTACTTTCTCATATTACCCGTATATCTTTCACCTTCCAACTTTACATTATGACCTCTTGTCTTTGCATTCATCTTTCTTGATCTTTATTAAATCATCTTATACATTTGAATGTTTCTAGCATATCGCCCCACTTCATTCTCTCCTGTAAACTTTTCATATTCAGATCACAAAGTCCATCCTTATAAGTGTTGTCATTTAGACCATGCAATATAAAGGTTGCTTTTCTTTGAACGGTTTCTAGTTTGTATAAATCTTTTTTTTTTTTTGATGTCCCGTTGCTTAGTTTGTGACTAGCAACATCTAGAAAATAAACCCATAGGACAGAGGCATGAGACAACATGGAGCTTGAGCCTAGACTGACCAGTTCAGTAATGGCAGAGGTTGAAGATGATGCAGATTATGTATTATGTATGTTGTTCATATTAGTAGTGGTTGAAGATGGGCAAGAGGTGATCTGGCAAAAGTTCAGGATCAAAGCAGAAAAAAAACAAAAAAACATTTTTAAGCATCAGAATAAAGTTCCTGAATAAAATTATGGTGTGAATGGTGCCATAGCCAATGGATATTCTTGCTCCATGTGGAATGGAAGCAGTATAATTAAACTATGTGATTGGAAGTGAGATCACGAAGACAATGAAAATGGAGGAGGAACTTGGCTCTGGACTGAGAGGATGTCCGTATCTATAAATATATGAGGCAAAGGTGTTTGGAGAGAAGGTCAAAATGTTAATACAATTATCATTGGAACAAGGTGCTTTAGCAATATACAAAATTAGGAGATGAAAACTAGTATCTGTCTGTAAAGGAAGGTAAACAATTTATACAAAAACTCTTCAAAACTTTATTTATTTTTTTAAATCCCAAGTGTGTCCTTTACAACTTGTTTACAAGATAACTTTTTCTGGTGCCTAACACAACATTGGTAACAAAATTATTTTAAAAATGGAAAAACTATTAAAATAAAAGAGCTTGTGTAATGTATAATTTCCAATTATTTATATATTTGGACTCCAGTAAAGGACCCCAGTAAATTGAAATCAAGGGGGATACATGTAAAGATGTATAATAACTTATAGATCTATATTGGCCTTCCATTTAATGAACGAAGTCTGCACATGCACTAATTTCAATGATATGGCATATAAAAAAATTATTTAACTCTCTGTATTACTAATAAGTTCTGGGATAATAAATTATAGTATCTCATAAGTGATTATACATCTTTTACATTTATCCCCCTTTATGTCCTTTTCATGGGGTGGTATAAAGTTGATGGTACACCAAAGCGAATACAAGTTAAGGTACTGAATGAGAAATACATTTTGTTATATGCTAGAGTATTGAACCCCTGATGAAATATAATACAAGCCCAAATATATAAATAATTGGAGACTGGAAATTATTCATTACACAAGTTCTTTTATTTTTAATAGCTGCGTATTTTTGAGAGCAAGTGTCAATAAGGTTTTTCCACTTTGAAAATAATTTAATTTACAACTTAGAAAAAGTTCCAGGGTTTCAATATAAAAATGAATCATAATTAATGTTTTATAATAGCAATATTGAATATTAAATTCACTATTAAAGGTTAGATTTTTAGCTTCCAGTTTAGCAAACCGCCTCCACTAGTATAAGGTCATAAACAGGGGGAGGGGTTTAAGCTGAGAGACAGGTCTAAGGAATTTTAACCTCCCTGATGGTCTGGCCGTGTCAGTACCCCAAGTGTTAAAGCGGTACACTCGGGGATACTGACATGGCCAGACCACCTTGTTCCACCCCCCTGCTCCTACATTTACATTTTTATGTAGTGTAGTGGCCCCTCCCCCCAGCCCCTGCAGCACACCATTTCCCCCTCTCCTCCAGTTACGCCTCACCCTTCTCCTTCCCCCTCTCCCTTCTCCTGCCCTGCCCCCTCCTGACGAAGGATAAGCAGCTTACACAGTAAGAGGATGCGGGAAGGGTGAGGAAGTGTGTAATCCTGAGCATGGCTCGGCATTGCCGCTTTAGGAACTAAATTAACCCCGAGACACTCTCGGGATTACCACTAGAGCGGTTAAAGGACCACTGCACAATGAAAAAAAATATGTTTGAAAACTTTGAGTCAGCAAGTCTTACGGGATCCTTTTTTGAGGGAGCCATTAGTCGGCATTACAGGAGTTCTTATAGGAGCCATAGAATAGATCCCAATGTCATTAGATATGATGACATTCATTGTTGCCAAGGGAAATGACACAAGTCTCCAACCAATAAAGACCACATCTCCCCATTGATCTCCACCCACTATGCTCTTCATATTTAAAATGGCTATTTATAAATAATTGAATAGGAATTTTCTTAACCTCCCAGGCGTTCTGGGAAGGGAAGACGGATGTGAGCGTCGAAGGGAGGACACTGCTGGAAGGTACTACACACTTCAGTGTAATCCCGAGCATGGCTCGGGGTTACAGCTTTAGGTACTAAAAATTATCCTAGAGCCACGCTCGGGATTACCGCTAGGAAGGTTAATGACCAAAGGATCACTACAGTTCAAGATAAAAAAAGACACCTGTTTGTCAAGTATTCACCAAATTAACAGTATTAACTGCTGTGTAAGCCATAGACATATATATTTTTGGGACAACCTGAATTTTTGCATAGGAAATAATAAAACAAGACTATTTTATGATTACCATGCTATGCTGCACGTAAAACATTACTGCTTTCCTTATCTAAATCTACAAGTGTGTGTAGGACAAACTGTTTAAATCTGGTTACATCTTCTGACTACACATTATTAACTTGCTCTTTCATCAGGCTCTTTCCATAAACCCTTATTTGGTTAGAATTCTTGTTCTGTTGTAATCATTTTTGGCATCAATTTCTCTTGCAGTAAATATCAAATCTGTCACTTTTTTTTCCTGTTAACGTTTTCCAGCGTCTTACTTCCTTATCCTCTCTCAAAATCTTATAATGCATTTTTCTTCACAATCTGGAAACTTCACAAAAACGTAAGTCAATGGTTTTTAATATTTCTTTATTTTGCAAAAGCAAAGTTGCATGGAATACATCTGCTTAAAGTGACACATCAATGTTTTTGCAGAAATTAACTATATACATAAATATACAATACAAGCATTTTAAGGCATTATCATCATTTTGCTCTACCTCTATAGATCAACCAGCTTGAAATGTTGTTTTCTTACTTTCTGTTGCCAGAGATAATTCGTCATGTGAGATAAACTCACTACGTTTGATTTTAAGCTGAAATAAAGGCCCCTCCATTTTTCCTTTGTGTTAATATTGTTTTGACTTGAACGTACATTGTATAGCGCTACGGAATATGTTGGTGCATTACAAATAAAGGAAATCACAATGTAAAAAAATGATATAACAAAAATTGTTACCTCAAGCTCGTAAATAGAGGTGTCAATATGTCAATCATGAATTCTTAGTCAAAGTGAATATTTACATGGTAAATAGTTTTTTAGTGTTTAAGACATGTATTTTTGTGCAACGTGAATTTTTCCCATCGTAAAAAAATATACATTATTCTTCCATAAAACCCGGCACCCAGCTCCAATTTTCTGTTGTAGACTGTTGCTTGCCAGCAAGCACCCATGTGTCTACACCCTACACCAGTGGTGGGCAATGGGTTCTCAAGAGCTTTATGTGGGTTTCAGACCCTTCCCACGCAGATATGTCCCTCCTCAACAATACTCCTTTGCAGTCAATTACAGCCTGAAGTCTGGAACGCATAGACATCACTAGACGCTGGGTTTCATCCCTGGTGATGCTCTGCCAGGCCTCTACTGCAACTGTCTTCAGTTCCTGCTTGATCTTGGGGCATTTTCCTTTCAGTTTTCCCTTCAGCAAGTGAAATGCATGCTCAATCGGATTCAGGTCAGGTGATTGACTTGGCCATTGCATAACATTCCATTTCTTTCCCTTAAAAAACTCTTTGGTTGCTTTTGCAGTATGCTTCGTGTCATTGTCCATCTGCACTGTGAGGCACCGTCCAATGAGTTTTGAAGCATTTGGCTGAATATGAGCAGATAATATTGCCCAAAACACTTCAGAATTCATCCTGCTGCTTTTGTCAGCAGTCACATCATCAATAAATACAAGAGAACCTGTTCCATTGGCAGCCATACATGCCCACACCATGACACTACCACCACCATGCTTCACTGATGAGGTGATATGCTTTGGATCATGAGCAGTTCCTTTCCTTCTCCATACTCTTCTCTTCCCATCACTCTGGTATAAGTTGATCTTGGTATCATCTGTCCATAGGATGTTGTTCCAGAACTGTGAAGGCTTTTTTAGATGTTGTTTGGCAAACTCTAATCTGGCCTTCCTGTTTTTGAGGCTCACCAATGGTTTACATCTTGTGGTGAACCCTCTGTATTCACTCTGGTGAAGTCTTCTCTTGATTGTTGACTTTGACACACATGCACCTTCCTACTGGGGAGTGTTCTTGATCTGGCCAACTGATGTGAAGGGTGTTTTCTTCACCAGGGAAATAATTATTCGGTCATCCACCACAGTTGTTTTCTGCGGTCTTCCGGGTCTTTTGGTGTTGCTGAGCTCACCGGTGCGTTCTTTCTTTTTAAGGATGTTCCAAACAGTTGATTTGGTCACACCTAATGTTTTTGCTATCTCTCTGATGGGTTTGTTTTGTTTTTTCAGCCTAATGATGGCTTGCTTCACTGATAGTGACAGCTCTTTGGATCTCATATTGAGGGTTGACAGCAACAGATTCTAAATGCAAATAGCACACTTGAAATTAACTCTGGACCTTTTATCTGTTCCTTGTAAATGGGATAATGAGGGAATAACACACCCCTGGCCATGGAACAGCTGAGCAGCCAATTGTCCCATTACTTTTGGTCCCTTAAAAAGTGGGAGGCACAACAAACTGTTGTAATTCCTACACCGTTCACCTGATTTGGATGTAAATACCCTCAAATTAAAGCTGAAAGTCTGCAGTTAAAGCACATCTTGTTCATTTCATTTCAAATCCATTGTGGTGGTGTATAGAGCCAAAAAGGTTAGAATTGTGTCCATGTACCAATATTTATGGACCTGACTGTATATTCTATAGGTGGCTTCCCCGATTTTCCTTACTACCTTATAGTTCCCTTCCCAGGAGGCTTGCAAATTGTTCTGGGGATTGGGGTCGAGAAGAAGGACGGGCTGCCCATCTACAAACTCCCTATAGTGGGTGCCTTAGTCATACAGCTGTTTCTGCTTCCCTTGGGCTACTCGTAAGTGATCCCGAACTATCCCAGCAAGGATGGCTAGTCGCTGACGTTAAGCTAACACGTATCGGACTACTGGTACCTCACTGTGTTCATGCTCCCCTTCCCATGACTCCCAGATGACCTCTAAGGGAACTCTCACTTTTCGTCCATACAGGAGTTCAAAGGGTGAGAACCCTGTGGACTCCTGAGGTACCTCCCTATAAGTGAAGAGGAGGTGGGGCAGCAATTTCTCCCGCTCCTGTTCTACGAAGGCTCTAAGCATTCGTTTGAGAGTTCCATTGAATCGTTCACATAGGCCATTGGTTTGTGGATGGTAAGGGGTTGAAACAAATTTCCACTAGGGCTTCTGCTACAGTAGTAGCAGTCATTTTACCCAAGGGTACAGCTTCAGGGTACCCGGTACCATAATCCACTACAGTTAGAATATACAGTTTCCATGAACGGCTGGGGTGGGCCAGGGGACCAACTATATCGATAGCCACCCACGATGGGCATACTTTGGAGGAGAGCCCTGGACCCTCGACCTCGGTGGCTGAACCTCTGACACATGTCACATGTATCACAATATTCCTTTACGTCCCTATTTACCCTATGATAGTAAAATATGTGAGTTAGACGTTGTCAGGTCCTTTTACTACCCATGTGCCCACATAAGGGCCAAACCTAGCAGAGCCATCCTTAACTTTCTGGGGATGATCAGTTGCTTTCTCTCCTCCACTGGGCCTGCGGTACCCTGCCGTGTGGTAACTCGATAGAGCAACTCTTGATCTCAAATAAACTGTTCCCCTTCCTTCCCTAATTCGCCCTTGTTAACCTTCTGCCAAATCCCTTCTAAGGTGCTATTGTCCTGTAACTCCCACAAACTCCTTTACGCTGGCCCAAGTAACCGCAGTTCCCCAAGCAGGTAATGGACTTACCCCAGTCTGATGAGTGGGTGAGAGGTCCACTGGCACTGGTTCTGGATCCTTTACACCCTGGGCGACGGCTTGGGCACTGGTCACAATGTTCAACACTCCATTAGTCCCAGGTCATTGCCCAGTAACACATTCGCGAGCAACCCCGCCATCACTACTACTTCCTGGAGACCCTGGCTGGTACCCCAATCAATCTGTACCCAGGCCACAGGGATGGAATGTCCCTGCCCTCCAGCCACCACTACATCCAATTTCTTAGGTAGCAAAGCCGACGAGCTAACAAAGTCTGGATAGATAACTGTGATGGTGGCCCCAGTGTCTCTAAAACCTCCCAAAATCTGTCCATCCACGACAACCGGTTGTAGATGCGGCCTGAGGTTGTCCCCCTGGGGGAACTGTATGCTATTAATGGCCGCAAAAGCATATAATGGATCCTCCCAGTTCCCTAAATTTTAAACTGGCCGGTTGGGGTCCCGGGCCAGTCTGACGCGGGGTATGGGGCAATCCCTCTTCAGATGCCCCATCCGATTACAGCCAAAACACCGGGGCTCAACCCGTCCCTCCCGAGTCACCGGTCGCGTTGGCTCCGCCTGGGCGCACCAGGCCCTGAGATTCTTGCCTGGCTGCCGAGGCTCTGGGAGGGGCTGGGGCCTGGTTCCGCCGGGGTACGATTGCTGGTGGGGCGGGTATGGGAAGTAGCGGCCCCTCTCTGTTTTTGAGCTGCTTTGATATGCCGACCATGAAGCCCCCCGCGTCTCCTGGTACTGATCCACCAGGCTGGCCACCTTCTCAGTGGAAGTGAGTTTCTGGTCTAGGATCCACTCTCGCATTTAGTCTGGGATCTGATAATACAACTTTTCCATCAACATAACGTGTGTAGCATCTTCCAGGCTGTAGGCAGCTTCGCCCCTCAACCAGCTTTCACAGGCATGCCTCATCTTTCACATTATATCCACATGAGTTTCCCTCCCCGACTTAGTCATGTTGCGAAATTGCCTACGGTAGGTCTCAGGTGTTATAGCATATCGGTTGAGGAGTACTTGCTGGACCTTGTAGTCATCCTCCGCCTGGTCCAGGGGAATAGTGCGGTAGGCACTGCCAGCTTTGCCTCTAAGCTGACCAACAAGGAGCTTGACCCACTCTAAGTCCTGAAGGTAACCATCAATATCTTCTCTGTCCTCATCAAAGTACCTCAAGCTTTTGTAGACTGCTTTGCGTGAGGGTGATAGAGTGTCCATTGCCCCACCTGCTGCATTGTGAGCTGGAGCCTCGGATGATCTCCAATTCCGCTCACTCTGGATCTCCTGGTAAATGTCCTCTATCATTTGATCAATTCGTTTATCGGATGGTCTAGTGGCAAAGAGGGCTATTCGCTCTTGACACTTTCTGGTAACCTCATCAGTTACTGCTGGTTGCCCAGGGGTGAGTTGTCCAGATCATGTGGTATCGCCTGCAGAACAGTCTAGCTCCTGGATTGTGGCAGCACTGGTTGCCAGATTTTTTGCCATCCCTACTAACGGTTCTTGCACCAAGCTCGCACCAACTGCCACCAGCTTGTGAAGATCCCAAAAAGCTACAGACAGTCCCTGCCTTTGGCCACAGGACTTTTCCACTAAATAGGCGATCTTTGTTGAAGGAATGGGCTGCTCGTTACCCGGCTAATGGATCAGGGACATGTACATGTGCTTTAGCTCAAGTAAATAATAAAGCCTTCCCGTTAAATGAAACACACCATCCTCTGCGTTCGAAGTAACAACGACCACTTTATTTTTTACAGCAAACTTTATCTCACATTTTTCATGTCGGTGGGAGGACCTATCCCAAAAATCCACTCCCCGATCAGGATCATCCAGTAAGGGAACGGCAGCCGGAGGAGTATGGGCAGACTTGGGTGATTAGAGACAATCAGGGGCGGATGGATATGGGGGCTTGGCTTGGGGGGTGGACCACTGGGCCACACCCACAGAGGATCAAAGCGGCAAAACAGAACACAGAGCCTGTAATTACCCCAACGTCCTGCAGTAACATCTTGCGGACAAGAATTGGATTACATGTCCTTTTCTATAACTATCCTTTAAACCATGACAGTATATTAGTTAAGGGCAAACTGATCTTCACAGGTATATAGAGGTTTCCTGGGTTACAAATGTTTGGTAAGAAACAGGCAGTGATTATCAGAAAAATATGCGTTATATAGAAAAATTCAGTGTACTTACAAAGTTAAGTGCAGAAGTGTAAAATCCAGCTTTGCACACCCATAGGGAGCTTACATAACCAAGTACACAGAGGAGAGACAGCCAGATACAGGGTTTGACCTTTCTGGTAGAGACCAAAGGAAGTACTTGCTGCAAGATGGAATTGCATGCTTGGGCAGGATTTGAGCTCACAGCTGTATCAGAACACAAGGAGAAAGAGTGACTACATATCCCAGGCTGCTTTTCAACACAGGAACCCCAAAGTTTGATACAAATGTTTCAGCTAACCGCTGCTTTCTCCTCCCAAAACTAATTATGAATGTTATGCTAATCTTAGCAGGGATTTTCAGGGGTGTCAACTAACAAATGCTGCAGCTTGTAAACTGAAAAGATTTAGCAAACATCAGAGTGAGTTTGTAAATGTTTATTTTAGTATTTAGATATGCCTTAAATCTATTTCCAATTAATCTACCTCTCTCCCACAGTCATTTTATCCTTTCTTGCTATACATAAACAAAAATATCAATGTGGAGCTTCACATGCCACTGGCCAGATTCCAGTTGGAAACAACTGCAAGCCAACTAGTCAGTACCAACCTGTCCTACATGCACTAGAAAACATAAACAGTAAACAAGAAAGTAATTTCCAGTTTATATCAACACCCTTCTTCACACCCCATATGATCAAGAGAGTGGGACAAAAATATTATAACAAATATGTGTTTAATCAACCATCTGATGAAACCAAGCATTGTCAGAGTATATTCATCCTGCATATAAGGACTGGAAGGAACTACACTCTTGCCTTAAGGAACCATTAAAAGTGTATTTTTCAGCTTCCCTTTAAAATGCAAATGAAGCTAATTTTATATACCTTCTTAACGGTTTTAATTTTTTTTCTTTATAATGATCTTTTATTTGTAATGAACCAGCATGTTCCCTAGCACAATACAGGGGTTAAGTACATAGAAAAATACAATAGTAACCCTTTCTTCTAACTCTACTTCTTATCTGTGATCTCTTTCCTCTTGCTGCTAGACACCAATATTTAGGAGGTAGGTATTGTTCTCCCCTTCATCTCGCTACCTTGCCTTGGTGATGCGGCTCGTGTATCTCAATGAAGCTGTGAGTTATCTCATGTAGTGTCATGCAAGATGGGCAGGTCATTGCAGATAGGTCCACTGGAGAAGGAACTGACAACCCACTCCAGTATCTTTCCCAAGAAAACCTTATGTATATAAGGTCATGGAGAGTCTAACATGACTGAACAAATCGTTGCTAAAGTTTACAATAATAAAATGTATTTTTTCTCTTCTAAGATTCAATTGATAAAGTGATTATTATATTGTTGTTGTTCTGTCCTTCAGTCGTGTCCAACTCTCCGTGGCCATATGGACGCAGCACACCAGGTACATCTGTTTGTGTTTCTGGCTGTGCTTATCCACATGGCAAATATACTTGAGTGGGTTGCCAGTTTTTTACTACAGTTATAAATTATACCATATTTTGTGTGACCCTTTAAGCCAAAAATTACAGTTTAACATACTCTGATACTGTGTTTACTGCCTCACAACTGGTGCTGTTATGATCTCTCATCACCTTCAGTTCTTCACAACACAGTTTGCTGCCCCTTAGTGTTGAAAATGTGAATTGCAATACTACAGACACTAACAGCTGGATAATATACACAGGATGTTTAGAGAGCTATCAAAACCACATACAAGCCCTCATTAAACATAATCACAGAGGGCTGGTAATAGAAACCACAACATTAACATGTGTTTAGGGCAGTGACGGGCAACCTATTTCAATTAGAAGGCCGCATATATGGCTCCCAGGTCCTTAAAATGGCCACACACTGGTTTTTAGCTCTTTTATTCATAGCAAACATGATAAAATCACTGCAAGAGAGAGGTAGAGCTAGTGGGTTAAATATCTGTGTTTGACTAATGATTTATAAGGGTTCCCTGGTGATCCAGTAGGTAGGATTAGGTGCTTTCACCGCTGCGACCTGGGTTTGATTACAGTTAGGGAACCAAGAGGTCACACTAACCTGAAGCCAAGCAGGGCTGTGCCTGGCCAGTTCGTGGATGGGAGACGACCTATTAGCTGTATGCTGTGGCCCACTGGAGAAGGAACTGGTAACGCACTCCAGTATATCAGCCATGAATACCAAGTGGATCAGCATAAAAAAAGAAAACACACTGTGACACATTATAAATGTCCTCTTTTTTGATGCAACAAAGAAAAAAACAATACTTCCATGTGCCTTTAATATCAAAAGTATTAAATAAAAAAATGAGTATCCAAGGTAAGTGGCTTAATGTTATGTGGACCAAGCTGAAGAGTCTTCATAGGATCTTTTTTGGCGTTGTACAGTCGTTTTCGACTCTCCATGACCTCATGAACTGTAACACACCAGGCACATCTTTATGTCCATGGCCATGCGGATCCACTTGGTTTTCATGGCAGAGATACTGGAGTGGGTTGCCAATTCCTTCTCCAGTGGACCACAGCATACAGATCCTGGTATTCCTAGGTGGTCTCCCATCCAAAAACTGAAAAGGCTAAACCCTACTTGTCTTCAGAGTGGTGTGACTTCTTGTGAACCTGGGTCACATCGCTGACAGCACCGAATATATTGGCATTGGTTTATTATTTGTTCTTTAGTGGCTCTTGACAAGATATTTATATATGGCCTAAAACACATAAAAAATTACCAGTCGTTTCCACTCAATTCATCACTATAAAAGTTGGGGGGGTTACACACTTTGTAAATGGCGCATCCGCATTAAGCGCCGCAAGGGGTGGGAGAGACATGGGGGGAGAGAGACATGGGTGAGACTGGAGAGACGGGGGAGAGGGTGGGAGAGAAACATGGGGAGGAGGGGATGGGAAGAGACACCGGGGATGGAGGGAAGGAGGAGGGGAAAGAGACACAGGGGACTGAGAGGGGGGAAAAGAGACACAGGGGAGGGAGAGGGGGAGAGACTTAGGAGAGGGAAAGTGGGAGGGAAGAAACACAGGGGAGGGGGGGGGAGGGGGAAAGAGACATATCAAATATTATACCGTTGTGTAATTGGCCAGTATTAAATAATAATCTTTATGTGCCAGACATCCTAGACTCATGTAATATATCAATCAGATTGAATGAAAATGATTAAGTCACTGGTGCTAAATCCCGGCCTGTTGGCAGCCCCTGCCGACCTGTGTTGCCGTCTGATGATCTATATTATAACATCTGCAGATTTCCCCTTTTTGCTCAGGGATCTGTAACTCTACCAGTGATATGTTTATTTTCGTCTCTAGCTGTACTCTTTTTCTGTGATTTCTTGTTCCATTCACAGCGATGCCGAGCTAGCTGGTGCTAACTGATTAGTATACCCAATCTTACCTGATGATGCTTGCTTACAAATTGAAGACGGCTGTGTAACATTCAGAGGGTCATGCCAGTCAGTTTAACATGGATGAAAATAATATGATGATATCAATGCCCGTCCTATAAGTCATATATCTGCATATTATAAGAATACATATACCTGTGTATCTATTTACTTTTATTTACTTAGCGCTTTTATGTTTTTACATCCTAAAATTAAATATTCCCTTCATTGATCTGTCCTCTACAGCATATGCAGTATACACTCTTCTTAATAGAGTACATAAAAGGAACTAGATATACACAGTCGAGTCACATTATTATATCCCGAATAACTGCTGTGTGCAGCATGGACAGCAGCTAGACGGTGTGGTAGTGAGTCAATAAGATGCTGGTAGGTTGGCAAGAGTATCTGGAGCCATGCAGACTGCAGAGCATCCAACAGCTGCTGAAGAGTGCGTGGTGGAGGATCCATACGGCGAACATGGAGATCGAGGTGGTCCCACAGGTGGGACAAATTCAAGTCTGGGGAATTTGGAGGCTAGGGAAGTACTTGGAAGTCTTTGTTTTTCTCCTGCAACCACTGCCAGATAATTCTGGCGATAAGACATGTTGCATTGTCTTACTGGAAGATCCCAACTGCTCCAGGGAAGGCAGTCAACATGTATGGGTGTACTTGATCTGCAAGGGTGGATAGATAACCCAATCGGCTGAGAGTGCCTTCCAGGGGTATGAGTGGACCCAGAAAATGCCAAGAAATCATTCCCCAAACCCTACCGTTGCCGCCACCAGCTTGTGTTCTTCCAACAATGGTTGCAGAATGTTTGTTCTTGGAGGTTTTGCACCTGATACATCAATGTCCGTCCAGTTGATGGAGCAGAAAACGCCACTCATCAGAGAAGGCAACCCTTTGCCAATTAGAAGAGGCCCAATTTGTACTGTTGAGCAAATTGAAGCCATTTCTGACAATGAACCCTCGTCAGCAGTGACCAGAGGTTTGCTTCGGAGTCCCAAATGCAACATGGTTCCCTGTACTGTCCGTTTAGACACACGTCTAGTAGCCTCCTGGTTCGTTTGAACAGTGAGTTTCTAACCTCACACTTGTTCACAGCCAACGTTCACTTCTGACATTAATGGCACGTGGTGCTCCACCGTTTCCAGGCCATTTATTTTCAATGGTGCCATTTGTCCAGTCACGATACACTTGAACCACAGCAGCACGAGAATAGTTCACAAACTGTTTCAGAAATACTGCCACCCAAAAAGCCAATGATCATCCCCTTTTCAAAGCCGGATACATTGCACATTACACATGACAGCGATGGTCGATATGTTTGTCAAAAGTAGGCGGTGGTCATAATAATGTGACTCGACCCTGTATATCTATTTTACTGGCATGGTAAGTTCTTTTAAATCTAAAAATACATGTGCGGTTTTTAACTTTTATTTTGATTCCTTAAAAATGTGTATTGTTTGTTTAGTTACATTTTCTATTCCTCCTACCAGCTCCCACCTACTAGTTTAAAGGGCCAGTTAATTCAGCACAACATGTCATGTACTCCTGAAAATATGCTGAAATGTTTTTTTAATTTTTTAAATAGGTACGTTTTTCACAGAAAAAAATCATAAATTAAGTTCTTTGTACATGAGAATTAGGCCCTCAGGCAGACTGAGAGCAAGAGCTCTATGCAGAGAGTGGATCAGAGGTTAATACTTCCCAAAGTAATGTTTACAGGGAAATGACTGCTAGAAACTCACTAATATATTATTTGTGGCATAACTGATGGCTGATTACATTCCTGAAAGTGACTAAAACCATCATTCTTTCTCTATATGGAGCTTGGAACGACCATTGTCGGCCGATGATGTAAATCAGGGGACAGTCTGCAGTGTGTCTGTAAACCTAAGACTGCTAATTTTTAACTGTTCTTAGTTTATTTAAAAAAAAAAGCAATAGATCACTTTAACATAGCATTTTGTGCTCTTTCACACAATGAAGAGCACTTATAGTGATGTAAATGGCCCTTTAAATAAAGATGGTTGTGACGCAGCTTATTGTTGCATCGCACCACTCACTGTCCTTTAACTCAATGGGGGAAGATCTGCCAATCAGATACTAACCCCGATGCACATGCCATCCCATCTATGTTCACCCTATGCTCCCCTTTCTGCTCCCTCCCTGTGTACCCCCTTTGTTCCAACAGCTTTACCACATCCTCCCCAAAGCGTCTTCTCGTCTTGCTCAGGGGAGAACAAGAGGCTCCATGGAGAATGCAGTAAGGGTAAGGCTGTGGGGACAAAACGGGGAAACGGGGAGAGTACAAGTGGCACTATATACATATAATCTGTGTATCTGTCTGTCTGTCTGTCTGTATCTATCTATCTATCTATCTATCTATATCTCTCTCTCTCTCTCTCTCTATCTATCTATCTATCTATCTGTATGTCTATCTATATGTCTGTCTGTCTATCTATCTATCTCTATGTCTATCTGTTCACCTATCTATATCTATCTCTCTATCTATCTATCTATCTATCTATCTATCTATATCTCTCTCTCTCTATCTATCTATCTATCTATCTATCTATCTATCTATCTATCTATCTATCTATCTATCTATCTATCTATCTGTATGTCTATCTATATGTCTGTCTGTCTATCTATCTATCTCTATGTCTATCTGTTCACCTATCTATATCTATCTCTCTATCTATCTATCTATCTATCTATCTATCTATCTATCTATCTATCTATCTATCTATCTATCTATCTATCTCTATGTCTATCTGTTCACCTGTCTATGTATATCTATCTCTCTATCTATCTCTGTCTATCTATCCCAGGGATACTCAAGTTCGATCCTGGAGGGCCACACACAAGCCTGGATTTGAATATATCCTTTCTGTGCACAGGTGAGCCAATCAGGATGACTGAAGAAGTAATTGACTCACCCGTGAGCAGGGATATCATCAAATCCAGGCATGTGCGTGTCGCCTTCAGGACCAAACTTAAGTACCCCTGGTCTATCCTGTACAGAAAAAAAACTAGTATGAATGGGGAATTTCCACTGACACTGGCTGCTCATTGGAACATCCTATCTCTGTGATGTCACAGGCAAAAGACTTTCCATAGACTTGCATAGGGGGGGACACCCCTGCAATCTGATTGGTTGCTGTAATGAAGCAAGCCCCCTCCTCCGAGAAGTCAGGAGACCGTTTCGTTTTTCAGGCATCTAAACAGTTCTAAGTACAAATTAGATTTTATGTGATTTCTCAGTGAAAAATGCACACATTTCAAAAATTCTAAATGCATTTCAACATGATTTTAGGATATTGTTACAGTGGTGTGGTCCAAATTATACTGAATTAACTGACCCTTTAAATCCAGAAACCTTCCATATCACTCTAAGGTAACTGACACATTTTAGGCATCCAATTTCTGACCCAGTCTTCATCCTTGTCTGCTATTTGCAAACGTTCTGTTGAGGATCCACACTTGTTAATGCTAAAAATGCTTTATAAAGGACAATACAGCGTGTAATTTATTTATGGAAGGGTTCTGGATTTCACTAGGAATATAATATATCTATGTATCTATTTAATTTTATGTATTGTATTTTATTAGTAAGTGCTTATAAGCTCTGTTTATTCTGCTTTAAATCATACAATGTGTGCCTCTTTGGGTCTGCCTTCTATAGCTCATGCAGTGCATGAATACACAGACTATAAAGCGTATAGTTTCAGATTGTCCTATCAGTGACTTCTCTCACGCAGCATGTTGCAGAATGTTACCACTGATTGGTATGGTATGGTGCTTTGAGACACAACACTCTGTACTTAAAAGTACACTGTCTTCATAAGCTGCAGAGGGACAAGCTAATTAGGAACTATTTGTCAGATTTTAAGCACAAAAACAGCTTTAAAGCACTTCTTAAAACAACAAAGAACACAAACAATATCAAATAGGTACATGGGTATGTTATATTCCTAGTGAGATCCAGAAACCTCCCATTTCCCTTTAACAAATAAATGCAATTATTCTTTACCGTGGTCTGCCAATGCCTTTTCAAACTGCTAATTTCTCAGCTGGTTGTGTCTGTTAGATAGTATTTATGCCCATTATTTCTAACTTCTACTTCAAATTGTGATTTGTTGTTCTTTTATTTGCCTTGTTTATGTCAATGTGGAAAATGCATGATGGCCCCCCTAATTTAATAATATTTATTTTATTTATATTTATTTCTCATTATCCATAACTCATGAAAATGAAACTTTCTGGACTGTCTACGTAAACAAGTTTTCATAACTAATATTGCAATGTCAGCAAATAAGTAGATTCCTCTAGGTGTCACTGTGGTCCTTGGAATGTAACGCCAAGAGCTTCCTGGGTACCATAGGACCTACAGGGCATTTGACCTATTTATCCATATAAAATCCTGCGCCCACACTGCATTTACTTTCTTTGGCCCTCATTCAATTGCTTTTTGGCCAATTGAATAGGGCTCTAAATAAGCACATAGCATATTTTTTTTAAATAAGTTTTTAGTAAGTGAAAACCTTGCTTTTGGATAGATGTTTACTAACTAAAAACTTCTTTAAAAAAAATATATTATGTTCTTATTTAGACCCCTATTCAATGGGCCAAATTGCAATTGAATGAGGGCCTTTATGTCTAAGGAAACATATTGCTTGTAATTAAGAGATTTTAATAGGATCCCTTTATTTAAATTGTATTTTATTCTCCTTGGTTTAATCAATGGTGGTCTTAGGATGCAGGGCATGTTCTCCTTTGTCTGCTGATGGGAGATAACATCTCACGGTTGGTGCTTTTTTGGGTTAATAAAAATTATTCAACACTTCCATGGAACACCTACAGAAATATATGACACCCCTAATCGAGTTTTTACCCAACCTGCTGTAAGAAGAATCGGCAAACTCACCCAGAAATATTTGTAATACTTTATCCCCTCTACTTCTGTCTTCACAATTATACCCAGTCACCACTACCAGACTAATAATTGAATGATTTTGTTATTTTATCTCTTCATCTTATGTCAGCATTACCCCATCATTTGTTTTATTTATTAGCTCTAATGCACATTTGCGTAAACAAGAGTTTTACCCAACGGGTTGTAAGAAGAATATGTATTATGGAAACTCATTCTTACATACTTCTGTCTTGACAATTACCCACATTCCCCACTACCAGGGAGCCGGTGCAGTCAGTGCGTTGCACAGGGGCCCCTGCTCCAGGGGGGCCCAGTGTGTGTACACCATACCCCCTCCCCTATCTCTCATTTACCTTTATCCCCTTCTCCTCATCTCCCCTTCCCCATCTCCCCCTTCTCTTACTGTATATTGTGGATCTGGGTGTTCAGTGGCTGTGTAGCCTTCCCCTGCTGGCGCTGCCCCAGCCTAATAAGGTGCCGGCAGGGGAATACTTTCACAAACAAGAGCTTCAAATCATTTAACAAGAAAAAAGGAAACTCCTGACAACATCACCAATTAAAGGCTTAAAAAATAGCCATATTTGTGTTATAAACAAATGTGAGTGTATCTGACAATATGTGATATACCGCATCAACTATTATAGTTTTCGTAATTGGGAGCCAAAGGCGCTCATCGCGAGGCACGCAAGACCCAACATTGTGTGACAACAACCCTGGCCGTAATGATCGCTGTAGGCGCTCATTGCTGGGCTCGTGATGAGCGCCAATCGCACTCTTTGCGTGGCCCTCAGGGCTCGCATTACCCCCGGCTGCAATGAGCGCTGTATCACGAGGCCCGCTATGTGCAATTACCCCCGGCTGGACAAAGGGGAGGAAGAAGGGGGGGGGAGACACAGTAGAGGGAGAGGGGGGAGAGACACAGGGGAGGGAGGGGGAAGGAGACAAAGCAGAGGGGGGGGGGCAGACACACTATTTATCAAACGATATCATGCCGTCATTTTTGACGGGCAAGTCTCTAGTATACATATAAACGCATACACTTAAGCTTCTGTATATGTATGTGTGTAGTAATCTGAAAATGTGCTAATAGAAACATGTATTGATGGTAGATAAGAACCAGTGGGTCGATCTAGTCTGCCTACTCTATCTACCTCAAAAGTTTGACTTAATAAAACATCAGGGTAGTTTTATGGTTATCCCAGATATGTTTGAGCCAACAATTTTCACTGGGAGGCCTTTCCACTTATGAAACCACAACCTCTTGTTCTTTTATTTTCTGTAAGATATTTCCCTCCTGGACTATATTAAATCCTTTGCTATGTTTGAAGTTTTCTATCACATCAGCCCTCTCCCTTCTGTCCTCTAAGCCAATAGTGAATGGCTATTTACATTACAAGGCTTTTTGGGACTGATTTGTGACCCAGAACTTTGTTATACCAAATCTGGAACACTCAGTTTTCCTTTTTGCACTGATTTGAATAAAGTAAGTTTTTTACCTATAACAGTGATTAATGGCAGAGGTACAGTATGTTACTTTTAGTCTGTCCTAATCCCTCTTTATCCCTGCGGACAAGCATTTAAAAAAAAACTATCCAACGAAAATATATTAATATATTTTGAGTCTGACTAAGAGCATAAAGTGACACAGCAGAGATTCCAAGTATGGTATAATTTAAAAGTATAGGTAATAAAAAGTTTATTTCCCGAATGTTATTAGAAAGCAAAATAACATTGACGTTTCCCATTTTAAGCTGTCAGTTAGCCTTTCTGAGTCACCCACAAAACAAGATGTATACCGTTGTTAAGGAGAGTTCATTGCATTTAATTATTGATAAGCCCTTGATGTATTTTTCTTGGCACAGCTGGGTGCTCAAAAATAGATTGCGCAGAAAACAATGAAGGGGCTTATTAATAATCATACCCTGTGATCTGTCAATAACCATAATAAAGATATTGTTTCGCTTAAAACGGAAAATTTCTATATAATTTTATTGAAGGAATTGTTTTAATGGCATTCAATTGATAAAGTACTTGTTATTACCATGTTTACCATATTTGAAAGTTCAGCTCTGTCACTTTAAAGGTGTATATTCCTGGGATTCAAATTTTGGTAAGAAAAAAATGTTATATAGAAATGTTCAGTGTACTTACAAAATTAAATGCAGGAGAGTTAAATCCAGCTTTGCACACCCACAGGGAGCTTATACATAACTAAGTACACTGAGCAGAGGCAGCCAGATACAGAGTTTGACCTTTCTGGTAGAGACCACAGGAAGTAATGCTCCAGGGTGGAATTACATGGTTGGGTGGGGTCTGAGCTCACAGATGAATCAGAGCACAATGAGAGAGTGACAAAGAGAGACTACATATCCCAGGCTGCTTTGCAACAGAGGAACCCCAGTGTATGATACAAATGTATCAGCTAACCCCTGCTTTCTCCTGATTTACCAAAACTAATTATGAATTTTATGCCAATCTTAGCACAGATGTTTAGGGGTGTCAACTAACAAAAGCTGCAGCTTGCAAACTGAAAATATTTAGCAAAAATCATGGCGCGTTTGTAAATGTTTATATTGGTATTTTTTCATGTAAGAAATTGTTTGCATACATTGCTGATTCTCCTCTATCAGATGCATTCATAATCCAGGAAACATAGATATGCATTTAAGCAGGAAAAATGTAATAAAAGTCAAAATCTGAAAGAAAATACATTCTGATTCCTCTGATGGACCCAGGAGGCATCCATGTTATATTAAAAGAAGTTATGTGTGTGAAAGGATCATCTACAGTACAGAATCACAGTTTATCTAGTAATTCAGAGTGCTACATTATGGTAGAAATGAGAAAATATCCGAATTTTTAAAATAAAAACACGCTTTCTACAGCATATATTTACAACACACAGTTGACAACAACAGTACTAAGAGCCAAATACAAAATATCTTATTTCAGTGGATATATCCCACTGGGTCACATTCTAGACTGAAAATGGATATACTGGCTGAAGATTGAGATGTCAAGTCATTCAGCGCGTTCTTTATTTCTTTAAACACTCCTGGATAATAGGACAAGGGTTGTTTTCAAGATTCATGTACCAGATACAACAACTTCATTTGTGATGTGTATAGATTTTGTAGCGCTTCCCATTAGATATCAGATACTGTAGATGGTAAAGGACTTAATAGTGAAGTCAGAATTAGTCTCTAAGGCAAAGCCAATAGTCAGCAAACTTGCATTCAGATGCTGTGCCCTTCACTGGAAGCACATGAATACATCTCAAGGAAATGACTGGAGTGTTGCAGCAGTGACATTGTGCTATAGAGACTCTGCATCCAAGACATGATGCATTTTTCATATCCTTTTACATTAAACATATGTGCAAAATAATTCTATAATTTTTTATTATGCTCTATAATTAAAGGTATGTCTTCGTTTCCCTGTTTTTACCTTTCTCTAATCTAACACATTACATTGAGTCATTCTATAAACATACAGATGTATTTATTTTTTAAATAAAAACAGTTTTCCACACCCCCAGAGCTGCTTCAATAGGCACAGTGTACCTACCAATAGAAAAACTGCATTTGGGTATGGATTTTAACCCTTTACTAACATTCAAGCCAACAGCAGCACAGTGCAGAGATCCACAGAGCAAAGCCTGGCTCCTCCTTTCTTCCTTGTCCCATGATTCCTTCCTGCACAAACAGCTATTACAGATTTATGCAAATGCCTGTGATTAGACAAAAATAATTATACATATTATGCTAATTTTAGCAGGGATTTCTAGGGGTGTTAAATCAACTGCTGGTAGTCTCCAGATATTTAGCATTTAGGGGAGATGATTGATAAACTGATACTTTCTTATAAACGTACATTTTATATAAAAATCTAATCATGGAGGTCAACATTTATTAATTAGAACATTTGTATAAAAAAATGCCCAGAGTCCTTTTAAATAAAAGCAATATTTGGCTTTTTTGTGTACTATTTCGTTCTCTTCTTGGATATGGATCAACTCAGAATAAGCAGAAGACTCTGTTCAAGGTTCAGTCATTTTTGGTTTCATCACTTCCTCAAGTCTAAGAGCTACACTTATCTTTATCTATTAGCTGAGGCAGAGGTGGAGGAAGCAATTTGTTCCCAAATAATTGCAAACTTTGTCCCTGCATAAATGTAAACACCCTCTCATAAACATAACCTTGTAATGGATTCCTAGTGTTATAGTTTTTTTCATGGCTATGATTATTATACTTTTAAACTGATTGAACTTTTTTGAACATATTTATATATATTTATTGTACTGTGGTCCTTGAATATGTGGAAGACGCACAGACGCCTGAGAGTGGAGCATTGGTAGATATAAAATTAGGATGCCAACATGTTCCTGGGTCTAGGCAAGATTAATGAATGCATAGTCAGCTGGCAAAGTGTATGGAGGGGTTCACTTTTAAATGGCTGTGAGCTGGTCCACTACTTCTTAGTTCACAAATGTGTATTAGTAAAGCCAAAAATAAAGCCTGATGTACTGGTGCTTTCTCAACCATTCTCCCTGTGCATGGCTCACATTGTTTGTGTGGACGCCTGTCACGACTCAGATTTGGGGCTCAGTACACCCCTAATTCTCCTACTGTAGCTTATAGAAGCAATCTGCAGGTTGTGACTTTTATACTCTTCTCGGCACCCAGCATTTCACATCAAAAACATAAATTATGTAGAAACAGGACTAATCAGACCAGCAACGCCATATGTTTAGTGTAGAGGCAATGAGAATTTTTTTTTTGCAACAATGCAACATATTTAAATCATCCAGAAACCAATTACACAAAATTACTTAATCTTCCTATAACTTCAAATTACCTTGAGGTCAGTGTCATTAGCTGCCTAACCCCCACTGAGCTTAGGAGCCTGAACGTCTAAGATTTCACCATTTACTCTCTTTTCTGCTTCCTATTCTCTCTAGAGGTAATTAGAGAGCCATTGTCTCCCTGTTTAGCACCTTACTTCTTCTGATCGGTACATTCAGGGACTGACCCATGCTAATAGGCAACAAATTGCTTGTTGCACCACACTGTCTGAGGTGCCACAAGGCTAGATACATTTATGGCAGGAGCATGGCTATATGGAGGCCTTTTTCCATGCTGTACTGGATTCCCTTATGACCGAGTACCTCACAACTGATGACCCTTCTGCCCAGAGACCCTGGCAATACACCTCACTAAACTTTCTGAGGAAAATGCAGCATTTGGACATCAAACCTGCCTGTGTACTCCCTTTGCATCCATAAGGCCACACTCTGTATAATACACATAATTTAGTGTATATTATGTATGCCCGAAATTCAAGCAGCAGCGTTATACTACATTTGACAATACATTTGCAGTTAGTTTCGCAATGATTTGAATATCACACTGTCATGATACCGTGTTAACACTCCGTCCGTGCACATGGTTCCTTTCCAAGAGCAGAGATACCAGTTTTTTTTATTGAAAATATCTTTATTTGTATATATATGATTTCAACAAAAAGCATTAATCAGAAACATTCAAACATTGTTTGCACAGGTGTGACAACGGCGCAATACAAAGCTTTACCTTTATTCATAGAACATGTTTTTATGCATTACGGTGGAATAGCACGGCAAAATACATAATTCAACCTTTATTCATACATAGAGAACATATCATTATGCATTACGGGTAAAAATACTGCACAATACAAGAGTTAGCTTTTAATATTACTTTTGCACAGAATTGAACACCTGCGGGCGTGGGATTGGAGTGAGTGGGGGGAGGGGGCTGGGGGGGGGCTGAAGGGGGGTGTTGATGGGGCAGGGGACTGAAGTTGGGACAGGGACAGGGGAGGTTTTTTAGGCCTCCTCCTCAGGACTGTCTAGGATGGAATAGTCTCTTAGCAGGCTTACCAGTCATGGGTGGTCACTGTGATCCTCTTCAGTAAAAAGAGTAAAGGGTGTCCTTGACACAGCACATGAGGCGCCAGGCTTCTTGAATGGCCCCAACACTGTGTATGTCATGAAACAGTCCATAAAGTACATAGTGATAGGTTAAGTACCTCCTTGGCACACAGTCCTTAAGTTCATCAGCCAGACTGTCCAACAGGTTCTGGGCAAAGGGGCACTGCCAAAACACATGCAGCAATGTTTCTTCTGCGGCACAGCCTCTAGGGCAGTGTCTGTACCTGCAGAGTATTGCATGCATGAACAAGAGCAGAGCTACCAGTGGTGCAGGTGATGAATGCACATGGCTCTTCTCTGGAAAGCATGGTTGTGTAATTATACATATTTTCATTTGCCCCACTCCACTCTGAACCTCCTTGGCCACACACCAGGGGCCGGATATTGATTCATGCCTGTTTAGAAAAAGAGCATTTCTAACGAAGCTGTAAGAGGTGGCAGTGTGGAGCAGTTCAGCACTCTGTGGATGTGTATCAGGGAAGAGATGAGAGAGCAAAAGCTGGATTACAGCAAAGAAGATAGGGATGGGGGCTATGTGAGGTGGGTGCTGAGAGGGGCTGTGTGTGGATGGCTGCTGACAAGGACTTGGTGCTATGTAGGGATGGATGCTAAGACCGGTGGAGGCTGAGACGGTCTGGGTGTTATGTGTTGAGGGCTGTTTAGATGGACTGGCTGCTATGTAGAGATAATATATATATATATATATATATATATACCGGTATATATATATATATATATATATATATAAACATATATAGTTGCAGATCTTATCAGGCATGTTTAACATGAATACAATCGCTAGAGCAAGCTACTACACATAAATATAATGCTCACTCTATTACAGTACATTGAAACAACCACCTTGATAGTACAGTAAATATATCCAGAGTGAAACATGATATCCCCAGTACAGTGAATCCCTTATTCTAGAGGTCCAATGCAAAGAGAACACACAGCCCCGACTGGCACATCTTGATTTGTAACTGATACATTTTAACTGCAGATAAATTCATCAATAATCTGCCTACAACTATGACCAATTTCAGCGACATGTTGAAAGTGTTAGGCTCTTTTGTTCTTGAGGACCAGCAGATAAGGTCTAAGGTACCAGCACTGGTCCTAGCAGTGACTGTTGAGAAACACTGCTCTAGGTCATATACAAGATGCCAGCTGATGGCATCACCACTCCCCCCACTCATAATTGATATTCCTACCAGCAGGGCAGTATTAACCATTCAGAATTCAAAATAAGCATGTGCTTAGGGCATCAAGGGAAGAGGGCACCACAGAAATTTTCCATTTCACAGATTTACCATGGACTATATAGTGCAAAACTGCAAATGGTGCAGCTGAACCATGTTCCGCAAAAATGGGCTTCCACAATAAATTAACAAATTACACACATATATATATATATATATATATATATATATATATATATATAAACAATAATAAAAAATATAATACAATAGTAATAATAGAGGTTAATGATATACATTAATTTTGGGAATACAACAAAATTAGAATCTGGTAATGGTTTATTATTCTTTATATTTTGAATTAGATATATATGGAGGCACCAAAATCTTTTAACCCTCATCCGATTCTGACGTTGCATCTAACCATCGCCCTATCTCTCTACTCCCCCTGGCTTCCAAACTGCTGGAGCGGCTCGTCTATAACCGCCTTACCACTGAGACAGCCCTCATAAAAGTCACCAATGACCTGCTCCCCGCCAAGTCTAAAGGCCACTTTTCTATTTTGCTTCTCCTGGATCTCTCTGCCGCCTTCGACACAGTTGACCATTCAATTCTACTCCACACTCTCTCCTCCCTCGGCATTCGAGACACTGCTCTCTTGTGGTTCTCATCATACCCCCCTCCAAGAATGATCATTTAGCATCTCCTTCTCCGGCACATCTTCTTCTCCTCACCCCCTGTCTATTGGCGTACCCCAAGGATCAGTCCTAGGCCCCCTCCTCTTCTCCATCTACACATTCTCACTAGGCACCCTAATAAACTCTTTTGGGTTCAAGTACCATCTCTATGCAGATGACACCCAAATCTATCTTTCAGCACCAGATCTATCCCCCTCTCTTCTAGCACACGTCTCCGACTGCCTCTCTAGTATATCCTCTTGGATGTCCGCCCACCATCTGAAACTCAACATGTCTAAGACTGAACTCCTAATCTTCCCACCCTCTACTACAACTTCAATTCCTCACATCTCTCTCTCTGTCAACAACGCCATCATCACTCCCACCTCCCAAGCCCGTTGTCTCGGGGTTCTACTGGACCCTGCCCTTTCTTTCATCCCACACATACAGTCTCTAACCAAATCCTGTCTTTTCCATCTAAAAAACATATCCAAAATACGCCATTACCTTACACAAGACACTACTAAGATTCTAATACACTCTCTCATCATTTCTCTTCTTGACTATTGCAACTCGCTCCTTGTCGGCCTGCCCATCACTCGCCTCTCCCCACTTCAATCCATAATAAATGCCTCCGCCAGACTCATCTTCAGTACACATCGTTCAGTGTCGGCAGCTCCTCTTTGTCAATCACTTCACTGGCTTCCCTTAGCCTCCAGAATAAAGTTTAAAATCTTGACCCTAACTTATAAAGCCCTCAACAACAGCACACCCCCATACATCTCTGCTCTCATCTCCAAATACTCCCCCACATGCCCTCTTCGTTCTGCTAACGACCTTCTTCTTTCTACCTCCTCTCACTCCCGCCTCCAGGACTTTTCTCGCGCTGCCCCTATTCTCTGAAACTCCCTGCCTCGCTTCACCAGACTATCCTCCTCCCTTAAATCCTTCAAAACATCAATAAAAATGCACCTCTTTAAAGAAGCCTATAACCTTCCTCCCTAACATGCTCAGCATTACTCTCTCCCTACTGTACCACATACACACTTTAACCTTTAGATTGTAAGTCTGCGAGTTTCAATCCTGCGCAGTGCTTTAGGGAAAGCGCTATGGACACCGGATTCCAAGCTCAAAGACAGGGCCATCCACTCTTTGCAATGTATGTATCTTTAACTTGTCATTGCCTGTAACTTAACTTATGTATAGCGCTACGGAATATGTTGGCGCGTTACAAATAAACAATAATAATAATAATAATAATAGGGACTCTAAAGGTATTGATCCGGCCTGGTCCACCAGACACAAGCCAGTAGTATAAGGCTGCATTAGATTCTCCTCCCACACATATGTCATCAGATATACAGCCCCATTAAATTTGAAGCCCGTCGCGGAAACGTGAGAGCAGCAAAGCCTACGGGCTTGAAATTTGACTGCGTTACAGAGCTATTAAAATAGACCATGGCGGGAGTTATGGGCTTGAGATGCAAACCAGCAAACCATACTTGCAAACGTTGGATGTGCGACCATGAACATGATCAATTAGTCAAACCCATAGTTATGGGTTTAGATGAAGCCAGTGGCAAAAGAGATCATCATTACGTCACTGAAAATGGAGGTCAGATTTCAAAGCCTTACGGGCTTCAATTACGAGTTTTGATTGGACCCGCATTCCAGAAATAATGCAATATTGATAAATCAGTAAATATGATATTGTAGTCTATTAAAGTTCCATTATATGTATTAACACATTGATTGCTGGGATCGATATAACATGGAAATTAAACATACAATTTTTTTTATTTTATATTGCAGATTTGCAGGCTTGAGAATGTTGTGCTATTAATTTTAAGACCTAACATCCCTTTCCCTTTAATTATGAGTACAGTAGTGTGTGTATATTTGCATTTACAGTACTACGGATAGGACTTTAACCCCCTTGCGGGTCCTCTCTAGTACCCGTTGGCTTTTTGGCTCCATTTGCAGGTTATAAGGTTGAACTCCATGAATGAATTTATTGCAATGTAATAGTGATTATCGAACGTAACAGTTACGGGCTTGACAGATCAAAGGATTTGCGGGTGCGGAGAACAATTTTCGACATCCCATAGTTTTCTTTTGCCCTTACCCGGCAAGTCGTGGTGGGTTGCTTTACGGGGCCAATATAATAGCCGCAAATCTTACGGGCTACATTACGTGCTACGGTTTTACACGTTCAGGGAATTTAATAGCGCTGATAGACAAGTAAATAATTCTGTGAGGTGCTTTAGTACATTATGTATTAAAAAAGAGGTACAATATCTTGTATAACATTGCTTGTTAACCTACTAATAAATTAAGTTACCTAAGCAAAAGTAGGGAACATTTGTTTCTTTTTGTTATTCTTCCTTTCTAAAAACAAATTATACTTTGCTACCAAGAAGCAATATTTGCTCAGTAAACAACTATTAAAGTTAATTAAATCCTTTCTTAGAAAATATATAAATAAGTAGAAAATGTTCCTACTCAAGCTGCAGGAAACATTTTAAATAAATAGTTGGGTTTCCTCTACAATCATAATTTATATTTAATCACCATTTAGCATTAACTTTAACTTAAAACAAGTGTTTAAAGAGACCCTACTCTAACCACAAATCAACTTATCCACTACTTTTATATTACTGGTGGTCAGTGGTGGAGGCGGTGCCGCACTGTAATGTTGACCACCAGTTCCTCCTTCTTTTTCCTCCAACTGCTAATCTGGCAGCCGCAGGCATTATGGGTAATCTTGCATGATATCACCACTTCCAATGTTTGATTATAATTCCCCTCACTTGCCATCAATGAGTTAACAAATAAACTATTGAACATCCATTGGGAAGGAATCATTAACCATGGTCCCTGCAATGCATAAAAGGTCTAAAAGGGCCACTGTAGATCAGCAAAAGCTTCACATGTTTGTGAGGTATGCGACAAACTGACAACATTAGTTGTTATGTAAGTCGTGACCATAAAAGCATTTTCATGGGAATCTTCATTTTAACAGACTATTGAGTGCAAGCTGCCCTGATACTTCCTTTTCAAGGCAAGAGGGGGAGGTTACATATCAGAACAAGAAAGACTTGCAAGTATATTTCCAAGCTGACTACTGAGTCTATTGGGGGCGGGGGCTGTGCTGAAGTCTTTCATCAATCTACCAATCAGTCAATATATACCCCCTCTTCTTCTACTCTTAAATAGATAATTAAAATAGCAAAACACACACACTCAGTATCCAAGCCAGCAGGAAGTATGAAAGACAGAAACACAGCATCCCCGTTAGGCCTAAGCAGTGCGTGCTAAAATAAAGATTTTACTTTAACGGACAATTACAAGGTATTCAAGACCCGAACATGTGGGAGAAAGTGTTATATTTACCCTGCCCCTCCTTGTTTGGGTTTGGAGAACAGTGGACATAGAAGATGGATTTGCTTAACCCAAACAGGGCATCATTGGGCCACTGAGCCAAGGGACTTCAGGGGAGGAGGTTGCGGAGACTTGCAGCCTTATTATATTCCTCCAGCGTGTAATGGAGCCAGCTAAACTTACAGCTATTAACTTGGCCTCTTATAGCTACCCGCTAATGATCTGCGGGTTACATGCAAAAAAAAATCTATGGGATGTTGAAATCTGAACTCTGTTGCCACAAAGCCTTTGATCTGTCAAGCTGTAAATGTTTTGTTCGCAAATCGCTATTAAATTGCTACGAATCCACTTACGTTTAAACCCCTAACCTACAGGCTTTGCGTGTGTACCGGTGTTGCTACGGGCTTCAAATTTAATATGGCCCATGGTCCGTTAAGACCATGAAGTACCTACTTAATGGGTATAATCATTGGGATATGGGGACCGAGGTTAACAGACATTGGGACTCTAGATTGAACCGGCCTAAAAACTTAATTAATTTACCCTCTGACTGTTGACGCTGTTTCCATTGGTTGATTCATAATACCCTGGGTTGTCGCCCCGGGCTCATTGGTGAAAAAAGCTGCAGCAGTAACCAATCCAAAAGCCTCCACCAGGGAGTTACTGGGATTGGTTGGCGGGCCACAGCTGGAAATTTGAAATACAGAAGAAGGCTGAAAAAATACAAATCTTCAATAAAACTACTATAGTTCTTTTAAGAGACTTTGTACCTCAGAAATCCAATGGTCACCAGGACACTTCCTTAGTACCATATTCATTGTCCCTCATAGTGATCTCTATAATCACCTTTATCACTGGCACCTCCCTTCCCATTAAGAACAATGGGCACCGTAGGACAAGGGGAGGATTAGCCTTATTAAAATTACTGGGCTTGTTGGCTCTCTCCTAATTGGTCACTCAGGCCACCAGTCATCCCAAAAGGAGAGGGACCAACGTTGGCCATCGTGGGATAGGTCAGTCCATCTAGGGAAGGAAATTTAAAACTGGTTACCGGCATCTTGACAATTGGTTCCTCACCAACCAATCACTAAGCTGCTGACCTAGGCCCTCTTGTAATTTGTCACCCCTGTTTAGGTACAACTTGTTTTTGAGTCTTGGTTCTATTGCACCTCTTGATTGCATACTGGTAAGCTGTCCGGCGCTGAGAAGACCTTCTTCGGCTGATTAATGGAGGAGCACCCCGGCACAACTGGAGCGAAGGGATACATGTTATCACAGGACCACTGTAGTCCATTTGTTAGATTGTGCATTTGACATATGTTTTAAACAATACAAAAGTTTTTTTCTATGGAAAATTAGTGGTCTATACCTGAAAAAAAAAGAAGTGAAACAGGAATAATATTGTTCTCCTCAGACAATGAGAAGTGAGCTTTGCTATTCCCATCTCCAATGGAACTCTCTACATCCAGGACTAAACACGGCACAAGCCACTGAATCTTTGACTAAGGTTCATTCCCAAATTAACCCATAAATGATGATACTATACAGTTATTTATTGGTAAAGAAAAAGGCCACTGCTTTATTAAACATTTTAACAATTTCCAAATTGAGTGGTGCTTGACAAAATCATGTGATGCAGAACTCAAGGGAACCCTGTGCCCAAATAAGTCTGACCATCAACACATGATACCTTTCACTGAATAAACATACATTAGGCAAGCACCCCCACCAAACCAAAACAGCTGTGAGGATTTAATGTATTTTATAAAAGATAGAATTTATACATAAACAAACACATTCTTTAATCAAATGGTGCTTGCCCAAACCATATGATGTAGAACTCAAGGGAACCCTGTGCCCCAAGAGGTCTGACTATCAACACACAATACCTTATATACACCGGAAAAAACACCCCAGCCACCAGCACATTCACAATAATGTGCACCACTAGAAAAATATAAGGCTATGGCATTTGTGATCCTTCCTTAATAAAGAAATTAAAAAGATTCAGGCCAACGTTGTTGAGATACACTCCATCTTTTATAAGATAAGTTACAAGTTCAGGCCCTTCATAATCTTTATGCCTAAGGGACTAACCGTTAAACTTACGAACAAAAGATGACATTATTTAATTAACTCTCTTTCTGGAAAAAGTCCATCATTTTGTGATCAATGGATGGATGTCACTTTAGGCCAGTTATCATCTCTGGCCAAATAAAAAAGAATTGTGGGAAAAGATGTCTTAAGCATAATAAATTCACCACCGTTAACCTAAGGAGATCTTTTTTTGAAAGATTACCTAGATCATACATTAAAAGTGAATTGGTTGGGCCAAAAATTATGAATAACTAACTTGCAGCAATACCAGCTCCTATTTAAGCCCCCCTACCCCAAACCACTTCAATTGAACAAGCATTGGTGATAAACCCAACTGATCCATCTTGAACCCCAGCTGTACTTGCCCAGTATATGTAGGTATTCCCCATGTTCCATAAATGAAGAAGTGAGGGGCCTGTGAAATAATACAATAGAAACATTTTTAAACAATCAATAATTTCTCGTGAATGTAAGTTTTAAATCTGGCTGAATCCCATGTTCCAATGCGTTTTACCCAAGCATCACTTAAACCGACCTAGCAGCCTCTGTTGCTGCACCTATCCTAAATGAATGAGTACCATTATTAAAATCCAATTTACTCAAGCCTAACTTAAAGATGGACAAAAAAATATATTTAGATGATGGTGTGCCATCAGCATGCAATAATAGAGGTCCCTTACTAACAGGCCTAAAAAGTAAGTACAGTATTAACATAAGGACAACATGTTTTATTATTTGGATAAAGAAAATAGAAACATTTTTGATCTCCTGATTCTTATTGCTAAAAAAAGAACCAGAATCATCTTCATCAACGTATTGTCAATACTGCTCTTATTCTTACTAACCAACCCTGATATTCAAAAAATAGTGGTCACCTAGAATCCTTCCTAACCATCCATTCTTTAGACCATTTAAAGCTTGCCTAATGATGAATTATTTTGTATAATTCCTAATCCCATGCCATTTAAACCAGAAAGACAAAGACACCATACAGTATGTCTCTCAACTACAGAAGGGAAAACAGCTCCTGCTTGGCAATATAGGACAACATATACTAAAGCCTTAAAATCTGATATTCGGGCCATTCCAGGATCCTGGATGATGGAACGTTTAAAATTCTCCCAATCTTTCCACACTTTGGAGTACGCCAACCAAGTGGATTCCGCTAAGGACGATCTAATCAAAGAAGTTAGACCAACTCCCACAGATGGTCCGGACAAGGTGTTCCTAAAAACATAGCCTGTGGAGCAAATTCCCCAAAAATTGCCATTTAAAGGGAAAAGAGCAACAATAATGGGGAACAATTCTAACAAAGCTAAATGGTTAACAACCTCAGCTATCCCAAGACGCATGCCATTTTCAAACACACCATTGACCCTTAAAATAAGCACCAAAACCGCAACTATCTGCTTCATCTCTAAAAAGATCCAACTGTTTATTGCCTTGATCTGCCTTGCCTGAATTAGGGAACTAAAATGAATAATGGGAAACACCTTTGACCTAATAAAAAGTACTGTGCATTCCTGTGTTTTACAGCAGAAACCACATTTATAGATTTCACATCAGCATAATTGCATAAAAAGTTAAAGTATTAGAGGATGTATTATTTTATTTTAAAACTATATTTTAGGTGTCTAAGACAATTTAAGAGCATATTGTATTGTATTGACAGCTATTGAAAGATAATAACACTATGAATAACCCTTCTACCCTGAACAGGAGAAACAGCAAACGTCAGACGCGTTTCGGCCTTTATGGGCCTCGTCAGTGAGGTGCAGCTGAACTCCTTAAGGCACAGTGAGCAAGGGGTCCACGTCTGGAGTCCCCTATTACCCTTAGGGAGACTAAACCCTAACGGTAATTTGCATATAGAAAACAACAAAGTCAGAGGTGCTCATCAGAGAACGAACCAACCTTAATAGGTTAGTTCTATAGCCATGATAAGCTACTCTGAGAGCAACCTCTTTTAGCTCACTTGTGCCCTTCACAGGGAGAAATATCCTGTAGTATATCAGTCTGGTCCCACTCAAAAGAGTGACCCAGCCCCGAAATACCAGGCAATTCTACCCTGAACAGGAGAAACAGCAAACCCCAGACGCGTTTCGGCCTTTATGGGCCTCGTCAGTGAGGTGCAGCTGAACTCCTTAAGGCACAGTGAGCAAGGGGTCCACGTCTGGAGTCCCCTATTACCCTTAGGGAGACTAAACCCTAAAGGTAATTTGCATATAGAAAACAACAAAGTCAGAGGTGCTCATCAGAGAACGAACCAACCTTAATAGGTTAGTTCTATAGCCATGATAAGCTACTCTGAGAGAAACCTCTTTTAGCTCACTTGTGCCCTTCACAGGGAGAAATATCCTGTAGAATATCAGTCTGGTCCCACTCAAAAGAGTGACCCAGCCCTGAAATACCAGGCAATTCTACCCTGAACAGGAGAAACAGCAAACCCCAGACGCGTTTCGGCCTTTATGGGCCTCGTCAGTGAGGTGCAGCTGAACTCCCTAAGGCACAGTGAGCAAGGGGTCCACGTCTGGAGTCCCCTATTACCCTTAGGGAGACCAAACCCTAAAGGTAATTTGCATATAGAAAACAACAAAGTCAGAGGTGCTCATCAGAGAACGAACCAACCTTAATAGGTTAGTTCTATAGCCATGATAAGCTACTCTGAGAGCAACCTCTTTTAGCTCACTTGTGCCCTTCACATGGAGAAATATCCTGTAGTATATCAGTCTGGTCCCACTCAAAAGAGTGACCCAGCCCCGAAATACCAGGCAATTCTACCCTGAACAGGAGAAACAGCAAACCCCTGACGCGTTTCGGCCTTTATGGGCCTTGTAAGTGAGGTGCAGCTGAACTCCCTAAGGCACAGGGAGCAAGGGGTCCACATCTGGAGTCCCCTATTACCCTTGGGGAGACTAAACCCTAAAGGTAATTTGCATATAGAAAACAACAAAGTCAGAGGTGCTCATCAGAGAACGAACCAACCTTAATAGGTTAGTTCTATAGCCATGATAAGCTACTCTGAGAGCAACCTCTTTTAGCTCACTTGTGCCCTTCACAGGGAGAAATATCCTGTAGTATATCAGTCTGGTCCCACTCAAAAGAGTGACCCACCCCCGAAATACCAGGCAATTCTACCCTGAACAGGAGAAACAGGAAACCCCAGACGCGTTTCGGCCTTTATGGGCCTCGTCAGTGAGGTGCAGCTGAACTCCCTAAGGCACAGTGAGCAAGAGGTCCATGTCTGAAGTCCCCTATTACCCTTAGGGAGACTAAACCCTAAAGGTAATTTGCATATAGAAAACAACAAAGTCAGAGGTGCTCATCAGAGAACGAACCAACCTTAATAGGTCAGTTCTATAGCCATGATAAGCTACTCTGAGGGCAACCTCTTTTAGCTCACTTGTGCCCTTCACAGGGAGAAATATCCTGTAGTATATCAGTCTGGTCCCACTCAAAAGAGTGACCCAGCCCCATAATAGCAGGCAATTCTACCCTGAACAGGAGAAACAGGAAACCTTCGGACGCATTTTGGCATTTATGGGCCTCGTCAGTGAAGTGCAGCTGAACTCCCTAAGGCACAGTGAGCAAGGGGTCCACGTCTGGAGCCCCTATTGCCCTTAGGGAGACTAAACACTAAAGGTAATTTGCATATAGAAAACAACAAAGTCAGAGGTGCTCATCAGAGAACGAACCAACCTTAATAGGTTAGTTCTATAGCCATGATAAGCTACTCTGAGAGCAACCTCTTTTAGCTCACTTGTGCCCTTCACAGGGAGAAATATCCTGTAGTATATCAGTCTGGTCCCACTCAAAAGAGTGACCCAGCCCCGAAATACCAGGCAATTCTACCCTGAACAGAAGAAACAGGAAACCCCAGGCGCGTTTCGGCCTTTATGGGCCTCGTCAGTGAGGTGCAGCTGAACTCCATAAGGCACAGTGAGCAAGGGGTCCACGTCTGGAGTCCCCTATTACCCTTAGGGAGACCAAACCCTAAAGGTAATTTGCATATAGAAAACAACAAAGTCAGAGGTGCTCATCAGAGAACGAACCAACCTTAATAGGTTAGTTCTATAGCCATGATAAGCTACTCTGAGAGCAACCTCTTTTAGCTCACTTGTGCCCTTCACATGGAGAAATATCCTGTAGTATATCAGTCTGGTCCCACTCAAAAGAGTGACCCAGCCCCGAAATACCAGGCAATTCTACCCTGAACAGGAGAAACAGCAAACCCCTGACGCGTTTCGGCCTTTATGGGCCTTGTAAGTGAGGTGCAGCTGAACTCCCTAAGGCACAGGGAGCAAGGGGTCCACATCTGGAGTCCCCTATTACCCTTGGGGAGACTAAACCCTAAAGGTAATTTGCATATAGAAAACAACAAAGTCAGAGGTGCTCATCAGAGAACGAACCAACCTTAATAGGTTAGTTCTATAGCCATGATAAGCTACTCTGAGAGCAACCTCTTTTAGCTCACTTGTGCCCTTCACAGGGAGAAATATCCTGTAGTATATCAGTCTGGTCCCACTCAAAAGAGTGACCCCCCCAGAAATACCAGGCAATTCTACCCTGAACAGGAGAAACAGGAAACCCCAGACGCGTTTCGGCCTTTATGGGCCTCGTCAGTGAGGTGCAGCTGAACTCCCTAAGGCACAGTGAGCAAGAGGTCCATGTCTGAAGTCCCCTATTACCCTTAGGGAGACTAAACCCTAAAGGTAATTTGCATATAGAAAACAACAAAGTCAGAGGTGCTCATCAGAGAACGAACCAACCTTAATAGGTCAGTTCTATAGCCATGATAAGCTACTCTGAGGGCAACCTCTTTTAGCTCACTTGTGCCCTTCACAGGGAGAAATATCCTGTAGTATATCAGTCTGGTCCCACTCAAAAGAGTGACCCAGCCCCATAATAGCAGGCAATTCTACCCTGAACAGGAGAAACAGGAAACCTTCGGACGCATTTTGGCATTTATGGGCCTCGTCAGTGAAGTGCAGCTGAACTCCCTAAGGCACAGTGAGCAAGGGGTCCACGTCTGGAGCCCCTATTGCCCTTAGGGAGACTAAACACTAAAGGTAATTTGCATATAGAAAACAACAAAGTCAGAGGTGCTCATCAGAGAACGAACCAACCTTAATAGGTTAGTTCTATAGCCATGATAAGCTACTCTGAGAGCAACCTCTTTTAGCTCACTTGTGCCCTTCACAGGGAGAAATATCCTGTAGTATATCAGTCTGGTCCCACTCAAAAGAGTGACCCAGCCCCGAAATACCAGGCAATTCTACCCTGAACAGGAGAAACAGGAAACCCCAGGCGCGTTTCGGCCTTTATGGGCCTCGTCAGTGAGGTGCAGCTGAACTCCCTAAGGCACAGTGAGCAAGGGGTCCACGTCTGGAGTCCCCTATTACCCTTAGGGAGACTAAACCCTAAAGGTAATTTGCATATAGAAAACAACAAAGTCAGAGGTGCTCATCAGAGAACGAACAAACCTTAATAGGTTAGTTCTATAGCCATGATAAGCTACTCTGAGAGCAACCTCTTTTAGCTCACTTGTGCCCTTCACAGGGAGAAATATCCTGTAGTATATCAGTCTGGTCCCACTCAAAAGAGTGACCCAGCCCTGAAATATCAGGCAATTCTACCCTGAACAGGAGAAACAGCCAAACCCAGACGCGTTCCAGCCTTTATGGGCCTCGTCAGTGAGGTGCAGCTGAACTCCCTAAGGCACAGTGAGCAAGGGGTCCACGTCTTAGGAGACTAAACCCTAAAGCCTTGTTTTTTGTTTTTTTTTGGTGGTAATTTTTTCTCATTGGTTGTTTTGTCGGCATTTGCGGTGTGTAATGAGTCTTGGGCTCATTGTAGACTACGTGGGAGCCTCCACCTCCGCAATTCCAGCCCCTCGCTTTGCGAGGGTCCGCATTTGCGGTCATAAAGTGGTACGGGTCATAGGGATGAGCGCCTATAGAACTCATCTCAACCTGCGCAAGGAGCGCTGCAGCGTTAGCAACAGGTTTTGCCAAGCCCGCCTGCTGACAACTATATATGTGATATATATATACTAGCGACTTGCCCGTCAAAAAATGACGGCAATGTTATTGTAAGTGAGCTAATGTTGTTTTGTGTGTAATAGTAAACATGGAATCAATTAATAAATGAATATACTTTACCTATTTTGAAGCATTGTGTTGAAGAGCTGTGAACCTTGTTTGATGTTGGTGCAGCATTAGTGTTGTGGAGCTGCTCTATAAGCGTGGTGAATGTGTGCAGTGTAATGCTGTGCGTGCGCGAGGCTAAACCGTTAGCGTAGTGGTGTACTTCCGCATTTGCGTAAAATGGCGGTGTCACGATCTGCTTCTTCTTGGGGGCCTGATATGAACCTAGTTCAAACCTACCCCAGCAGAATCATGTAGTTCCTGTTCTCTGTGGCACAAAAGATGGCCTCTGAAGAGGGCAAGGCCCAACCGCTACAGGCAAAGGATACTGGATCCAGGTTACTTAGTGGCCCATAGCAAGACCACTCCCCAAGTCAGGATACAACACACAGAAATAGTCTCACACCTTGTTTATGTGAAAACTATCTCTCAACAACCTTTATTTTGGAAAACACCATCTTTTAAACATGCATACAAAATTACCAGGAGGGGCTACCTTTAGCCAGCCCCTAACTGCCTCTGGCCAATCAGGCAGGGTCCCTACGTGGGAACCATGAGACTCCTCCCAGGTCTGCCCACTAGGTGTGGCTACCTAATTCATTTGGTCTCTGACTTTCAAGGGAGAAACATCTCCCTGCCCTCTGGACTTTGCCCTGATTCTCTGAGTGAGAATCCCTGTAGACCCCCTGGGGTTATGGTGCCTCTATGTCTGTGGAGATCCCTTTGTTCCTTACTACTATCATTTCAAGTGTTTACCTTCAGGGCCATATGGGCAACTCCTGACTGAGAGTTTATACAATGGAGGAGGGTTGACTAATCAAAACATAGCTATCACTCCATAATACAATATACAATATAATACTAACATATTATAATCCATAACATATTTCCCCATTAATATATTATACCTAGGATACATAATAACCATGTACAGGCAACATATAACCACACAATAACACATAATCCCAATGTAACAATGTCATGCTCCCTTGGACATACTCACAAACCACTGACAATATGAGTCCTTAAACAATTAAATCATGACAACTTCTTCCCCTTCCTTTCTAGTATAGCATAGAGGATCATCCTAACGGATAATTCTCTAGCTATACTGCTTTTACTTGTCCTCCTGTCTGGAAAGTCCATCCATGTGATAGCCTCAGTGGCTCTCTGCCTCCCCCTGTCCAGGGTGAATACTCACTCCTTCCAGTGGCCTAGACACCTTCACAAGCCCTTGGGGAGACTTATAAGACAACTGCCATAGAGGACCCTTCAAGGTAGTCCAGGGGAAACAGTACATCCCAGCCAGTAAGTCCAGCATAAACTTGGGAGGATCCTTACCCAGCAAAGCCCTCTCCTTCCAGGCTAGGGGGACCTCTTGTCCTGTTGATTCTGGATCAGCACTCAGTCCCATGGGTAAAATTGAAGAGTACAAGGTTCCCTTTGTCAGGCCTGAGCTTTCTCCTGAATAAACTGGGATACTGGAGTTGCAACATGGGCTAGTGACATTGACTGGTGGCATCCATGCTGGATTAATGGGCAGTTCTGATACAAGCTGTTGTGGCTCAGTAGCCAACCTCTCTCCAACCAAGCCTGGCCAATGGCCCCTTCTTTCCAGGGTTACAGGTACACATCCAGTGTCTTTGGGCAGCTGCAGGTGAGTCATTGTAGGGAGACCAGGAGACAAATCACAATCTGGGGTACCCTCTGGCTCTTTGGTCTCTGGATCCTCAGGTGGAACCTCCTGACTCTCTCCATCTGAGACTGCCTGGTGTGTAGTTACAGGCAGCCCTTGAGAAGCAGCTGCTACTGCCTCTTGTTCAGGCTGAAGAACAGGGCTACTTTCTGTTTCTGCTCCAGGGTCTGTGGCTGGCTCCTGGACAATGGTCATCCAAGGAACCTCTCTACAATTTCCACAGTCAAATGGTAGGGCCCAGTGCTCATTAGGTTCTTCTCTCACACTAGGAGCAGAGTAGCTTTTCCCCAGTTCTTCCCCTGGGCCCGGCACTGCTGTGGTTTGCCCCTGTCCCCATTCCTCTAACTGGGTGAGACTTAGCCCCCTAAAGATAGGGACCAGTTCTTCCTCTTCCCAGTCAACCCCATGGATGCCGGCATCCTTGTTATTTTGAGAATCATGGATATCGAAATTCTCCCCCCAGTCCATACATTTATTTTCTGACCCAGCCTCAGCAATATTTAGCTGGGTCTCTGTAGTACCTGTTAGGTGGTTCTGTTCCATGCCTGACTGGCATGAGCCCTCCCAGCTTGTTGGCCAACAACCATCCAGGGATGCTTTATCCAGTAAGTCTATATAATCCACCTCCAGCTGTAGCTCCTGTTGGATCAAAGGCCAAAGTAAGTTAGCTGTATGAGAGCCTGTCTCCAGTCCCAGCATGTGACAGCGCTTGGCAAACAGACACAGCTTTCTTTTCTCTGTCCCCAAGCCCCAGTCCGGATCCCCATGTACTATGTCCCAAAGTGCCTTTTCCAGCCCCAATGAAAAATGATGATGTATCCCAACAGGTCCAACCCAATAAGCATATTGATCTTCCAGGGCGGCCTCCTCATATACCAATTCTTCCAGCCATTCCATTAGCCTGTGACCTGGCCATAGTCCCAGGAATGCCATCCATTTATTTAAAAAGGCCCATTCCTCTACAGTCCTTTCCAGTCACCAGAACATTCTCTATCTCTACTGGGGATAAGCATTTCCCCTCCACAGGAGCTGAGACAGGGCCATTGCTTACCCTTCTCCTGTTCCCCTTTACCTCCTGTGTGATTTGTATCCGGAGTTCCCTCTGCTGATCCTTAGTAAAACCTGCAGGCATTACCTCCATCCATCTGTGATACCGTCTGGACACTTCCTCCTCCTCTGATGCAGACATCTCTTCATAAGCTGCCATCCTTCTGTGTTTTATAGGCGTGGGTTCAGATCCCACCACTGCCACCAGCTGTCACGACCGGCCAATTTGGGGAACTACGCTCACCCCAAATCTCTCTCTCTCCACGGTCGCAACTTTTTGTTCAGATCTCAACACCAGCAGACACTTCAGATGATAGCATCATTACTGCAGAGACATGCACCTCAGACCCCTATTCTTAGGATCTCAGAATCACACCCATGTACCTTGGATTAGTACAAGCAGACTCTGACACCACCTGTGTTTAGTGTGTCCAAAGTCAGACTGGCCACTTCTTTATTGTTACAAAGATATATAAAAAAAAAAGAAAGATGACACAAAACACCAAAGACTGCCCCCAGTTCTAGCCCATCCTCCTAGGCAAATAGCTTGCTATTCCCCCTCACCCACATGATTTCCTGATGTAGAGAGGCATCTGACTTTCTTCTAATTACACCTTTTGTTTCTCCTCTTACAGAGCCATAAAACTAGTTACCCCTTTCATGAATAAAGCCAGAGCCTTCACACGTGGCCGATCGCAGGGCCATATAAATTCCACTATCCTATTTCTAACACATATACAGTTTTGCAATGTTAGTCAATTACAGCACCACATGCACTTATTACATCCATGATATAAATGTTAAGCAAATTGTTAGTACCTTCTAACCACACATATAATAACTGATGAACCCCAAATAGTCCAGTGGGCCCTTCTGTTCATAACAGGCGGTTTCTATATGTTGTCCGTCTTAGCGGATTTTCCGTTGGTGCCTCGTAGTGGTTTTCGATTTCCGTGTGGTGTTGTGGTGTTTTACGTGTGGAGAGTGCTGTAGCCTTGTTTTCGTTTTGTCCGTCGGCCATTTTTTTTCTCGCTTAGCGATTTTCTTTGTGTGTAAAGTGTTTTATTTGTATTTAAATGAAGGTGTAACTTGTTTTTTGGAGGTGCTGGATGGTTCCTCTTGCTGTAGGTAAGCTTTTTATGTGTGTGTTGTGTGTATTTATTGTGTTGTAAATGTTTGTATGTCGGCGTGTTGCGTCCGATGTTTGCGAGGTCGTAATGTGTCGTAATGTGTCTCGTATGGTGTTTGCGTGTGTAGCCTCGTTTTCGTTTTGTTCGGCGGCCATTGTTTCTCTCGCTTAGCAAATATTTTCGTGTGTAAACTCTTTTATTTTGAGTGAAATGAAGGTGTAAGTTGCATTTTTGAGGTCCTGGATGCTACCTCTTGCTGTTGGTAAGTTTTGTATGTATGTGGTGTGTGTATGTATTGTGTTTTTAATTTTGTAATGTTCGCGAGTAGCGTCCGAGTGTTGCGAGGCCGTAATGTGTGTGAACGTGTGTCGTATGTTATTTGCGAGTGTCGTAATGTGTGTCGTGCTCTTTGGGTTGCGACTTGAACTTTGCGAGGGTCGCAGTTGCTGGCATGGAACGCCTTCAGCGCTCCATGCCAGCAACTGCGGCCCTCGCTTTGAGAGTTCCTCAGGTGCTGGCATGGAGCGCCTACGGCGCTCCATGCCAGCAACTGAGGCACCTGGCTTCGCAAGGGTCCTCAGTTGCTGGCAAGGAGAGCCTTCGGCGCTCCATGCCAGCAACTGAGACCCTCGCCTAGTGCCCTCGCTTCGCACACCACCCTAAGGCTAAGCAGGGTTAGGCCTGGTCAGTACTTGGATGGGAGACCACCTAGGAATACCAGGAGCTATATGTTGTGGCCCACAGCTATTGAACGATAATAACACTATGAATCGCTGGCAACCTGCTCCAGTATCTTTGCCATGAATACCAAGTGGATCAGCATGATCATGGACATAAAGATGTCCTGGGGCCTCATTCTATTATCGGCCGTAGGAGATGCGGGGCCGCAAGGACCGGCCGCAAGCTATTCGGCTATTCTATTCCCCTCCGGCCGGGGATTCCGGCAGGCTTGCGGCCGGCGCCTTGTTATCCCTTGCGGCCGCTCGCGCCGGAGGAAAGCCTTTGATCTAAAACGGCCGCAAGAGTTTCGGCCGCAAGAAAAGCCTGGTTGCGATTCTATTGCTCCGGGAACCCTCTCTGCAAGGCTAAAACCGAGCCGCAGCTTACTTGCAGGAAAAAGGTCCCGCTAGCACCAATTAAGCACATTATAAAGCCATAATAAAGCCATCCTGCACTCTGAGGAGACTATAAAGTGATTGTAGGTGTTAGCAAAAATAGCACAACATTCCCCTACACTCAAATATCCATGTAAAAAGACCCGAGGGCTTGAAGCACCTCAGACCCGGCCACGCTGCGGCCGGAAAATAAACAGTTAATGTAAACTCGGATTTGGGCTGATGTGCAAGCTTGAGAGGGGGTTGCTATTAATCCTCATGTCCCCCAATATGATCCCTAGCATTTACAGAGCTGTACAGTGCCGTCTTGAATTTATTTTTGCGTTTAAAGTTTTCTGAGCTTACGGCCGGTTGCAAGATATACGGCCGGCCGTAAGGGGAGATCCTTGCGGGGCCGTATAATTGAATTCCAAGATAACGGAACCCCCGCAAGGAATCGCAGTCTTGCGGCCGTTTTACGGCCGATAATAGAATGAGGCCCCTGGTGTTTTATGAATGGTCCATGAGGTCATGGAGAGTTGGAAAAGACTGAATGACACAAAAAAAAAAGAAAAGAAACATTCTGTTTATAGTTGCATTATCATCTTATTATATCTTATGATTTTTATCTCACCTTTGAATTTTAATATTTTGTCTTGGTGGTCAAGGTTTTTTTGTACGGAAATTCAATAATAAATGATGAGAAAAATTAGAAAATATCCTGCAGTACATATTCCATATTTAATCATTTTTTTAATACAGATCTGCTGAATTTGAATGTTTTTTTCTCGTCTTTTACTTATTTTGCCCAATTCTTCAATTCAAATACTAGAAATAGATTGCATATAATTTGAAATAATTAAGAAAAATAAAAACATCTCAAATGGCCACATGGGGGAGACCTTTACTGCAAAAGTAAATGGCACGCAGTCTGCTTTTTAAGGAGGGTAGAAACTAAAAGATTAGGAGTTTTGTCTGGAAGCAGTAAAGAATAATTGCATATAAAAAGTGAGAAATGTGAAGGCTGGGTCTATTTATTTCCATTTTTCCCTAAATATCAAGTTTAACTTATTCAAAAGACTACAAAGAAAATATTGGCCATAGTGGTGCTTAAAGGTGCTTTTCATGTTAAATCATTTTTTTTGTTTTGTTTACTTAACTATAACTATATACTAAATCCCCTTCAGGATTGCTATCTTGTCATGTGAAGGGGCTTGTGTACTTCGATGAAGCTGTGAGCTAAACCATGTATGGTCACCCAAGATGAGCAGATCCTAGCAGAGAGGTCAGACAAATCTCGGCCCACTGGAGAAGGAACTGACAATCCACCCCAGTACCTTTGCCAATAAAACCTTATGTATATATATTACATTCAATTTAAAAAGAAAGTGACAGATGAAATAACAAGACTAGATTCACAGAGTAGTCTGATGGACATAGCTTTGAACTAGCTTATAAGGACGGGGGCAGAGGCGTAGGAACTGGGGGGACACCGGGGCCGGGGGTAGGGGATAAATACCCCCCAGGTTAAATGATAAAGGGACACAAAAAAGTTAAATTGAGCCTTACCAGATTTGGCCACTAGTTCGAGACAGCTTTGACCCATAATATATATATATATATATATATATATATATATATATATATATATACATATATATATATATATATATATATATATATATATATATATATAGCTCGCCCCTCCTCCGGTCCTGGGAGTAGATTCAAATTATCCCTCCTATGCCCATGGACGGTGGTATGACACTAGATATGTCTAGTATTCTACGTCCATAGGGCCACAGAGAGTTGGACACAACTAAACTACTAAACAACAACGATATACTAAATACAAGTGAAAACAACAGCAAAGCAAAGGTTTAGCCAGAAAATATAATTTATGCTCACTTTGGAGCTGTATGATTGTAACTATATCCCATTATCCTACAGAGCATGCTCCAGGCTACCAGATCTGCTTAATTAATTAATATTATGTAAGTTGCAATGTTTGTTTTCTTTTCAGCAGTGCTCAGGACAATGAGAGAGGTGAGTGGGGATGCTTACATCAGCCATTAATGAGGTAAACTGTATTTTAACATTATATTTTCTAGCTAAAGCTTTTATTTGCTGCCGCTTGCATGTGTTTTTTTTTTTAGTTAAAGGTTGGCTAAAAAATAGATTTAATATGAAAAGCGCTTACACTGGCCCTTTAAGGTCTCTCAAAAACAGGGCACTAGGCTACTTCTGTTTTACTAAGTATTCTTATGCCATTTATCTGCTATTTATCATGTATTTTGAATACTGTATTCTTAGTTGCTATTAAAAGAGGCCTAGATTAGCTGCACATTGGATGCTCTGCTAAGTATGTTTGTCAGCGAGGGCTGTTCTAGCAGCAGCAGCTTTCACTCCTCACTTACACACAGGTACGTTGAGCTGGAGGGTGCTGTGCTGAACCCGGGGGAATGTAACGCCAGCACTGCCCTGGCTCAGTCACTCATGCCCGTCTGCTTCCAGGTAACATTGTATTGCAGAGACGTACAGTGGATGTAATCTAGGGGCCTTTACGTATTTAGTGGCATGACAACCTGGCTCCTGGTATTTGCTGAGCCCTGTAAAATATTTTTTTTATTTAAAGTACAGTATTCAAGTTTTTTTCTGGTTGCTTGAGTTCTGGTTAACTGAGTGTCTACTGTACTACTAATACTACCACTACTACTACTAATTGTAATACTAATAATGATAATAATAATAATGCAACATATTATCTAAATTTTGCCAAAATATATTTGAACTGTGCAAGTAATGTATATGAACAACTTTTTCTAGTGCTCAACCAGACAAAAAAAAATGAGTCAAAAATTATAATTTTAATTTCAAATATGGCTCTCATTCTTCGATTTTCCATCGGTTCCTTCAAATTTGGAAAATCTCAGGAGAATTCAGTCTGTAAATAAATGTGCTTCTAAATATGTCCTTTTGTTCCGGTTTTTCAATTAAAATATTTTTAAATTTAAAAATAGCAACTGCATAATTTTTAATTCATTTTCAATGTCATATAATTTTTTGCACTTTTGTTAGAACAATATACAAAGGTTTTGATCTTACAAAAAACAAACAAAAAAAAGCCTTTGTTATTAGCATACAGAATATCTTCCACCTGTCTAGTGTGATATATAAGAAGCTAAAATAAAATACCTTGTTTGTTAGAAATTTAAGGTTATGGGATGTAAACCAGTAATTGAGCATCTAATGTACTGTTCTGTTGCTTTTCTATTCTTCAATTCAGGCAACACTGGGAAGGTTTCCCCTGGGGAAGGATGTGAGCAGAATGTGAACTATAGCATTGCATATATAATAGTGAGGCCATGTTTGTACATACAATATCATTTTAAATTAATGTGGATTACCAAAAAGAATTTCCCCCAAGGCTATATTTTTTTTGAGAAATAAAGACAATAAAATGTTGCAAACATAAAAACTAGGAAAATGTAACAGAAGATTGGCATTCTAAAAACAATGAATGTTATAATAAGACATATTTTCAATGTATATGTATATACATATTTATAGATATAATCAATATACAGAATGCATATATTTATAAATCTCTCTCTCTCTCTCTATATATATATATATATACAATTTCCTTATTTATATATTTATATTTATATGTATATATTTATTTATATATATATTTACACATATTTCAAAAACAATATGTATATACATACATATATATAAATATATTAATAATTATTTATAATAAATTTAAATATAAATATATGAATATATATAGTATGTCTCTGTATACAATTTATAATTATTTCACTAGCACAATAAATTTCGACATTTGAAAATATGAGCCTTGATCAAATACATTGTGTAGAGATGAACAATCCCGTCACAATCTGCTACTTAGTTTGAATCATTTTCAGAATTGCAATGGATAACGGATGAGACAACATTATTTTATTGGGAATTCAAATTTATAAAGATGGAGATGAGCAACATCACACTCTATACTGTTGTCCAACTTATGGTCCATGGTCCAGATGCCAGGAAGAAATTCTTCACAAACCATATGATTAAAAAAAAACAAAAAACTTGGGATAGTTTAAATACTTATATAGCTTTGCAGTGTTTTGTTATTTCATACAAAACTAATAAACATATTAATTTATCATTTAGATATGCATTTTTTAAAATATTATTTTAAATCCAGCTCACTAACCAATAAGAATCTGGCCAACCATCTCACAGGTCAATAAATGTCTGACCCTCAACAATAAAGAAGTTGGACAGCACCATTAGCCTATATTATAAACCTAGTCAATACAACTCATCTATCAATGGTACCAGGTACCATATCCCTGATATTAAGAATTTGTTACCTTATCCTCAAATACTAAAAACAATAGAAACCATTCAGAGATGAGTAATAGGGACCAACAACTCGAACACTTGATTTAACTTTTTGGAATGGGCTCATAAGGGTGATCTGATTATGGGTTCTAACAAAGGAGTGTGCTAGGATGGAAATTATATATATATACTCGAAAATTGCGCATAAAAAATGACAGTATAATTTTTACCTGTGTCTCTTTCCCTCCTTCCCTCCCCTGTGTCTCTTCCCCCTCTCCATTCCCCAATGTCTCTTGCCCCCATTCCCCCCACTGTCTCTTCCCCCCCTCCCCAGTGTCTCTCCCCCAGTATCTCTTTCCCTCCCCTCAACAGTGTTTCTTTCCTTCCCTCCCTTCCCCAGTGTCTCTTCCCCCAATTCTCCCCAGTGTCTCTTTCCCCCTTCGCTCTCCAGTGTTTCTTTCCCTCCTCCCTCCCAGTGTCTCTTTCCCCCTTCCCTCCCCTCTCCAACATCTCTTCCCCCATTTCCCTCCTCATTGTCTCTTCCCCCCATTATCTCCCTTCCCTATTTCCCCCCTTCCCTTCCTCCCTATTGTCTCTCCCTTCCTTTCCCTCCCCATTGTCTCTCCCTTCCCTCCCCTCCCCATTGTTACTTCCCCCTTCCCTTCCCTCCCCATTGTCTTTCTCCCCTTCCCTCCCCATTGTCTCTTTCCCCCTTCTCCATTGTCTCCCACTGTTTACTGTTTTTAAAAATTACACAGAAAATATGCACCATTTGTTTAGAATATAAAGAAAATAACAGCCTGCAATTTATTATCTTTGATATGAGTTTATGCTGCTGTGGAATCTGCCATATTGCTTTTAACATTAAATGTACATGAAGTTTGTGTAAATTGGTTTCTCCACACAATGAGCCCGATTCAATTGAGCTTTCACTCGATCCCATAGCTTGTAAGTGAGGTTGTAAGTTAATTTGCTATTCAATTGGCGTCTTTACAGGCTCCAAAGGGGTTACGAGTTACGGCCTTGAAAAAATTGTGATGGTTAAACACGTAACTTACAGACTCCCAAAGCCTTTGATCTTTCACTTTCGCAAGAGTTACGATGGCTAAAATTGCAAATCGATATTCAATTGATCAATTTCCCCAAGCGTGCAAATGTTTTCACACCCGTAAATAGCAAATGAAGGAGAAAATCCAGCGAGTGCTAGAGAGGACCCGCAAGGGGGTTAAACACCTGTTCCTAGCACTGTAAATGCAAATAAAAAAATCACTACTGCACTGTAAATAAGAGGGAAAGCGATGGCAGACATTAACATTAATTGCACAACAGCCTCAAGCCCACAAATCGGTAGTATATAAGATTTATTTTTATGTTTCAAGTCAGGGTTAAATCGATCTCAGGTATCAATGAGTTAATACATATCAGGCCACCCATATGGACTAGAACAGTACTGGCATTCATTTTCATAATTCTTTATTTTGCGGGTTTGCGAGTCCCATCGCATATTGGACCCCCGAACCTAATTGATCGACATGTAACCTCCATGCTTTAATGACTTTATAATGACAGTCTAATTTTCTAGTTGCTGATTCAAAATGGGCGGTTACGGGCTTGCTTAATTGATCATGTTCCCACCCTGAAGTGCTCCCAACCAGTGCATGGTTTACGGTTTCGGCTGTAACTTGCGGGCTTGAGCAATTGAATAGCATCTCAATCGAAGACGATCGGGAGCTTGCAATTGAATCGGGCCCAATGTAAATAAAACTGTTTATTACAATTGTTACTCATCACCAGCAGGGTGCAGCTGATTATAGATATGTCTGGGACTGAAGGGGATGATCAGATCTTATAACACCTTGTGGTGTATAGAAGACTTAACAAAAGGGAGCAAAAGACAGAGAGGACGGCATAAACATATTTGTATACAGTATGGCCATATATTCTAGGTACAGATATATAGGTAAGTAGACTATGGACCCAATTAAATTTCAAATTTGCTGGAATTACAGAGAGATTAATTTAGAAAAGCCCAAAAGGACATGGCCGGAATCAAAATCCGTAAACCATGCTTCGGCACCTGGCATTTCCGGGTGTGAACATGAGAAATTATTCAAACCCGTAGGTATGGGTTTAGATGGAGCCAATAGTAAAAGAGACCATCATTATTACGTCACTAAAACATGGAGGCTACATTTCCATCACTTATGGTTTTGAAGTCTGAGTTGGGATTGGACCCGCACTCCAGAAATAATGCAATATGAAAAAATCAATAAATATAATATTTTAGTAAATGCAAGTTCTATTAAATGTGTTATCACATTGATTGCCGGGATCGATATGGCACAGAAATGAAACAGAAAAAAATAAATGTATTGCAAATTTGCGAGCTTGAGAATGTTGTGCAATTCATTTTTCCTCCTGTAACCCGCAGATTGTTTGCGGGTAGCTAGAAGAGGCCAATTTAATAGCCTTAACTTTTGTGGGCTGCTTTATGGGCTTTGGGAACTCAAAATCGCCAAAATTAATAGGGCCCTTTGCTACTATGTGCGCAAAGTCCTGCACTGTTAGAGAAAAGTATTGAATAAATTACTGATTATTAATTATGTATACGTTTAAAACAAATTTATGTAGTGATAATGTATGGGTTTATTCAAGAGCAAAGAAACCTTTTGCGACCCAACTGGACCTAATTAGCTGTGAATAAAATGTTACTTAATTAAGAAATTAATGAGAACAGAAGATCACATGGAAGCCCTATGTTCAGCTTCCACTTGGCTTAAATAGACTGTGGCGAAATAGCCATTGTTGCCACCACTTCCCACCATTTACAACACTTAGCAAATCTTGATCTATTTACAAGGATACAATAAACAAAAATGCTAAAAGTAAAACAAATAATAAAGTTTACTGAAATACAAATATAATGTAATGCAATTAGTCAACTGACAATTTGATGCAACGGAGTTGAGGTCCCTATTTAGAAGATGGAGAATCTGATAAGTGCATGTTCTATTCATAATGAGGTCCTATTCCTATAATAACTAACTTTAAGCAATGTTATAATAATAGCAATCATAAGGAAGATTGCTTTTTACTAAATGTAAAAGAATTTACCTATTTTACATAAAAATACATGTGGTAGACTAGCAAGGCAACATAGTGTTAATGGGAGTCCCATGGGACACCCGGGCTCATAGTAAGTAGGGGGCATAAGGGGAATCCCAGGGGATAGTTGGCCTCATTAGGGGTAGAGGGTATTGTAGGTTACTGAAAGAGAGAAATAAGCTCTCTGCATTCCTTTTATTAATATTTACCCCCTTCCTGATAGATAGATAGATACTGTAGATAGATAGATAGATAGATAGATAGAACCACCATGTACGAGTCAGCAAATATGACCTCCATTCCATGCCTCTGTTTTGCTATGAGAAGCATACATGTGTCATAACTACTGCTATTATAAACCTAACTAGCGTATTGCCCGTCAAAAAATGACGGCAATGAGATGTGTATGTTTTAAAAGTTGTTTAGTTATTAATATACATATGGAATTGTAAGGTAGCTAATGTTGTTTTCTGTGTACTACTGAAATATAGAATTCAAATTAATAAATGAATTTACGTTTTTTTATGCATTGTGTTGAAGAGCTGGCAATCTGTGTTGATGTTGCTGCAGCATTAGTGGTGTGGAGGTGCTGTGTAAGCGTGATGAACGTGTGCAGTGTAATAGTGTGCGTGCGCGAGCCGAAACCGTTAACGTAGCTGTGTACTTCCGCATTATCCTAAAATGGCGGATAATGTGTGGTATGCGTCTTAGCGGATTATCGGTAGTTTTCCGTGGTTATAGTGCTGTAGCCTCGTTTTCGTTTTGTTCTTTCGGCATTTTTTCTGCGGCGCTCATTGCCAAAGTAGTACGGTTTAACGGCTCGCCAGGCGATGATCGCCTGCGGCGCTCATCGCTAAGCCCGCTAAAGTACTACGGTTTAACAGTAAATATGGTCAAACGGTCAAATGACGGTCAATAAAAATTAAATGTTGTGAAATTTGTTTGCCACACAACATGACGCTACATTTGTCCCTTTTTTTGTTCTTAAAATAAATAAAATTTTTTTTTTTTTTTTTTTTGTAACTTGCAACTTATATTTCATCAAATGCGTTGGTTCAGGTGGGAAATCCGATGGTGCGCGAGACAAAGGCGTTAAATCTGTGTTAATGCGTAAATCTGTAATTGGGTTTCGTAAATGTACTCGCTACTGTCTTTTTACTCATTGCGCGGTTAATCCGCATCCTTTATCTCGTTGTTTTTCAAACACATACGTCTGTGGCTGTGTTTTACGCAGTTCGTAGTAGTATAGCCTCGTTTTCATTTTTTTCGGCGGCCATTTTTTTCTTGCTTAGCCGATTTTCGATCTTTGTAACTCGGCTAAATCGCTGTAAATTGGAGTTCCAACTCACTTCCAGACGTCCTGCCTGGTTCCCCATGCTGTAAGTGACCTTTATTTTATTTTTTAGTGTGTATTTAGTGTTTTGGTTCCGCCGCTTATCTCGTAATTTTTTTCATCTCGTATTTTTTTTCTAAGTGCTACGGTTTAACGGCTGGCCTCGCTACGATTTAACGGCTCGCTTGGCTGCGCGAGGCGAGCCTGCAATGAGCGCCTGCGGCGCTCATTGCCAAAGTGCTACGATTTAACGGCTCGCCTCACTGCGCGAGGCTCGCCGGGTGCTAAGTCGTACGCACTATGCAACAGAGCAGTTTAACGGCGCTCACCGCTAAGTCGTACGCAATACGCAACGCAGCGTGACGACGAATTGTAGTTAGACAATTAGAATATGTGATACCTTAATTGTGTCGTATTTGATGTCTGATCCCTCATATCTGATATAATTAAGGGGCTAATACCTCCACCCCCATGAGCCAGGGTATCCAGAGTATTGCCCCAACACCCTCCACCAGCCAGGTGATGGAAGTTATTGGGGACAATACCCTCCATCACCCAACTAGACAGCAAAAGGAACTTCCCATGTTAACATGCTACTACCCTTTGTGACCCAGGGGATCCCCAATATAAAGTATAACCATGGGGGTCCTTATGGAGACCCATGACACCTATAATTATTTCCTATACCATGGGTGTCTCCATAGAACAAGAGGAGAAATAGCTTCATGGTGTGTTATTTTTAAAGGATACCTTTTATTACAGACAGCCAAATATACACAAAATAAAATCAGGCACTGAATATTACTCAGCTCTAGATTCCTCCTCTCTTTGAAGGTAATTTATAATTTAACTAAACTATTTAAAATAACTGTAACGGATCTACTGGCACCCCGACCGGGTACCTCCGTTGATAGACACGTCCTAGCTTGCGTCGAGGCCTACAAGCACCGTACCGGACACCAAAACCACCACAGACTCCAAGGATAGTACATCAGGAACAAGGGTTCAGTTGGTACAGCTCAAGGGAGTATGCAAAAGCATAGCAATCCCCAGTATGATATAGCAATCCCCTCAAATAACGAGACAAGGCTACGTTTTGAAGGGTCAAGAAGAACTAACTTTTAATGACAGGGAATCTCCTTTTATGCAATGGTGCCCTCTGAAGGGCTACACCCACATAATTATCACAACAGCCAATTATATACATGGTTCAACCCCCACGTCTCCTCCCCTCAGATAACAGGTAACACAATTAAAACAGACACAATTTTAACCACATTCTGGATGTACCCCAAATACAGGGGGTACACCTTTAAGTCCCGCACCATTCAATATCTCTCACCCAGGGGAACAACATATACAAAAATGGCATGAATCAGACCAGGGGTTCAAAAGTTAGTAAAAGTATGTTTTTACACATAACACACAGACATTGCACATATCCCCCATACAATACACATATAGGACAATAGGTGAGTCACACCTCCCTGGCAACTTGGATACAATCAGACATTAATTAGATCATTCTTCTTTGTTCTTATCAGAGAATGAAAACACTTTGGAAAATGCAAGGATCCTTTACAACTTTCTTATCTCTTGAATCTCTGTAACAGGATTATCTATTAGCCTAGGTCTGCAAAAGTCTGGCTAATATTCTGAGCCAATATATTCTGTAGAACATCAACCAACATACATATAGTAGGATCATATTTTAACCATAATAATCATAAAACAGTTTAAAACAGTGATGGGTTCCGCTACACACCTCCCCCCTGACCATAAGCCGGCATACACGGTCTGATCCCAACGGATCGGCCTGGGGATGTCCGGACAAAAGTATTTGTTGGTCAATTCTCTAGTTTGACAACCCATCAGCATTACTGCAATTCACATTTACTCACATTTCCCATATCCCCAGATAGCTGGGATCTGAGCGCACAAAACCACCGAATAGTGCTCAGATCCTCTTCACACAGTTCAATTGCCATGTAGCTAAAGTCTTTCCCATAGTCTTTCATTATATGAATGGGCTTCATGGCACAGTTATCTGGGGTATCATGGTTCACACAGGGCAAGTACAGAATGACCCCCCTGTATGTAAAGGGCCAGAATGAGTGACTTACACTCTGGTATGGCCGAACACTGGTTCCAAAGGGCAATATGTACCAGGGCCATAGTCGCAGGGCAGGAGGCTGGCAAACAGTCCTCTCCAAGCCAAAGTGGCGAAGGCCACTTCGTCACACATCTCTCCTTTGGGGGGAAGTCTAACCAGGTACCTGGATATTTTGCTGTGGTGATGGGGCAACACGCTGAGGGGACTTGAGGGGCAGAGGCCAGCGGCACTCTGCCCTGATGCCAGCTCTTCTGCTGGTATAACCTGCAGGACATCCTGCTCTGTACAAGGGACAAAGGGAGGGCAGAGGCCGACTGCACTCTGCCCCGCTGTCAGCTCTTCTGCTGGGGTACTTGGGACATATTCCGGCTCAGTAGCCAGGGAAACGTGGGGGTCAGTGGGGGTTAACATTTCCTCTGTTAACCCTGGGGCCACATTAGAAGTTAGCTGGGGAGGGGAATTTGTACTTACCCCCTCCTCCGGTTGTCCCAGTGACGGTAGTTGGGGATCTGGACAAGCTGTGGGCGCAGAGACCACAGTCCCATCTGCGCTGTCTGGGAGATTGGTGTCTCCCCTGGTTAGGGTAAACTGTCGCTGGGAGGGAAGGACGACACTTTCTGCCCCCTGTGTTTCACACTGCCGCTGGGGGGGAAGGACGACACCTTTGGCCCCCTGGGGTACCCACTGCCGCTGTGGAGGAAGGTCGACACCTTCTGCTCCCTGGAGTACACACTGCCGCTTGGGGGGAAGGACGACACCTTCTGCCCCCTGGGGTTCACACTGCCGCTGAGGGGGAAGGACGACACCTTCTGCCCCCTGGGGTTCACACTGCCGCTGGGGGGAAAGGACGACACCTTCTGCCCCCTGGGGTTCACACTGCCGCTGGGAAGGAAGGACGACACCTTCTGCCCCCTGGGGTTCACACTGCCGCTGGGGGGGAAGGACGACACCTTCTGCCCCCTGGGGTTCACACTGCCGCTGAGGGGGAAGGACGACAACTTCTGCCCCCTGGGGTTCACACTGCCGCTGGGGAGGAAGGATGGCCCCTTCTGCTCCCTGGGGTACACACTGCCGCTGGGGGGGAAGGACGACACCTTCGGCCCCCTGGGGTACACACTGTCGCTGGGGAGGAAGGACGACACCTTCAGCTCCCTGGGGTACACACTGCCGCTGGGGAGGAAGGACGACACCTTCGGCCCCCTGGGGTACACACTGCTGCTGGGGAGGAAGGACGACACCTTCAGTTCCCTGGGGTACACACTGCCGCTGGGGAGGAAGGACGACACCTTCGGCTCCCTGGGGAACACACTGCCGCTGGGGAGGAAGGACGACACCTTCAGCTCCCTGGGGTACACACTGCTGCTGGGGAGGAAGGACGACACCTTCAGCTCCCTGGGGTACACACTGCTGCTGGGGGGGAAGGATGACACCTTCGGCCCCCTGAGGTACACACTGCCGCTGGGGAGGAAGGACGACACCTTCGGCTCCCTGGGGAACACACTGCCGCTGGGGAGGAAGGACAACACCTTCGGCTCCCTGGGGTACACACTGGCGCTGGGGGGGAAGGACGACACCTTCGGCCCCCTGGGGTACACACTGCTGCTGGGGAGGAAGGACGACACCTTCAGCTCCCTGGGGTACACACTGTCGCTGAGGAGGGGAATTAGTTGGAGTATTCCACGTGGAGCGGTTTCTGTTTCTGGGACAGTCTCTCTGCATGTGACCCTGCTGGTTACACGTGTGGCACCTGATGTACCGTGCAGGGGTTTGGTAGTTCCCACCACCCGGACGCAGTGCTGGGGGGGGGTTAATGGTGGGAGGTGGGTTAGCAGCTCCCAAGATGGACCGCTCCCGTGCCCACTGCTTTTCCATTATGAATTTGTGGACATCTGTCATTACCCATTCCAAGGTTTTCATGGGAAGCGTACCTGGGAAAAAGGCCAGTCTGCTTTGGAGTTCTCTTCCAAACTCATTCTGTGGGGTAATACGAGGTACTGTAACCATGAGTTCCTTTCTGTCTGCATCCCTGTAGTCCGCGGCCGCCTCCTCCTCCTCATGATGGAACGCTGTCTGAAAACTAGCCGGTTCCATCCTGCTGTAGCCTGGGGCGCTGTACGGATACTAGCGTTGCCCTCAATTTTAACTCCAAACGTTAACGGTGTCTCCGTGCTGCTTTTCCTCTTACTAGGAAGCCATCCCACCACTGCCAGCCAATGTAACGGATCTACTGGCACCCCGACCGGGTACCTCCGTTGATAGACACGTCCTAGCTTGCGTCGAGGCCTACAAGCACCGTACCGGACACCAAAACCACCACAGACTCCAAGGATAGTACATCAGGAACAAGGGTTCAGTTGGTACAGCTCAAGGGAGTATGCAAAAGCATAGCAATCCCCAGTATGATATAGCAATCCCCTCAAATAACGAGACAAGGCTACGTTTTGAAGGGTCAAGAAGAACTAACTTTTAATGACAGGGAATCTCCTTTTATGCAATGGTGCCCTCTGAAGGGCTAAACCCACATAATTATCACAACAGCCAATTATATACATGGTTCAACCCCCACGTCTCCTCCCCTCAGATAACAGGTAACACAATTAAAACAGACACAATTTTAACCACATTCTGGATGTACCCCAAATACAGGGGGTACACCTTTAAGTCCCGCACCATTCAATATCTCTCACCCAGGGGAACAACATATACAAAAATGGCATGAATCAGACCAGGGGTTCAAAAGTTAGTAAAAGTATGTTTTTACACATAACACACAGACATTGCACATATCCCCCATACAATACACATATAGGACAATAGGTGAGTCACACCTCCCTGGCAACTTGGATACAATCAGACATTAATTAGATCATTCTTCTTTGTTCTTATCAGAGAATGAAAACACTTTGGAAAATGCAAGGATCCTTTACAACTTTCTTATCTCTTGAATCTCTGTAACAGGATTATCTATTAGCCTAGGTCTGCAAAAGTCTGGCTAATATTCTGAGCCAATATATTCTGTAGAACATCAACCAACATACATATAGTAGGATCATATTTTAACCATAATAATCATAAAACAGTTTAAAACAGTGATGGGTTCCGCTACAATAACCTTTTATTAATATTAAATGGAGGACAGTCCCATAGTGTTAATGTTAATGTAACAGATTTGTGGCAGACATTTGATTTGTAGCAGAAATTTCTTAAAGCATTAAACCTACGTGTTTCATCCTGCTACAGGACTTCATCACGGTATTGGGACTCCTTCTATATGAAAACATTCTTTCAGACATAAGTAGCAATTATATTTAAACGTGTTTAATATTTTTTAAATATTTAGTAGTATTTTACTAAACTTTGGGTTTTAATCTATTATAATTACTTAAGGTATAAACAGTCAGATCAAAAAGATACAGTATGTCAGTGCTCTTAAAAGTTATAAATTGTATGGAAATCTCTAAACTTAGCTCTAAAGGTCAATAGACATTTTTGAGAAGGCAGTGAAAAAAAGCAAATTAAAATTAGTTTGGATATATATATTATGTGTTTTTCTTGGGCTCATGTTTCTGTACTATAAAACACAATAAAAGTGTTTTCAAGTGGAATTTTTTTTTATATAAATATATTATTTGGAACAAAATAATTGCAGTTCAGAAAAACCTGCTGATTGCTTCAAATGCCTATTTTTATACACAGGAAGTATACAGTGAGTAATCATATGTAATATATGAGTCACGCTTATTGATTTAGTTGGTGACAAACCTGCTATAATTTCATGTCACAGGAAAATGTTCCTACCATTTGCCATCAATTTTAGTAAGTATATGAATTTATACATATGGAAATATAAATTATATTCATATTCATATTGAGTGAGTCATCAGAAAAACAAAAGAAGAGTTTTTATGGGTATTTTTAACCAATTCATTGATAGAAAATCTTCTTCAATACCTTGAGCATATGACAAAAAAAAAAACAGAGCTCACAGTTAATTAAATATAGACTATAAATTAAAAATCTCATTTTGATACATGAGGATAAATTTACTCTTCGCTGATTTGAAAGAAAAAGAGATTATTCTTCTTAATTTATAAAGTGCATCATATTCCATACCGCTAACTACAGGGCATACATTGAGAACATAAGACAAATATGACAATAGTTATAATAATTACTAGCGAATTGCCCGTCAAAAAATTACGGCAATGAAATTGTAAGGTAGCTAATAGTGTTTGGTGTGTACTACTGAAATATATAATACAATTAAGAAATAAATATACTTTACCTATTTTGAAGCATTGTGTTGAAGAGCTGGCAATCTGTTTTGATGTTGCTGCAGCATTAGTGGTGTGGAGCTGCTGTGTAAGCGTGATGAATGTCTGCAGTGTAATACTGTGCGTGCGCGAGACCAAACCGTTAGCGTAGTTGTGTACTTCCGCATTGGCGTAAAATGGCGGGTAATGTGTGGTATGCGTCTTAGCGGAATATCCGTAGGTCGTTTGTGGTGTTTTGCGTGTTTAGAGTGCTGTAGCCTCGTTTTCGTTTTGTTCGGCGGCCATTTTTTTTCTCTCGTTTAGCGATTTTTTTAGTGTCTAAACTCTTTTATTTTTAGTTAACTGAAGGTGTAAGTTGCTTTTTTGAGGTCCTGGATGCTTCCTCTTGCTGTAGGTAAGCTTCTTTTGTATGTGGTGTGTGTATTTATTGTGTTTTTAATTTTGTGTTGTTTGCGAGTTGAGGACGATTTTTGCGAGGTCGTAATGTGTGGTATCGTGTCTCGTATGTTTTTTGAGTTGTGAGGTAAAGTTTGCGAGGGTCGCGGTTGTTGTGTCGTGTTGTTTGCGTTTTAACGTTAATTTTGCGAGGGTCGCAGTTGCTGGCAAGGAGCGCCTTCGGCGCTCCATGCCAGCAACTGAGGCCCTCGCCTGCAGCCCTCCTACGCTTCGTAAGAACTTAGAGCCCTATTCTATTAGAAGCCCACAAATGCGTCTAACTAGATAAAGATTTTCAGCCTTATTAAATTGCGATCCCGCCAATTGAATAGGGCTCTATATAAGCACAGAGCATGTTATTTTTACAGAAGTTTTTAGTTAGTGAAGACCTTGCTTTTGGATAGAAGTTCACTAACTAAAAACTTTTGTAAAAAAAATATGCTCTGTGCTTATATAGAGCCCTTTTCAATCGGCCGAATCGCAATTTAATAAGGCTGTTACCTTCTCTAAATGTTTAGATGTATTCTATTGACTCAAGCCCTCAATTTACCTCCTTAACCCTAAACTCATAAACTTTGCTTTTTTAAGTCAGATTTCAGGGCAGGATCATATAATCTCACAATATTTAAGCAACCCCGCAATTTACTTGCAATACTAAATGAGACCGTTATTATGACGTCAGTAAAACATGAAAGTTAGACGGAATCGGCAATCTGAGGCTACCAATTAATTAGTGCCAATAAGTAATATTTGTCGATCGTGCTCGCAAGCAAGGACTCTATATGTATTAACTGCTTAAAGCCCAAAATCAATATTACTCAGAAATAATAATTACAAATATTTTTTATTTATTTCATATTTGTATTGTGTGTTTAATTGCTGCTAAGGCTCTAAGAAATGTTTTTTTTTAAATGAACTTTCGAGTCGTAGTTAGAACTCGCAATATTTTTGACAGAAATTTGATAAATTAATGTTAATTAAATAGGATGACTTTTTTTTACAAAATAAAGCATCACTATATGATTTTGGAATGACTGATACAGTATGTGCTAATTTGAAATCTTCACGAATGGGGTTGCCTTCTAAAATAAAATTAAATAAATTAAAGGGGTATCTAAATTTCCTGGATTATGAATGCATGAATGTTATATGAGATGTGCTGCATACACATAGGCTGCTTTTTGCCTACAGAGGGCAGAAATGTATTAATCCAGCTCACTTAGATATCCCTTTAAGCAAATAAGTTGAATGTTGAAATCTATTTAAAAAAAAAAAAAAAAAGCTTAAAATCTGTCTGGAGCTGGAGATTTTAAAAGTTTTAGTCCTTTTATTACTTCTTTTACATGTTCAGGTGTAATAGGTGAATTTAAAGTGTTATGATGTCTTCTATTAATTGTGGTAAATCTAAATTTAATTCTTGATTATCAGGAATAGTTTGATGAAAAAATTACAATAGTATTGTTGGAATGAAGATAACATTTTAATTGAGAAAATCCCCCCAGATGTGCTCAATCTGAGAATGAACTAACCCAAGTGGATTAGTTCTATGGGCATGGTAGCCCACTCAGAGATCAGTGACTAATATGCTATAGGATATTTCTTCTCTGTGAAGGGCGAGAGTGAGAAAAAGAGGCTTCTCTCTGAGTGGGATTCCGTGCCATAGAACCAACCCACTTGTGTTAGTTTGTTCTCAGATTGCGCACCTCTGCGGTGGCATGGCTAGAGCTTTTGCCGCCCGGGGCTATCCCTGAGTTTGCCGTCCCCACCAGTGCAAACATATACAGTATATATATATATATATATATATATATATATATATATATACCTTCTCTCTCACACTCCCCCTTCTCTCTATCTCCCCTCTCATTCTCTCTTTTCCTCCCCCCCTTCTCTCCCCCTTCTCTCTCTTTCTCTACATGTCTCTCTCCCTATTCCCCTCCCTTCTCTCTCTTTCTCTCCCCTTTCTTTCTCTCCTCTCCCCTCTCTCTCTCTCCCTCCCTCTCTCTCCCAACTCCCTCTCATTCAGTCCCAATCTCTTTCTCTCTATCTTTCCTCTCCCCCTCACTTTCTCTCCCTCTCTCTCAAACCTCCCCTCTCTACCCTCTCTCTCCCCTCCCTTTCTCTCTGCTTTCTCTCTCTCTCCCCTCCCTCCCTCTCCCCTTTCTTTCTATCCCTCTCTGTTTATTTTGCTCCCCCTCTTTCTCTCCCTCTGTCTTCATCTCGCTCTCCCCCTTGCCCTATGTATCTCCATCTCCTCTCATGCCTCTCCCTCCATGTGTCTCCCTCTTTCCCCTGGTCTCTCTACCCCATTTATCTCCCTCTCTCCCCCGTGCATCCCTCTCACCCACGTCTCCTACTCTCCCTCCATGTCTCCCCTTGCCTATCCCTCCCTCCATGTAACTACCTCTCTTCCCCATGCCTCTCCCCCATGACTCCCTTTCTCCCCCATGCCTCCCTCTCCTTCATATTTACCCCTCTCCCCATGTGTCTCCCCCTTTCCCCTTGTATTTCTTCCTCTCCCCATGTCTCCTTCTCTTCCCCAATGTCTCCCCTCTGCCTCCATGTCTCCCCCTTACCTCTCTCTCCCTCCATGTAGCTCCCTCTTTTCCCTTGCCTCTCTCCCCCATGCCTCTCCCTTTACATCCATGTCTCCCTCTACCCCCATGTCCCCCACTCTCCCTATGTCTCCCTCATGTCTCCCCCACTCTCCCCATGCTTCCCTCTCCCCCTCTCCCATGTTTCCCCCTTCCCTTTCTCCCTCCATGTGCCCCCTCTTTCCCCTTGCCTCTCTCCCCCAGGCCTGTCCCTTTACATCCATGTCTCCCTCTTCCTCATGTCTCCCCTTCTTCCCCCATGTTTCCCCAGCTCCCTCCATGTCTCCCCTTCCCTTTCTCCCCATGCGTCTCACTTTTCTCCCATGCCTCTCCCTCCATGTCTCTTTCTCCCTCCATGTCTCCTTCTCTCCCCTTGCCTCTCTTTCCCATGCCTCTCCCTCCCTCCATGTCTCCCTCTCTCCCCCTCCATGTCTCCCCCTCTCCCTCCATGCCTCCCTCTCCCCCTTTCCCTCCATGTCTCTCCCTCCATGCCTCCCTCTCCCCCTCTTCCCCCATGTTCCCCCCTCTCCCTCCATGTCTCCCCTCTCTCTACATGTGTCTCCCTTTTTCCCCTTTGCCTCTCTTCCTCGTGACTCTCCCTCCCTCCATGTCTCCTTCTCTCCCCCTCTATGTCTCCCGCTCTCCCCCTCTATGTCTTCCCTCTCCCCCATGCCTCCCTCTCCTCCTCGTCTCTTACCTCCTGCTCTGTGCTGCCGGTCTGCTGGCTCTTCCCTCTGCTGGCTCCAGCAGACACAGGCAGAGAGCAGGAGCAGGGGACTGGGGGAAGGAGAATAAGAGCCACGTGCGGTGGTAGGCAGGTGGGGTAATTTTTGCCACCCCCAAAGAGATGACACCCGGGGTGCTCTGCCCCCCGCGCACCCTCCTTCCTACTCTACTGCACCTTTGACTTTGTTTCTTTTATCTGTATGCAATGGTCCTTGAGGCTTGCTCTCTCTAAGGGTCATAGGGGGCTCCAGCCATTGAACCTGCTGCTCACTGTGTCATAGGGATCATAGCTAGACCTCACTGACGAGGCCCAAAAAGGCTGAAACCCCCCATTTGGGCTCAGTAAATTTATAGTATGGTTTATAGCTATTTAATATGTTATGCTATGCTGTGTTATGTTGATTATTGTATGTTTAATTGTGTCCAGGTGATAAGGAGTTAACCAGCAGTTAGAATGTTATGAGGTAGCCAGTAACTGACAGTTGAGAGAGTTATGTAATGTGTTTCTCTGAGGTAACTGTCATTTTCAGAAGCAGTCTAGTCAGTTTTGAACGCAGTCTGTGATGCTCCTAAATAAAGGGAGGTAACTGAGAAAAGAATGGCTGCCCTGGTCCTGTACAAGTAATGAAGTGTGTGTATTCTTTCTAAATAAAGGGAAGTAACTGAGGTAACTAAGATATCTAAAAGATATATGTATGTGTCAGAAGATACTACTAAAGTGCATGTTAAGATGTCATGAAGCCTTGCAATACCAAATCCATAAAACACACAAACTGTCACAATGTCTTGGTGAACGGATCAGAAGAACCTGAAAGGTCTGCTGGGTAGGTTTGGCCTCAACAGCCTTATCAGGCCCGACTGAAGAAGCAGGTCATATCACTCTTGTTCAGGGAAAAAAATACCAACAGCCTTATTAAATTGTGATTCTGTAAATTTAAAAGTGCTTTATTTAAGCACACAGCATATTTTATTTACAGAAGTTTTTAGTTAGTGAAGACCTTGCTTTTGGATAGAAGTTCACTAACTAGAAACTTCTGTAAAAAAAATATTCTTGATGTGGAGGTGACAAAGTATAAGAGGAGATCTGAGACTTCAATTGGGACAGTTTTTTATATTTTTGCATTAAAAGCTAAGTCTCAAGATAAAACATAATCAAACCAGAGTGTACCCGGTGATAATTTTTAATTTTAATTTTAATTTATTAATCAGTGTATTTAAAGACATTGGTACCAGAAACACCATTAAAGTTTTTTTTGGTGTATTAAATTATAAGTGTTCAATCAACAATCTTTGAGTTAAGTTAATTGGCACCAACTGTGAAGAGTCTCCATAGAATAACATGATGTATATTAAAAGTTATTTATTATTTGTTCCTTAGTGGTTCTTGACAATATATTTATATGCACATAAATTCTCTTTATGGGATTGAGTTTGTATTCAATCCATCATAAAAATAATATTAATGTTTTGTCAATGAAAGCATGAGAGTGTATTTTTGAATGATAATAATGATAATAATTCTTTGCAAGTGGAAACTGCTAATTGTTGAAGTTATTGTTTCTTACCTTTTGAAAAAATCTTAATTTCTCTCTCTGCATAAGGATACCAAATATTACCCATTCTGGTGTCCATTTAATAGTGATGTTGAACGTATTCATGCTATCATTTTTAATTTGATTCCACACCAATTATACCTCAGGACATTCCCACAGACAATGGTTTAAATGGGCCATAGGGCACACTGTCCTTTGGGCGCACAAGACGTGCGCGTCCTCATCTGCGCGCCTTCAAAAGCGCAGACCAACAGCAGCGCGCTTGACAAAAGGAAGCAGCAACACCAGCGCTTCCCACAGATCAGTGACAGTCACAGATCTCTGACAGGTAAAGAGCTTGTGGCCAGGGGATAGAAGTGTGGATGGGCAGGGGGATGGATGTGGGGATAGTTAGGGGATGGATGTGTATGTTCTTTCAATATGAAAAACTTTATGTGTTACACCTACCTCCGCAGCCACTTATGGCTTACAGATATATTTGGCTTGTCATACACATCCATCCCCTAACTATCCCCCTGCCCATCCACACATCTATCCCTTGACCATCCACAAACCCATCCACACATCCCCACACAAGCTCTTTACCTGTCAGAGATCTGTGACTGTCACTGATCCGCACTGGTGTTGCTGCTTCCTTTTGTCAAGCGCTCTGCTGTTGATGCGTGCTTTTGACAGAGCACAGATGACAGCGGGCAGGTGTGGTGCGCCTAAAGGTTGTGCCACCGGGCCATAGGTGTGCTGAATCTCTGATACAATCACATATTATAATTGTCAAACTGCGAGACGTCGTCACGCTTTGTGTTGTGCGTTTAGACCCTTAAATTCAGGGAATCCCGATTAACCGGCAACTACAGTTATACAGCAATAGGAAGTCCCCGTGGGTGCCAGATAACGAGGGTTTTACTGTATTGTTTTTAACCTTATATAAAAGGGTAAGATTAAATTACATTTTAATTATTATACTCTGTCCATGGGTTAAAAATATTGTTAAATTGTTCTTCCTGCTCCAAAATAGCATAAAGCATTTACTAGATTTGGAGTATTTGCCAAACTTGTGTCTCTAGTTGGTTAATATTTGGTGTTTGTTTTTGGGCAAGTGAGCCGCTATAACAGTTAATATTTGTTTATTTAGCTTTTGTCAATTTCTCCATATCCATATACCTTCTAAAGGCCCATTTAGTAGCATTATTACTGAGTCTAACTTTATTTCTAACATTAATTCATAAGCTAACATTATTAATAGCAGCATTTATTGTACTGGAATTCTGATCCCATATGTTTGCTATGTTTCATTATCTATTTCTATTAGAATAGAGTTCCTTTTTTTGCATTTAGATTGTTAAGCATGTTATGTAGCTGCGATATAGTGCCAGGACAATCTCTACAATGGAAACTGTCTTTCAAAAATGGTAAGGTTGTAAGAAGCTATTTTTTAGATGTGTTTGTATACAATTGGTCCCCGGGTTAAGGACGAGATACATTCCTGAGAATACCTTTACACCGGATTTATATGTAACTTGTATCCCTGATGAAAAATATGAATATTAATAATAATGATAACAATACTATATTGGCTCATATGTAGTAATAATAACACAGTGTAATACTGAAATAATAATAATCATAATAATAATAATAATAATAATAATATCACTGTACTGTAATAATAAGTTACCGAAAGTATTGTGCTGTTTCTTTCAAATAAAACAAACAGAACATAAGAACAAACTCATATAAAAAGCGTTGGGAGCACGTTCTTAAGTATGTGTCGTCTGTAAGTTGGGTCGTCTATAACCTGGGGACCACATAAATCATAATATTACATAGTTATATAGTTACATAGAAAGTGAGGTTAGAAAAAAGATTTTAGTCCATCAAGTTCAACCTTTTAAGATCTCTCTGATCTGCAATATGCGGATTAGTTGTTAATTGATCCAGATGAAGGCACACAGAAAAAAAAACATTGAAACTTTGCCTATTGTCTCAAAAGGGGAAAAAATCCTTCCTGACCTCAGATACTGGTAATCGGATTCCTCCCTGGACCAATAGCCCTTTTTATTTAAAAATAAATACCACCCATTTTTAAAGTTATCTATTGAATCCACTGTCACCACCTCCTTTGGTAGAGAATTCCACAGTTTAACCACCCTTACTGTGAAGAACCCTTTACTTTCTTTAAGGTGGAATCTTTTTACTTCTAGCCTCAACGGATGTCCTCTTGTCAGCTGAAAAGCTCTTGGCACAAAAAGTTCACTTGACAAAGCCTTGTATTGGCCCTGGATATATTTATATAAGGTAATCATATCTCCTCTTAGACACTTTTTTTCTAGAGAAAATAAGTTTAATTTGGTTAGTTTGTCTTCATAACTTATCCCCTCCATTCCCCTTATTAGTTTTGTTGCCCTTCACTGTACTTTTTCCACCTCTAAAATGTCCTTTTTATGTAGTGGTGCCCAAAATTGTACTTCATATTCCAAATGAGGGCGTACTAGGGATTTGTATAGTGGGAGAATTATATTTGCTTCCCTGGCTATACCCTTCTTAGTACATGCTAATATTTTACTTGCCTTTGCAGATGCTGCTTGACATTGAGCACTGTTTTTAGGTGGTTGTCCACAAGCACTCCCAAATCCTTTTCAATATCTGATACCCCTAGATTTGTTCCATTAAAATGATAAATTGCATGGTTATTTTTCCTTCCCAGATGCATAACTTTACACTTATTCGTATTAAAAAAAAAATCTCATCTGCTATTTAGTTGTCCATTTCTCTAATTTATTCAAATCCCTCTGGAGAGAAAGTACATCATTATCTGATATAATTACCATGCACAACTTCGTGTCATCAGCAAAAATGGAGACAATACTTCCAATTTTCTTTTCTAAGTCATTAATAAATATGTTAAAAAGGAGAGGACCGAATACTGAAACCTGAGGAACCAGACTTAACACATTAGTCCAATGTATGTTCCATTTAGAACAACAATTTTGCTTCCTGTCTTTTAGCCAGCTCTCAATCCATGAGCAGATATTTACTGCAATTCCTGTATCCCTTAGTTTACACAATAGTCTTCCATGTGGCACTGTATCCAAAGCTTTTGCAAAATCCAAAAAGACTACATCCACAGAGTTGCCTTGATCCAAGTTCTTACTAACCGCCTCATAGAAACTAATAAGGTTTGTTTGACATGACCTATCCCTCATAAATCTGTGTTGACTCCTACTTATAATCTTGTTTAAACAGACATATTCTTGTATACTATCTCTTATTAAACCTTCTAAAAGCTGTCCCACAACAGAAGTGAGGCTCACTGGTCTATAATTTCCTAGATTTGTTTTTCTTCCCTTGTAAAATACAGGTATCATCGCTGCTTTTCTCCAGTCATCTGGTAGAGACCCTGTGTTGAGTAAATCTTGAACAATTAGATATAATGGTTTGGCTATTACAGATCCCAGTTCCCTCAGGACCTGGGGCTTTTATAACATTTATTTTTCAAGCCTTTTTTTGGATTTCTTCCTGTTTGTTCTTGCTGTCCGTCTTGTCAATAAGCTGGTAGAATGGATGGGGAAGATACTAAGCCTAAAAGGTCGCAATGACCCCCTGGTCCATAGGCTGGATGAGTGAAATAGTGTTGGGCGGCAGGAGCACTACTTCCACCAGGAGCTCAACAAAGTTGGTAGCAGTGGAGCTCAACAAAGTTGGTAGGGTGGTTTGAAGCATTGTCCATTAGCAGGAGCGATTTGACCTCAAGTCCTAAGTGTCTGCAATAGCGCTGCACAGAAGGGCAGAGATGCACGCTGAACCACTCAATTTCATTGGTGATCCAGGCCTTCCTGTTGATTTGCCAAATGACTGGTAAACTGGATTTAGCATGGCCCTTCATGGCTCTGGGTATCTTTGAGTGACAGAACAGCCATCAATGGCTTGATTTTGAAGTCACTGTTGGCGTTCACACCCAAACGAAGGATTAGCCGGCCTTTGTACGATTTGAGGCCCGGTTCTCTCTTTACTTCTGTGATATGAATTTTCGGCTTGGCATCTGCTTCCAGAAAAAGCCGGTTTCACCCATGCTGAATGCCAGTTCAGGAGGGCAATTGTCTCTTTTAACAATCTCTTTTAAGGTGGCTGAAAAGACAGCAGCAGCTTCAGTGTCAGCGCTTACTGCTTGTCCTGTGATCTTAATGTTCCTCTTTTTGAAATGGTCAAACCAACCTCTCCTGTCTGCGAAGATCTCCATCACATCCCGCATTTGGCTCTGGATATGGTTGTAAATACTTCTTGCCTTCTCCATTATGATGGCCTGGCTGAGAGGCATGTTACTCTCCAGTTCATGTTCTATCCAGATGGACAATGTTTCTCTATCTCTTCCAGGGCGTAGCATCTGGAGCCTGTAATCTTCTTTGCTGAAGATGCAGTGCTGGTGGCTGCTAAAGACTTTATCTTTTCTTTATTCTTAAGGATCGTGCGAATTGTGGAGGTTGGCAACTTCAGATCTGTTCCAATATCCAGTTGCTGCTTTCCTCTCCATTTTTACATCCAAAGGAATACTTTGACGATTCCACCTGCCCTGGTCTTCCTTGCATGCAATACAATGAATGTAGATTTGTTTAGACAATTAACAATTAACAACCTTTGTTATGAGAAACAAGGTAACAATGAAAATATTATATACCTTGCCTCTGGATATTGTAGGTACAATTTGGGTACAATTTGGTGGCTTTCTCTCTCTCCAGGACCGGAATTTTATTGCTGTTTTCCCTCTGTCTCGGCCTCTCTATCTCTCTTGCCCTTGGGGACCCACAAGGAATAAAAACAGTGTTATTGCAGACTAGAAGCAGAACGCTCAGCGGGGATTGGCTTACAAAAAACATTGCTATAGTGGGGTTTAGCGCAAAGCGTGGAATTACAGCTAAAACAGCCCTATGACAAATTTGACACTAAAAGGGGTAGCATTAAGCAGGAATACATGTACACAACTAAACCCACACTTCATTGTAAATTAACTTAGAATAATAACACTGCATATAAGAACTGCATATTTGATATAAAATTAGACTCATCTACAAATTTAACGTTATAATGCAAATCACATCATTGACTTAGATCATGTGTTAAAGGGCCAGTGTAAGCACTTTTCAGGTTAAATCAATTTTTTAGGTCATCAGTTACCATTAAAAATACATGTGCAAACAGCAGCAATGTTTTAGCTAGAAAATATAATTAAAACACAGTTTATCTTATTAATGGCTGCTGTTGTAACACTCCAAACATTTTCTATTCGGATAACAATATTTTGGCTGGGCGGGTAAACAATTAGGTATTTTACCTTTATGGAGTCTATAAGTCTATAAAGAACACCCACGGTAATTGTTTAATGTTCGGTGCTCAAGAGTTACATAAGGACTTAGAAGCCCATGGGGGTCCAAAACATTTTACTACCTGTGATGCCAATATTCATCATTACGGGTTTCAACCCAACTATACCAATATATTTTATTTTTAAATAAAATCATAAAACTAATATTTACCTATTAACATACAACACACATTGCTAAATATAACATCTAGCAGTGTATGTTGTATGTCAATGGCTGAATACTGGTAATATAACTTTATTTTTATATATAATATGCTGCTAACATGGGGCTGAAATTGCCCAATATCGTGGGTAGAGAAAAGTATGATGAGTGTTTACACGACCATTACACACCCCATTCACCATAACTAACCTTGATAAACTAGCTCTTGCATGGGATCAATTGCATAATGATCTGAGGTCTATAGCGAACGAGTTACCACAGTGTTAATAAACTACCCCCATTGTGTTATTCAGCTTCTTTGTTGACAGCTAGCTTGTGCATATTAATCTTTGTAATGCAACCATATTTTTAAAACTACAATGTTATACGGGTCATCATCAAGTTACTACTTTTTTATTATTCTTTATTTGTAACAAGGCAAAAACTATTTTAACACATTGCAAAGACTGGAGGGCCCTGTCTTTTAGCTTAAAATCAAATCCCTAAAGCACCTTAAAGGATTGAAAACTTGCAATCTTAAAATCAAATTGCATTTCATACTTATAAAGGACTGTTTATATAAAGTATTTTAATAATAAATTAAAAAGCTGGTACTATTCCTTTAAATATAACTCTCATTCTAATTGTTTTACATAAGTGAAACATGAATAAATTGTGTCTTATTGTAATACTGTAATTATTACCCTACTGCAAGAGAACTACTGTACGTAAATTATTACTAGAACTCCCTAGTGTTTGTGTTACCTTCTAATGTTTGGACTTCATATACTAATTCTATATAATTAGCATATTACACAATTAACAAATATTTGAACTCTTTATGCAACATATTACTTATTGTTTTAATTAAAGTAATACTGTTTATAATTAATACTGGGTATAACAGCTATTTAATGTACATTCACACAGTTTATGAAATTGCATTCTATTAAAAGCATCCACTATGACAAATTATTATTAATTAATTACATTTATGAAAATATCCAATGGAAAAATATGCAGTCTTTAGATACAAAATAATTAATTTTTGCATTAAATGAATGAACTGAGCATTTTATTGTTTTATGCCATTTTTTTTATAGAATATTTTTTTTCTCTTTATCTCATTGTTTATTATAATATGATTTAATAGCTTTTTTCTTCACAACTGAGACTGATAATAGTTTCCCTATTTAACCCCTTTTTTGCTTTTATTTATTATCTATGTTTTTGCTTAAAGGCATATCTAAGTTTCCTGGATAATCACTGGAATGTGAAAACATTTTTGTGCATGAAAAAATACCAAAACAAACATTTAAAAACTTACCTTGATGTTAGCAAAATGTCTTGTAATTCCTGACAGTAGAAAACACCACCTCCATACCCAGGCTAACAGCCTTATTAAATTCCAGACTCGTAAATAAGAGGCTTCTACTTAAACCCTATGTACTGCAAAATTTCTCAAAGTTACAACATTATTAAATTAGCCCTGCTGCGAGCAACATGTGAGCTACGCAACAGGGCTGTCTGTATGAACACTGCGAAAATGTACATAAGGGGTGACAAAATTGCTGCGGGGGTCCTAAACGGGACCTCCGCGGCAGTCCCCACATAAGCCCTGACGTGGGGGGTACTCCAACTACCGCCCCCGGCACCTAAAATTAACCCCCTTCTATGCGGGGTTCCCCATCGGCACCAATCAGGCCCCCGCTGCATTTAAAACATTTAAATTCCCCACCGCGGCACACTATTAACAATCCCGGCCGCGGCAAATAAAATTAACCCCCTTTATGCTGGGGGTCCCCCGAAGTGTCCCCACATTAACCCCTTGCAGCGGGTGTCCCCGATCTGCATAGATCAGGCCCCCACTGCATTTAAACATTTTAAATTCCCCGCCGCGGCTCCTTAAAAGGTCTGCGGCACACTATTAATAATCCCGTTCGCAGCACCTAAAATTAACCCCCCTCTATGCTGGGGGTCCCCATCGAAGTGTACCCACATTAACCCCTTGCTGCAGGGGTCCATTGGGATTTTTTTTTAGAGCGCGGATGGTTCCAGGGCCCAGTCAGGGCTGAAGAGGAGGAGGCTGGGTACATCGCGGGGAGGTAAGTTGAATGTATATTTATATGTTTATATTTTTATTTTATTTTTTGTGTATATGTTGTAGTCATGTAATGTGTTTTTTTTTAACAGGGCCGCGCCGGAGAAGGAAAGAAGAAGGACGGGACATGCTGGAAAGGTGAGTAGAATATTTAGAATGTGTATAATGTTTATTTATTTTGTGTTAATGTTTTGTACTATTTTTTTTTGTTTTACCCCTAGGTTGGTGATCCGATAGGGACCTCTGCAGCTTGCGGATGTGTATAGGGAGCAGGGGGGAGCATCACACGGCTGTCTGGGGCTGCTCCGAGGCAGCACGTAGAGGTTTTAGGATCACTTGCGGGCACTTTTTGTGCCCGTAGGGATTCTTCCGAGATGCGAGAATCACTCATAGATTTAAGGCTGCGTGTGACTCCGTAGCACTCTCGGAGCCTATTCTCGGCCATTTTTCGTAGTCATCTCGCAAAGCAGGCTGCGAGGGATTCGGTCCTTGCAAACAGCAAAAAAAATGCCTTTTGCGAGGATCGAGAGAACTACGAGGAAGAATTTAAAATTAGCATAAAATTCATAATTTGTTTTGGCCAATCAGGAGAAAGCACAGGCAGCTGAAACATTTGTATCAAGCTCTGGGGTTCCTGTATGTGCTGCAAAGCAGCCTGGGATATAGGGGGCACCATGTTAGAAGATGCTATTATATTTATATATATTTATTATATTTTCATATAGGAGTCTCTCTGTGCAGCACATGCACACTTGATTACCACCCCTGCAGGTTGTCCTTTTCCTGCATCAACTACTACTGCTGCTGGTGTTTTTTCCTCCTTTCTCTCTCTGTTGGGCAGAGTGGAGCAGCAGCTGACCCTACTTGTGTCATTATCACTCCTGCAGATTGTCCATTCCCTGCAGCAACTACTGCTGCTTGTATTTTTTTCTTTCCTCTCTCTGTTTAGTAGAGCTATGCAGCAGCTGAGCCTACTTGTGTCAATACCACACCTGCTGATTCTTCATTCCCTGTATCAACTACTGCTGCATGTTCTTCTCTCTCTCTCTCTCTCTGATAACAGCTACAGGTCTCTCACACACAGCAGCTCTGTATTTGCTGACCTCTGGTGGGGTTAGGTCGCAACAGCAAAGCAGACACAGGAAGAAGCCGGGGGTTCACATTCCAGCAATAACTTCGGACAGACATCTGTGCTCTTCTATTGGCTGATGAAGACACAGCAGGTGAATAATGGGTTAACATTGGTCCCCAAATGATCCATGCTGATTGGGGTGATCAGGTGCCTGTGTAGACACCCAAGGGGCATCAACGTTATCATTAGAGAGATTTTTAGATTTTCACAGTGGTTCTTTTAAAACAAAAATAAACTTAGATTGTTATTTAAAATGCCATTAAAGGTATATGTAAGTTTCCGTTTTTCCCTTTCTCTAATCCAACACATGCTGCTTATATAAAAAAAACACAATACATTGATTCATTCTATACACATACAAATTTATTTTATTTAAAAAAAAATGGTTTCAATTTAAGGGCTGCCTATTTGCAGAAGATCTCCTTTGTACCATTTTGAACCATACTCAATCCATGCCAGTCTTAATGCAAACCTTACAAGCATACTGTCAATTTTTAGGTTTAAAAATAAACTTAGATAAAACTGAAGCTCTTGCTTTTCAGTTATCTCCCAACTTATTTAAAAAAAATATTAACTACAATTTTGCCTAGCCCAAATCCTATATGAAATATCTAGGGGTAAACATTACACCGAAACCGGAATATTTATACAAGGCCAACTGCCAACCAATCTTTACACGATTAGCTGCTGAACCAACTACATGGTCTAAATATCGGAACTCTTGATTTGGAAGGATTAATGCAATCAAAATGAACATTCTACCCAGACTTCTTTATGTTTTTGTACTCTACCCATTCCCGTAATTTCTAAACACTTATAGGATTTCTCAAAATCAGTTTTTCAAATTTATATGGCAAAATAAACCCCCAACAATAGCTAGATCAATTATACAAAAACTTCATGGAGGGGTCTCTCATGCCCTAATCTTAAACTTTATTTTAAAGCAGCACAACTAGCTTTTCTCCCCATTGCCCACTTCATTTCTCACCAATCCATCTAGGTTACTATCGAAAACTAAATAATGCACCCTTTCTGATGGAATATATTAACATGGCTCATCAACCCACTCTCTTTCCTGCGAAAACCCTTAAACCCAATAATTTTAATAATTAAAATCTCACACCTAATGCCTTTACTTCCCCATCCCCAGTTGCCAGAGGGACTTAGCAGTAACTCACTGAACTGGTGGAGGTCTAGGGGCCTTGATAAAATTGGAACATGGTTCTCTAATGACTTAATTCTATCATACGAACAACTGCAGGATTCTCATGACTTGCTTCTCAGAGAATATTTACATTTTTGTAGATTAAAAATGTTATCACATCCCTAGTAAAAAATATGGGAAACCCAAAAACAAACTGGTTACACGCATTTGTAAAGATGCCCCTCTATCTCGAGGTATACTAGGAATATTGTACAACACATTTAATACACCCTCAGAGACAAGTAAAGATAAATATATAACTGATTGGGAAACCGATCTAACTCAGCAATGGGAACAAGGTAAATGGAAGGAATCCTGGAATAATTTATCTCCAGGGTCCCTAAACTATAGTATTCTGGGGACCTCTATTAACCTGCCTGGCGTTATGATTATGTCAGTATTTAGAATTATAAAGCGTTACATTAAAAAATACTGACATAATCATACTGCCCTTTCCCCCTTATCCTTCTCCCTTTCCCCCTCCCCCCGCATCCTCCTCCTCCTCCCTTTCCCCCTTCCCTCCTCCTCCTCCTCCTCCCTATCCGCTTTCTCTCTTCCCCCCTCTCCAATCCCCTCTATTTCCCCCTTCCCCTCCTCCTTTTCTCCCTTATCCTCCTCTCTCCTTATCATCCTCCTCCTCCCTCCTTCCCCCTTTATCATCCTCCCTTTCCCCCCTTATCATCCTCCCTTACCTCCCCTTCCCCCCTTATCATCCTATCTTGCCCCCCTTATCATCCTCCTCTTCCTCCTCCTCCCCCCATTCCCAGTGAAGTGACTGGAATATGCTAAGGACGTGCATATCATGATTAGCATATGCCGGTCATTTCACTACCGGAAGACATGCTGCAGGGGGAGAGATGAGCAGGGAGCTCATTTGATCACAAAAACAAGTAAGGAGAGAGGGGGATAGGGACTGGAGAGGGGGAAGGAGGAGGATGATGGGGGGAGGAGGAGGAAGATGATCAGGGGGTAGGAGGATGATAATGGGCGAAGGAGGAGGAAGATGGAGGAGAAGGAATAGTGTGCTGAGGGGGCCCAGGCAACTTTGGCAGCACTGCCCCCCCCCCCCCCCCCCCGATTTAGAAATAGTAAATGAACCCTTAAGCCACGCTCGGGATTACCGCTTAAGCGGTAAAAGTGTTACACAGAGCTTATATTACTGCTGACCGCCTCTCCAATTGGAAACCCTCAGAGAGCCCTAAGTGTTTTAGGGGTTGTCCTGCAACTGGCACTTACATTCACATCTGGTGGGAATGCCAAAAAGCACAAAGATTTTGGCAAAACATAATACAACTAACCTCAATTTATTTCATATCCAACTTTTACCAAACATTGAAACTTGCCTCTTGGAAATTTCTCCTCTTACTTTGTCCACTCAACAAATCAAACAACTTCAATTTATACTTTTAGCTGCCAAAAGTCACATAGCCAACAATGGAAGTCCGACATACTCAACCTTCAAGTAGATAAATATAAACTAAACTATATCGTGATTAAGGAGAGACTTACTAATTTATTACCAGACTCCGTTGATACGTTTCTAAAAAAATTTGATCCATTGCGGAACTCCCCAGATAGCATTCCCATAGAATAATTATGATCTACATTTCTCAAAATTCTTAAGTGCACGGAGAGGACATGTGGGAGACCTGAGACCTGGATGGAACGTGTGAAAATTCTGTAGGGTACTCTTTCCTTTATACATTCTAACTAGTTGAGGAAAACTGAAAAATGCAAAACGCTACTATTCCCCCCCTTCCCCTTCACCTGTTCACCACACCCATTTATTTTTATTTTTATTCACTTATTGGTTTTTCTTTTGTTTTTGTATATATTTGATATTTTTCACAAATAAATTACAAGGACTCTGATCCAAGTTATTGCAAAGATGAGTGAAGAAAAAGGAAAAAGGTAGAGAAAATAGAATATGTGACTACCCTTAATGCATTTGAAGGTCATCTTTATTATACAAAGTATAGATTATATATCACTGCAAAATTTTATCAACCATTTTCTGCAAACTGTAATTTAAACATGTTTGTTACTTTATGTCTTTATTCTCAATAAAAAAAATGTTTTCCACAAACTGCAAGTACAATTTTGAACCCTGTACTAACCTTCCAGCTAATAACAACACAGTGTAGATATCCAGAGCAGCATTGCTGCTCAGGCATAGGAGCTGCTGCTTTCCAGTGGGAGAAATGTGTGTGAGCAGCACTGCTTGAGCTGCTTCGTTCCAGGGGGATGAGAGAGAGCTGTGTAGTTGGAACAAAATACTACACCTTCCATGGCGCTTTGCTGGAGAGACTGACTCCCCATACACTGCTTCATTGTTAGCTGCCTCTGATTGGCCACAATAAATTATGAATTTATGTTAATTTAACTTGGGTTTTCCTTCTCAAAATCAACTTTATTTTGGTATTCATTAATGTAAAATATGTTTGCATACAGCACTGATTGTCCTCTATCAGATGTGTTCATAATCCAGTATACTTCCATATACCTTTAAATCTATCCATTCTGATGTACATCTTCAAACAAAGCACTAAAAGCCAAATGAAAAACATGCTTTAAAATTGATGTACTCTCACTATTTCATACATTTTTTTAAACACCCAGTTATTCCTCCAAGTCCCCTCTGACACACATGACATTCACCAAAGCATCAAGGATGATCTTTTGAAATAGTCCAGCAGAGGAATACAAAGGTATTTTTTCTAATTAAAAACAACTTTATGACTTTACCTTACTTAATTATGCCCTTTGTCAGACTCAAAGGGCCTCATTCAATTGCAAATAGCATTGCAGTAGGCCGAATGTCTGTGGGTGTGTTGCGGGCTCCAGTTCGTCTCCGATTACGATGCTATTCAATTAAGCAAAGGCGCGAGTTACGAGCCAAAGCCTCAAGCGCGTAAAGCCTGTTTTACCCTGTTACGCTTCTGGGTATCCGATCCAATGAAGCATGCCAAAATTAGTCAAGGCCGTAAGTTGCGATCCTGTCACAGGTCAATTGACCAACAGGAAGCGGAGGACGCCAATCAACACAGCGGGAAAGACTGAGAAAACCGTAATTCTTTGACTGTGCTGTAGCTGAGAAAGTCAACACACAGGTCTAGGCGTTGGGGGGTTTTGGAGAGAGATATGTATAGAGAGAGAGATAGACAGAGACTGAGAGAGAGAGTGTTAGAGAGATAGAGAGTGTTAGAGAGAGCGAGTGAGAGTGCCAGAGAGAGATAAAGAGTGTTAGAGAGAGCGAGTGAGAGTGCCAGAGAGAGAAATAGAGAGTGTTAGAGAGAGATAGAGAGTGCTAGGATGGAGGAGAGGAGAAGATTGAGGAGAGGAGGCGAGTGTTTAGAGGGAGAGGGGAACACCGGAAGAGGAGAGTGAGTAGAGGAGGTGAGTGAGGAGAGGAGAGCTAGAGGTATGGAGAGAGGGAGAAAAGGCAGAAAAGAAGGTCAGGGAGGGGAGGTACAGGCAGAGTAGAGCAGGCAGGGGGTAGGGATGTGCCCCCAGATGTAGGCACACAAGGTGTAGGAGCAGAGGGTCAGGGGCCTGATCCCAGGGGGGAGGTTGTGGGGATGAGGCGCAAGCGGTTTTGCCAAAGCAGAGGGCCCACAATTATAGCCAAGAGGAGAGAGAAACCCTCCTCAGGGAAGTCAAGCCCGCCGTAGCATCATCCATGGTGGCAGGGATGTGAGGTCTGGCGATAAGGCACGTGTCTGGAATGAGGTGACTGCAGCTGTAACGTAATTAGAGGTTGCAAACCGTGATGTTCGGTCAGTTAAACACCGATATGATGATTGCCGGATGAAGGTGAAAAAAAAGATGGGAGAGGACTATCAAGGAGTCTTTGGAGCCAGGACAGTTGGGCCCTGGCTATCAGGAAACCCTGCATCACACCCTCACATACACATGAACCTCACACACATAGATAACTGACATACAATAGCACTGTAAGATCTCTGGTTCTGACTACAGATATACAGGGCATCAATAAACATATTATAGTATCATCATATTATCATCCTAATTGTTATCAATGAAATGTCAGTCCAATACCCGTAGTTCTTAATAGCAGTTGTCAATGCAGTTTGTGTTATGTTTGCTGTTTGTTCAAAGTTAATATAAAACAAAACAGTATAATATCAATTGCAATTGTATATATTTTGTAATGAGTTCCCCTATCACTATCTGCCCCATGTTACACTGCACCGTTTAAAGCTGTGTTGCTTAACACTCCAACTGCTTGGAAGCTATCCCCAGCATTAAATGAGGTACAGCTGTAGATCCACAATGATTTTACATCCAATAGAGAGTACATGTATGGGTTTGGATACAGACTTTGAGGGACTGCATGTGTGTGTCATGTACTAGCCTAACCTGAACCATGTCTCATATGCAAGTTAACAACCGTTGCTGAGCATTGGTCACAGATTGGTCAGCCTCACACACTGCACAGCAGATTCAGATGAGCATCTGTCCTTATGAACTGCAGATGGCACACCGCACCAGCTATATATACACACAGCAAACAATTGTTAAGAGAGTCAATATTCAAATACTATTGTCCTCTCATTTCAGTACCCAGGAGGCGTACCCCGCTTGCAGAGAAACAGGTGATGGCTCCACCAGATGCACCACTATCACCAACGCAGGTGGTGGTGGAGGAAGCCGAGGGCCCGGGCCCATCACAGGAGGCTGGACCATCAGCAGCAGGACCATTGTGGGAATCACTCCTCGGCCTTTTCAAATTACTGGAAGTTCAATGAGCCACCAACCACCTGCAGGGATGTCGAGCTCATGGGGTCCACACTCAACAGGCCTAATACTGCCACCTGGTGACATTCAAGCAATATGTGTGCCAGACCCCTATCCTCTCCCACTCCTGACTGGTTCACTACAAATGTTGCCACAGCAGTGGTTTTCCCAGCAGTGGTTGCCCCAGCAGTTGGCCCAGCAGAAGTTGCAGCTAATGTTGCCCCAACAGATGTCGCAGCCATTGTTGTCCCAGCAGATGTTGCAGCCGTTGTTGCCCCAGCTGTTGTCCCAGCAGTTGCTGGCACAGCCATTGCTGTCCCAGCACTTGTCCCAGCTGTTGATGTCGCAGCCGTTGTTACCGCAACAGACCGGGCCAACACCATACCTATGGGTAACAGCATCTCTATTGCCAGCACCATCTCCATTGCCAGCACAATCTCAACTGGCAACAGCACATCTCCATTGGCCACAGCACCATCTCCATTGGCAACATAATCCTAACTGGCAACACCACCCCTATCCCTATGTGGTACACCATCACAATGGGCAACATCTCTGGCCTCACCACAGGACATCCAGAGTCCAACAGTGTCCAGAGACGGAACTCACGTCCCCTCACCAGGCACCTTGAGTGACATATATCAGCACATCCGCTTGGCTGATGAGCTTGATCGGAGCAGTCCAACAGCTGACAGCTCAGTTGGCACGTCAGAATGATATTGCTACAGGGCAGGCGGAAAGCATCCAAGCAATATATGGTGAGGTGAAGAGGCATAATGTTCAGATAGAGAGGTACGAGCAAATGGCTCATAGTGACAGACAAGCCCAGACACATCACTTGGCGCGACTGTTGCAGTTGGCTGAAGCCCACGTGACTAAACTCCAGCCTTCATTTCCACAGGCTCCCCCACCACCGCAGCCAGAGCCTACAGCCTCCTCATTTCACCCCTTACCGCCAACGACAGCTGCTACACAGCCACCCCAGTTGCATGCACCCCTCAATCCAACATCTCCTGTCTGTGTTAGAGGAAGGAAGTGCATGGTTACAGAAGGTGTGGGCCCCAGGTCAGTGATTGTAAAACCTCTTTCCAGGACCCACCACACAGACCATGATTTAGGTGAAACACTGTGTGAATACACATGTGAAGCAATTTGAGGCTCCACCACCTGTTGAATACGATTTGCCTCATTTATTGTTTCACATAAATCAAGGCCTGTCTGATGGCTCCTGAGGAGAGGCTTGAGAACCACTTCCCTAAGTCCTCCTCACCCACACTCCACAATGAATATAATTTTGTATTAATGTTGACATACTTATGGCTGGCTACAGAGTGTGTAAACGTATGGTTATGTTTAATATTTCTGCAATTAATATTCAATGTGGATTGCCATTGAGATGAGGTGTTGCAGTCAATCCAAACAGTGTTCTGATTGATATCTTGTTTTGGTCTGAGTAGGTCTTAATAGCCCAATCTCACGACCATGAAGGCATGCTCCTCAACCTCCTCTTGCTGTGTCATATATTCTGCTAATTAATTTCCGATTATTCATTAATATCTAACAACACACTGTGTGCGGATTAGATCTGTATGAGATTAACCATGATTATGTTCATCTGTTTCATTGACCAGATATAGACAAGTTTTAAGTGCTATGCACATTAATGGTTTCTCCAATTACATGGAGGGATTTCTGATGATCCTTTTCTCACCAGATTCTGGTTGCAGTGGTGTAGTGACCACATGTGACCCTGGTAAGTGCTATGCATCATGCTTATTCTTGACTATGACATTACCCCCTTTAGGTATCCCCTTGTTCACAAGTACAACCTCTTGCCCTTCCGGAATCCGCCCACACCACACCCATGATATTAATGCACAGTTGTATGCTGATAAACATGTGCTCTGCGTATCTAATAAACTATGATATTTTCATACTGTTATCAGTGTAGAGGTAATGTTCCTGGGTTTGATTCAAGTCACAGCTGTGTATGATATTTGGGTTTCCTAAAACATGGAGATATGTAATCATGTTATATATTAAAGTATATATCAGAATGAGGTGCAGTTGTGTGATGTGTATGTGTATTTTCATATATATGTAAACACACTTGTTGCGGTTCTCTCTCTCTCTCTCTGTCTCTCCATCTCTCTATCTCTCTACACACTAGATATATTGGTACATTGCTAATAAGATGCTAATAAGATGAACATGGAAGGGAGCTAACACCCATTACTTCGCAAAAAAGGATATATGTTTATACCCATATGTTACCTACTGTGCCACCATACCTCCCTAACATTTGCATTTTAGTTCACTATGGTGATGTGCACCAGTAACAGACACCTGTCTCATTCTATATGCTGGGTTTTGTGTAATGGCTCCCAAGGTGGAACTTGTTTGACTATATTTATCTACCCTCATGGTTCAATTAAATAATACAAACACATTGTAAATATTATATTTATACCCCTAACTGATGGTGCATAGCACAGATGCTGACTTTCATGGTCCTTTAGTGAAATACTATGTTATCAACATGAGCGAGGCAAGTTGGCAACCACAAACAACATAGAAAATAAATCATATTTAATGGTAGCAAAAATAATAACATAAACATACTAACAAAACCACACAGTGACAAATTATCACAGGTATGTAAAGTATCATGGTGGAGGTACAGAATTCTAGTTACACAGAGAAAAGGGGATATAGGAACAGAATGCAGGCGGTGGGAATGACATTGGTGATCAGTTGAGGGGGATTTACAGTGTATCATTCAAAATGAGGCAATATCATTTACATCACAGTATTACAGATATCAAGACATCTATAACATTCAATAAACAAAGATAACAATAATACAGAATAAGGAGATATACTTATGGGGAGAAGTAAAATGTAGGCTTGTGTGTCCAACAGACACTCCTATGCAACTTCAGAAGTGTACGTGCTCAATCAGTGAATGGTCTAACCCCAATAGATCAGTTCTCTGGCAATACTTATCCGCTATGAGAGCAGCCTCTCCATACATAACTTTGGACACTCAGATGGGGACCTAACCAGTACCATATCAGTCTGTTCTAACTTCTAACTTCTGAGGGATTCACTCACATTAAACTGACCAAATTGAGTGGAATTGTGTTCTCTGAATGAGCATCTCTATTATCTTTTGTCGCATATGCATAACTGAAGATGAAAGTAACCTCATTAACAGTTATGTTCCACGCCTAGACTTACTCTTCACCATATGTACAGAGAGGATCACTTCGGAACTGAAGAAAATATTTGGAAGGATGTATGATGCAGACTTCACAATAGTCCAAGTAGAGGAGAGTATGGAATGTCTAAAGCAATAGATACATATAAATCTATATAGAGTATGTGAGCATTCACATGCTGTGGATATGCAAGGAACATCCTGTGGCAGATGCCACATGACATCTGTATTGTATTGTGCAATTACAGCTTTAAATATATTGGCTAATCAGTAATGTGAATCAAATATCACACTGTATGCAACAACTTAATGTTTCGGAGACATGCACATACATTATGACATTAGCATGACCATGGAATGTCGGAATGCTTGTCTTCATGGCGTGTCCTGATCGTGATCTGGAAGGAAAACACAATAAACATATTATGATGAACATTACACATGCTATATGAGCAGCTACCAACAGATGCATGTATGTTGGCACATATGTTCACGTGTTATTTAGTGAGATCATAAACAAGCTACTCATTTGGCAGATGATGATGATGGCTATTCAAATTACTCATGATGTTGGAATAGTACAGTGGAAAAGATTTATACAATAGGGTATTCTCTCTTGGCTACATATAGTACTTGAGACTGAAAAAATACTTTTAGCCCATCAAGTTCAACCTTTTAAGATCTCCTCTGATCTGCAATATGCAGATTAATTGTTAATTGATCTAGAGGAAAGCAAACAGAATAAAACCCAAGTGAAACTTTGCCAATTGTCTCAAAAGGGAAAAAAAAATATTACAGCACCTGTTAATCTCCAGGTGGATGTCAGGTTAGGGATAGATCACTTGTGTATTTGAGACCTATCTGTCATTACAGCTGACCATGAACATGCCTAGCTTAGTTCTGGACCACCACGGATCACATTAGCACATTATCACATACATATACACAGCAATCACATTTTGGCAATCCATGATGGGTCAGACTTGCTGATGGCTTGTTGGGGCTGGGGTTATATAGCTTGTTGATTACAGCACCTGTTCATCTCCAGGTGGATGTCAGGTTAGGAATAGATCACTTGTGTATTTGAGACGTATCTGCCATTACAGCTGATTTAGGTTCTGGCTATGGGAATCTGGATCATGTTAATCTAATGAACTACCCTGCTTTTGTATAGTTTTTGGCAGTCCTATTTGTAACCTCTAATGTTTTGGCGTACATTACTTTTTGTTCCCCTGGTACTTGATATATGCCAAGTGGCAGTGTCATTTGTCCACTATTTTGTTTCCCCAATGTAGACGTGATGAGTGAAATGTATATGAAATGCCTCTGTGAGTGTGAAAGGGTTAATATGTCAGCCATTTGCATGTATTTGGGTTGCCATTTAATGAAGTAGTGTGTCTTTAAAAGCTTTCAGCATTTGGAGCATGGCTTTTCATATTGGCATATGCATAACCATTACAACCTATGAGGAAAATAATTAATTTGTTACTATATTTGATAGTTGGGAGTGCATGTAATTGTAAATGTCTTCCATTGCTTGCCCTATGTTTTAAAGTGCATTGAGGTCTTTATATCGTCATTTGCAATGTTACAAATTAGCCTTTGCGGGTCCTATTTGGATCCTGTAAGCTTTGGGCTGCATTTGAAAGAAATTAAAAGTACCGTTTACACGTAAATGCAAATTCAATGGGATGTTCCTGTCTGAAGAGCTTACAATCTATTTAGTCTGATGTAGTAGAATCAGGTATTTGTTCCATTCGGTGGTCTCCACAGTGTTCACAAAGCTTTATTGCCTGTAAATTATCGTCCCTTCTCCTTAAAGGATCACTGTGGTCAAATCTTTTCTTTATGTTCATATAAATAACTTACCTTCATAATTGGTAAAGTATTTAGAGAGGAAAAAATAAATAAATAAATAAAGCACAAACTATAAAAAGTTCACTTTTCTGTATATTACTTCCATTTTCTTTATTTAGTCTCTTTGTTTTGCTGCTGTCTCAGGAGGGTGTGTACTTGTAAACTAATGAACTGTCCTTTGTACAGAATGAAAGTATTGGCTGTAGGAGTTGCCACTTTTGCATTGAGTAGGCCGTAGATTCCTCTCTGCATGCAAAGTCTACCACCTCAGGAAGTTGATTATCAGAAACCAAATTAATAGAGCAACAAAATTACATATAAATGTTAAAGGTATGTGGAAGTTTCAAATTTCATCTTATTGGTTATATCTATATACATGGGAACAAATAAATACCTACACTGACTTCTCTTAGTATTGGAACTAGATATTATTTTATTGCAAGCACTTTGCTCCCATATTACAGTTACAAGGATCCCCTCCCTTTCTGAACCTATCCTGTTATATGCATGCACGCTTCAGCGCTGGGAAGTGTGCCGTGGACGTCCCGATGTTGCTGTCGGTAAGTGCCTGGTAAGTGATTTGGGGTTTTCAGGTTAGGATTAGAGGGTTAGGGGTTCAGGGTTAGGGCCAGTAAGTGGTGTAGGGGGTTAGGGGCTTAGTGTCAGGGTTAGGAAGGTACTTTTAGGGGGTAGGTTTATGCTAAGAGGCTTAGGCGGTTAGGGTTAGGGCCGGCAAGGGGTGTAGGAGGTTAGGGCCCTCAAGGGGTGTAGAGGGTTTAGGGCTTATGGTTAGGATTAGGGGGTTAGGTTTAGGGCCAGTAACTGGTGTAGTGGTTAGGGTTAGATCCACCAAGGGGTGTTGGGGGTTAGGGGCTTAGGATCAGGGGGTTAGGGTTAGGGCCGGTAATTGGTATCAGAGGGTTAGTGATAGGGCCGCCAAGGGTTGTTGAGGGTTAGGGCTAGGGGCTTAGGGTGTACATCGGAGATGCAGGGTCCAAGCCCGCCCGGCACCAGGAGGCTTCCCATGCTGTGCTTGCATATAACAGGATAGATCACACTTTCTTATTCATATATGGTAAGTTTATTCATATTTTGTGGGGATTTTTCATATTATATTGTTTTACATTGTAAAAACAGTTTGCCTGTGTACTTCTCTAGAAGAGTACATTTTGAAATGTTTGACTATAATTACATTTATCTCCAGAAATGTAAACACTGCTCTTACAAACACCAAAGAAGCATAGGTACCTCCAGGATCCAGCAGAGGCATTAAAATGTATTTTTTTCTGATTAAAAACTAGCTTTATAGCATTTCCCTACATAATTATACTCTTAGGCTCAAATGTTTCAAACATATATATATATATATATATATATATATTTTTTTTTTTATTATTTTTTTTTAATTGTACAATAGTGTTTTAACCATTGGGGCATCTTAGTAGCTGATGTTTTACAGTACATAAGACACAGGCCTAACATGACTCATTCACCATCATAGTATTCAATAAATATGTTTCTCATCTAAAACAACACTGTAGCCACAGTCCATTTTTCAGACTGTGAAGTGATGATACCCACTGATAATTTAATATCCCTGTGTATTTTATTCTCTGTTTGCCGGCTGATGTCTATTTTAATAGAAGCCGAGAGATAATTGTGTTTTTAACACGCTGTTTATATTCATAAGATTTATATTGAAAATACATAATTCAACTTTTTAAATGTATTGTGAATTGTGCCTGCACATTAACTACTCTTCATCTCTATCTGCTGCGGTGTAGTACGATAGTATTCTGTACAGCTATGGATTAATAGTTAATGATAGTATCTTGCACATCATTAAAATGAAGCAGACAGCATAGTGGGTCCCCTGGTGGTCCATTGGTTTGGATTGGGTGCTTTCATTACTGTGACCTGGATTCGATTCCAGTCAGGGAACCAAGAGGTCACCCCACCCTGAAGCCATACAGTGTTGGGCCTGGTAAGTACCTGGATGGAAGACCAGGAGCTGTATAGTGTGGCAAACTGGAGAAGGCACTGGTAATCCACTCTAGTTTCTCTGCCATGACTACCAAGTGGATCAGCATAACCATGGACATAAAGTTGTCCAGGCATGTTATGGTCCATGAGGTCACAGAGAGTTGGAAATGACTGAATGGCAAAAACAAAAGATGGCACAAAGGACAAGGATTTTTGAGGACTATTAGTAATTAATTTTATCGGATTTAACACTTTAATTTTAAAAAGTTGAAAGGACCTTTTGCCTTTATGTAAAGGTTGATGTTATTGCATAGAAAAAGTAATAAAATAGAGTCTCTGTTATTTATTTTTGAATTTCCCTGTTTTTAAGTCTAATTGAATAAGAGTATATATGTAAATATACACTACAGAGGTCTTTTAAAATAACTTTTATTATATTTTTTCAAGTAACTTTTTTCATTTTGCCTTATTCCAACAAAGTCTAATCTGTGTCCATTCACCCAACATGATACTAAGTTGCTAAATTGCATTGATGGTCATTATTATACAATCAAAAAAAACTAGGATAGATTGATGGTAAAGATAACAGTACAGTGTGTGCTCCTATTCAATAGTAACCACTTTCTGTGTGGTGGATAATATGAGCAAGGTGTCATGTGCAGATTTCGGTCTAGTGGACCTTTCTGTACTCATAACATTTGTCATTGTCTCCTTGTCACACGCTCTGCTCTGTTATCCTTTCCCACAGATTTGTACGTCATTTATCACAGAGTTTAGTGCAGTACAGGAGTATTTTTTTAAAACCACTTTTACACTTATACATTATTCTATCTCTGAATAATGAAAGCTGTCAGCAAGGCCACACTTGTTCTAATATTTCTCTTTTTTACATATGCCGAGAAAATAATGCTAACATTATAATAAGGCTTCATCTGGAATTACCGTTCAGGTTATAAATGGAATGAAGGATAAAAGGCAGGAAATTATTTTGTTAATGATTTTTTTTACATGAGAAATATACATATATTAGTCTAATTAACCTTTAAATTTCATTTACTGTTCATAATGGTAAAAATATGCATATTGAATGTAAGCATTAAACTGTGAAACATTAATGATCTCATATATGAAAACTAATTATTTTCAAGTAATAAAAGATGAATTTGAAAACAAAGTAATTATGATTCATTCTGGTTGAGAGAAATAAATAGTCCAAATAAAATATTAAATTATCCTCACATTAAATATAGAAAAAAGGGATTTTACATATGGCTTATCATTCAGAACGGGTCACTTCTCGATTCTAATTCTCTTGGATCTCTCTGTTGACTTTGACACAGTTGAACACCCTCTTCTAATCCAAATGTTCAGCTCTCTTGGCATCCATGACACTGCTCTCTCATGATTCACATCATACCTAGAAGACATTTAGTGTCTCTTGCACCACTTCTCCGCCTTGGTCTATGACTCTTGGCATATCTCAAGGTTCACTACTAGGCCCCCTCCACTTATCCATGTATGCATCCTCCCTTGGTTCCCTTATAAAATATTTTTGATTTCAGTATCATCTATATGCAGATGACACTAAAGTCTACCTCTCAGCACCAGATCTATCCCACTCTCTATTCTAGCATGCATTGCTAGCTGTCTCTAAAAAATATCCTCCTGGATGTCCACCCATCAACTCAAAGTCAACATGTCAAAAACTGAATTCTAATCTTACCACCCTCTATTACAGCTCCCATTTCTCAAATCTCTCACTGTTGACAATGCCATCATCACTCCCATCTTTCAGGCCCGTTGTCTTGGGGTTCTACTAGATCCTGGCCTTTCTTCCATTCCTCACATACAATCAATAACAAAATATTGTAATTTTCACCTAAAAAAAAATCTCGAAAATATGTCACTATCTTACACAAGACACAACTAAAATTCTATTCCATTGTCTCATAATATCTTGCCTTGACTATTACAACTCACTCCTTGCTGGCCTCCCCATTACCCATCTATCTCCACACCAATCCATGATGAAAGCCTCTGCTAGACTTATCTACTTTACTCAACGCACAGTGTCTGTAGCACCTCTCTGTCAGTCACTCTGTAGGCTTCCCATAGTATCCAATATAACATTTAAAATCATGACCATAACGTATAAAGCCCTCAACAACAAAGAACCCCCTTTTTTCTCTGCTCCAAATACTCCCTACAATTGCCCTCTTTGCTCTGCTAAAACCTTGTACATGTACCGCACCCAAACCCTTTAGATTGTAAGTTTGTGAGTTTTCAATCGTATAATGTGCTTTGGGGACTATGTTAATTTGCTTTTAACTCTTTTGCAATGTCTTACAAGTGTCTTGTACTTAACCCCTGTATATCGCTATTGAATACGTTGGTGCGTTACAAAGAAAGGATAATAATATTTCAGCTTGAAAAGAAGGGTGACTGTCCCTAAACCCAACTACGAACCTATTCATACATGGTTTAGAAGATTATATACCAATATTTACATATAATACATCGATTACTTATCAAATAAACACTATGATTAGAGACAAAAAAAAAGTATCATTGTACCGTCAACTTTCCTTTAAAGGACCACTGCAGTTGAAGAAAACTCAAATTAACAATTAATAATTAATACATTCAAATTATGTAAATAAATGTTTATTAAATAACTGAATTACACTTATGTTATTAATTTTGAATTCATTATATTGCATTCAGAATATTTTCAATGAAGTTGATTTTAAAAGATACACATCTAATCGATCGCTAATAAGTTATTAAAAACTACAGACATCTTGGTGCCATTTCACTTGATTTCTTCCTGTTGATTTCACCAACGACATGTGATAAGTCCGCAAACATAACCTGCAAATAGAGGATACATATCCCTCAATGGACTGGTGGATGTGCGAAAATATGAAGTGGAGCTGCATTGTATGACCAACCAAGTAGACACCCCTGATAGGGAAGCACCTCCTAGACCAGTAGTTCTCAACAGAGAATCATAGGACTGGTTTTTGTCTCTGACACTTTATCTGCAGTTCTCACGAGGAATGGGCAGAGCCAAAAACTTCAAATATACCACAGCCATTTAAATAAAATTATAGATATCATTGATGAATGTATCTGTAATTAAAATATATTTTATTCAAATATTTGCAAATTGCAAACTTTTCATTCAACAAAATGAAAATGTATTGTGTTACATGTTTCACAAGTTTCACCTTGGTAAAAAGGTTGTGGATCTCAGCATGAGAATTAGGATATAGCAAGCCTGGCCCCAGATAAGAAACAATGAGTCGCTGACCTAGACGATTGCCTAGTTTGCCTATTTATAAATTCAGTACTTTGCACCTCAAACTTATTTTTATCATCCTGTTAAAAATGTTGTGGATCTCTTAGGTAATCCTCATGAGCATCGGTAGATAGCCAGCGGTACCAGATAAAACAAGTTGAGAGCCACTGATCTAAATCCATTTACCCCAATATAAATTTGAATGACAAACCTATAGGTGGATTAAATATTACTCTTCAAAATGTTCTGCATTATATGTCAATAAGATAGACAACCCAATTGATTTGAATGGAAAAGGAAACAAAAATGTGCTAAATAGAAATTTCCCTAAAATCTATAAATCTGTATTTATGAGAACCACGGCACATCACTGTCTAGTAAAGGTCTACAAGACTAAGTTAAACAGAAATAGGTTGCAGATAACATGAATTCTTAGGAACAGAACATGCATAAGTAACTGAAATTAGGATTTCCAACCTAGCTTAATGGGCCATTGAAAATTGTTTAAATGCATTTTTGCAAGGAGAATCTATCACCAAACAAAGCAGTAGATTCAAAAATATTTGACACTAGCCTATCTCTCGTTTCTTTATAACCTCCATTGTTTAGTAAGTCTGTTTAGCAAATAGCAGAGCAGTCCACACTTCCTAACGCTATTTAGAATATCTTTAAAAGGATTTTTAATACATTTATTTAATTTGCAAGAAAATGTTATGCAGTTAACTTGCTACCTATAAGTATGTAATATTAATTCTTAAAAATATATATTATTTCAGTGACCTTTAAGTCAACAACTGAATTCCTATTTTTATAGCATACCATTTATATGGCTGTATTTCATTCTTTTTCTGTACAACGTGTTATCCATTATCAAGTCAAGTACTTTACAAGAGCATACTATAAAGGTTTTGTTTTAGCAGGCCTTTAAAAAGAGAAAATGAAACATGTGAAACTGTACAGGGTGTATCTGGAGCTAACTTTACAGAAACACCAATAAAAGGTTTAAAAGCCATGCAAGCTGCGAGAAAAAGGTCAGTCTTCTTACGTACATCAATAGCTCCAATAAACTGTGCAAACTCAAGAAAATCTCTTAAAAGGCCTTACATTTTACTCAGTCAATTTTTTTAAGTCTGATTTTTTCTCTGTTAGATTACAATCATAATGTTTCATATAATACAAAGTTTTTTGCATAAAAAGTAAATAATCTTAAGAACATAAATACTAAACAATACCTACAATAGAGGTGCTAAGGCAGAGAAGGAACTAATCGTAATATGTTAGTTCTATGGACATGATAACCTCTTTTAGCTCACGTGTGCCCTTCACATGTAGAAATATCCTGTAGTATATCAGTTTGGTTTCACTCAAAAGAGTGATCCATCCCAAAAATAACAGGCAATTCTACCCTTATTAGGAGAAACAGCAAACCCCAGACATATGTTTCGGCCTTAAGTGGGCCTCATCAGTAGGGTGTAGCTGATAACACACCTAAGGCATAGTGAGCAAGGGGTCTACATCTGGAGTTCCTTATTACCCTTAGGAAGACAAAGCCCAAAGGGTCATTAGCATAAGCAATACCAACAATAGCCTCACAGTGTGTGGGGATCACGCTAGCTCTATCTATCTTACTTCCCTCATGCATGTTACATGCCTTGTGAATTTAAACAAACTTTGAATGAAGTATCCATTATGCCAATTAATTTTCTGTGCATGCTTGGCTAGGTTTGCATTCAAATATATAGTAATTAAACACAACCTTGACAATATCCATTAGATTCCTAAGGCTACCTGCCACTTACATATGTCAGAACAAAAAAAAAATCTGCCCCTTTCTTGTCTTTTAGCTAGACAATAAATATAATATATATCTGCTTCTTAAAGGGGCCCTGAAGTCGCCTTATGTGATCTGCACAGTCAGATTGTCAGGATTAGGTTATACTTTCATATTGTATTAGTTAGCATCTGAATTGCAGATAGGACCAGCAGTTAGATTTCCACATGCAGTGGTCAGGAACAAGGCTTGTCAGCTTAAAATAGGATACAGGAACAAGAAGCACAAGAAGCACACCAAGGACTGGAACGGATAGCTTGATAGACACAATAGACTGAGGAAGGTATCCTGACAGACAGAATAGACAGGAGCAGGTAGCCTGAAAGACACTGAAGACTGGAACAGGTAACCAGGTAGATACTGAAGGCTGGAGCAGATAGCCTTGTAGACACAATAGACTGGAGCAGGTAACCAGATTTATGCTGAAGGTTGGAATGAATAGCTTGTAGATGCTGAAAATATTCATTTTTTTTTTAAATTGCACCAAAGATATAAATGTTCATACTTTTTGGTTTTGAGCTTCTTCTAATCTGCCCTTGTGTTGTCAGAATACATAATGAGCTGGACCTTCCGGTTGTATTAATTAGAAACCAATGTGCAGGTTAAGGAAGGAACTGCCACAGTGCCAGTATTTAGTTCCAAGCTCTTTTTTGGGTAAAATATACATTTTGGTCCCAAGATAAAAATGTAAGTATATATTCATTGTAAATAATACTGAATAACAGAAGTGTTATTTTAAAATCACCTTTATTTTACTCATATTTACCATTGTAAAGCATGTAAGCACATGGGCCCCTATTCAACTAAGCAATTGTTACTGTACTGGAGCCTTTAATGGAGCCCGTAAACTAATTTGTTATTCAATTGGCGTCTTTAGCTACCCGCAAATGATTTGCGGGTTACAGGCTGAAAATTCCTGCGGTTGTCAAAATCGTAAGCCTTTGATCTTTCAAGCCCGTAAATGTTACAATCATAAATCGCTATTCAATTGCTACAACTCCTCAAACCCTCAATTGTTGTGCAATTCATTACAATGTCTTTCATCACTTTCCCCGTCTTTTAAAGTGCAGTATTGATTTTTTATTTGCATTTACAGTGCTACAAACAGGTGTTTAACCCCCTTGTGAATCCTATCTGGTACCCGTAGGATTTTCTTCTACATTTCCTATTTACGGGTAAGAGAACATTTGCGGGCTTGAGGAATTGTAGCAATTGAATAGCAATTGTAACATTTATAGCTGGGTCGGAGTTACGATTTTAACAATCCCAGGGATTCTGAGCTTCTAACCCGCAAATCGTTAGCGGCTATCGAAAAGATGCCAATTGAATAGCATATTCGTTTACGGGCTCTACTACAGGCTCCCGAAATTAAAATTTTCTCCATTAAATAGGGGTCATTGTTTTTAATCATGCCCCAGGTTGTATAGGCTCCAGATCTCCCTGAATAAATTATTGCATCTAGAATGGGACACACCAAGGGTGATGTACCTAATTGAAAACCTTTTGACACCACTTTGTACAACACACATTAGTAGCAGGGAGTAGTGTAACATGAGCTGCTAGCAATGTACACAAATACACTTTCTAGTCACTCCAGAGACTATACATCATTCTGGTGGTAGAGTGATAAGGAGCTCATACTACCTGGGGGCATGATAAAAAAAAAATAGTAATTATGTAAATGCACAGTACAGTTTAATAACGTTTTCTTCTCTTATCAGATCCTACCGATATATGTTTTAGAGAGTCTATTCTAAAATTATATTAAAGTGGCAATTTTACTGCACTTCTCTGTACAGTTTCCAGCTCTGCAATGTTTTTTTTAATAAGTGTTGGTCAGAGCTGTACTCCATATTCCAAATGAGAGCATGCCAGGGTTTATATAGTGGCATAGATACATTTTCTTCCTTTCCTTCTACACTCCTCTAAAAGGGCAGGTGTAAGATTTATTTTAAAAATACATTTATTTTTTACTTCCCCATTAATTAACATTAAAAATACAAGGTTATTCAAAGAAATCATTTCTCCAAGACTTCCCCAGCATATAGCCGAGTATCTCAAAAGTATAGTCTTGTGAGGGAGTATTCTATAATGCACAACACTGTGTTGCACCTATAAAAGCCTTATATTATTTTTGAACAATGAGCTTTCTATATGAGAATGTAGAGTAGAGAAAAGGCTTAAGATGCTTGATTCATTTAATCATATAAGATAACAATTTATTATAAGGTCCATGCAAGTGCCATTGTACAAAAGATATATATATATATTTAAAACTTTTGACTGATATCATCATTAAGCAGGAAAAGGCTAGTTTTTAGCTAGAAAAAATACATTGTTATACCTTTGCTGGACCCTGGTGGCATTCATGATGCATTGGTGGAAGTTGTTTGTGTGAGCCATTTCTGGAGAGCTATGGTTGCAGCCATTGATGCAAACCACCTGCATTTTTGTTTATATGGGGTAAGGGGTGTGGTGTTCATTTTAGTATTATCCAATTATTTAACAATGCCTCTGGACTTCTTCCGGATCTCTCCCCCCCCCCCCCCCACTCCCTCTATTGATAGCTATAAATACAAACCCTATGCTGTACCCCACTGGAGAAGGAACTGGCATGGTATATCTGCCATGATTTTTTTGTTGTGTATTCAAATGACCCTTAGGAGTTTTTCTCACCCTACGGGTGATAGGGGGAACCAGACATGGACTCCTTGCTCACTGTGCCTTAGGGAGTACAGCTGCACCTCACTGACGAGGCCCACAGAGGCCTAAACACGTCTGGAGTTTGCTGTTTCTCTTGTTCAGGGTAGAATTGCCTGGTATTTCGGGGCTGGGTCACTCTTTTGAGTGAGACCAGTCTGCTATTCTACAGGATATTTCTCCCTGTGCAGGGCACAATTGAGCTAAAAGAGGTTGCTCTCTGAGTAGGTAACCAGACCTAGAGAACAAACCTACTTAGTTATTGTTCTTTCTCAGATGAGCACCTCTGATTTCTTTGTTATGAATACCACATCAATCAGCATGTTGTGTTGCCGTCCATGAGGTCACAAAGAAGCAAATAACAATCTAACACATACTGCTTACATCAGAAACACACATTACATTGATTCATTCAATACACATACAGATTTATTTTATTAAAAAAATTGGTTTTCACACCCCCAGAGTTGCCTACAGTACAATGCAGAAATCCACATAGCAATGTCTGAACTCCTCCTTGCTTCCCTGTGGAGGGTGGGAAAAAATATGTCACATCCCATGATGCTTTGCTGCACAGACTGACTTCCCAGCCATTGAAACAATGTTATAGCAGCCTGTGATTGGCCAACATGAATTATGAATGTTATGCTAATTTTGCAAAGGTTTTTCAAGGGGCATTCCTTGTCAAAATCAAGTGGCAGAAAACTGAAGAAATTTCCAAACATCAGGGTGAGTTTGTTATTTTTTATTTTGGGATGATTTTCATGCACTATTGATTCTACTCTATCAGATGCATTCATAACCAGGGGTTTAGGAACTGCGGGGGATGGGGGGGGGGGGGGGACAAATCCCCCCCAGAATAAATGAATAGGGGACACAAAAAACAGCAACATTAAACATAATCATGCACTAGATGGCGCCAGCACTATGGAGCAGTATGTTTTTCCCATGAAAGCTTCGACCCATAATTTATATATATATATATATATATATATATATATATATATATATATATGTAATAAGTTGGCATATAGGCATACATTTGAGATATATATATATATATAATATCAGTAAACAAAAGGCAGTTTTTGCCATATTCTTATCTATGTTGGTGTTTCTTCAGGCAATTCAAATTCATACAAATAAGCATAAATAGGAGATATTGCTTCAAGTATGTACTGTATCTGTTTTCTTATGAGTTAATTACAATTAAATTAATAAGTGTAACAAAATAGCATGGAGCACTGCCATCAAGCATATTTGGTGAATAGAAGTGATATTCACAAAGAGCTCATTATGAATGCAATGGTCTTGCCAGAAGTTCAACCCATTAAAAGTGTAAAAACAATAAAGAAAAAAGATTTATTGATGCATAAGAATCAAAAGGCTCATCGACCCTGTCCATACATCTTACCCTAAATGCTTGGCTTAATAAATTCTCAGGATTCCCTTAAGATTCTCCCAGGCAGGCTTGAAATAGATTACAGGTAGGCAAATCAGTGGCTCAACCATTTTAACTTATAGGTGCACTGATACAATATTTTAGTGAAATGCAACCTACTAGTTTCAACCCCAAAAATGAAATAAATTTGAATTCAAAGCAAGCCATTTAACATCACAGTGATCCAAGTCTATGCTCCAACCATGGATGCTGAAGGTGTTCAATTGTACAAGGATATTTGACACCTTATAGATATAACACCAAGAAAAATTCTTACTCTCATCAAAGAAAATTAGAATGTAAAAGCATGGAAACAAAATATACGTGAGATAACGGGCGTGAGAAAATGAAGCAGGTCAGAGATTAGTAGAATTCTGTCAAGATAATTCTCTAGTCATAGTAAACAGCCTCTTCCAACAGCCTCCAAGACAACTCTACACATGGACATCACCAGTTGGACAATATTGAAATATACTCTGTAGCCAAAGATGGAGGAGCTCTGTACAGTTAGCAATAACAAGATCTGAAGTTAACTGGGGATCAGTTCATGACTTTGGTTCAGATCATTCTTGCAAAGTTTAGATTTCAATTGAGGAAAATAGAGAAAATAAATAATATTCACTGTGAGTATGCAGTGAAGGTAAAGACTAGATTTAAGCGACTGAACACGGTAGATACAATGCTCAAAGAACATTGGACAGATGTTTGTGACATTGTCAAGAAAACAGCAGCATAGAATTTTCTCCAAAAGAAAGAAGCTTGGGGATCTCAAGGGAACGTTTCATTCCAAAGTGGACGTGATAAAAGAGAAAAATGGCATGGACTTAACAGAAGCAGAGAAAAAAAAAAGAATAGGTGACAGGAATAGAAAGAATATCTATACTGGAAGAATCTTAACAGCATTAATAACCTAAATAGGTTGTCCAAGTAGTTGGAGCCAGACATCTTGGAGAGTGAAGTGAAATTAGCCCTAAGATGCCTTGCTGAGAACAAGGCTGCGGGAGTTGATGGAATCCCAGCTGAACTATTCAAAAGTGAAAGAGTTGCTTGCTATTATACCAAGACATTTGGAAAACTCAACAGTGGGCCAGTAGACTGGAAAAGGTCAGTCTACATCTCAATCTAAAAAAAGCCAGTGCCAAGGAGTGCTCCAATTAATAAACAATTGCACTAATTTCACATGCCAACAAGGTAAGGCTTAAGATTCTGCAAGCTCTTCTCCAACAATATATGGACTGAAAACTACCAGATATGCAAGCTGGGTTAACAAAAGAAGAGGCAAGAGAGATCAAATTGCCAATGTCCGTTGGATAATAGAGAAAGCAAGAAAGTTCCAGAAAAACATTTACCTCTGCTTCATAGACTATTATAAAGCCTTGGACTATGTGGATCATAACAAATATGGCAAGTTTTTAAAGAGATAGGCTTACCAGACCTTCTCATCCACCAATTTTGCATGTAGACCAAGAAACCACAGTGAGAACTCAACATGGAACAACCGAATGGTTCAAGATCGGGAGTAGGACAAGATTATATATTGTCACCTTATTTATTCAGTTTATATGTGGAATATGTCATGCATAAGGCTGGGATGGACAAATCCAAAGCCAGAATTAATATTGCTGAGAAAAAAATAGATGCACAGGTAATACTACTCTGATGACTGAAAGTGAGGTGGAACTAAAAGGGTCTATTGACAAGGGTGAAATAAGTTGTGAAAGACAAAGATAATGACTGTCACTGCAATCTCAGTGACAGATTTTATTTTCCTGGGGCCTCAGTCTAATCGGGGCCATAAAACGTCCGCAAGTCTGCGATTCCTTGCGTCCGGCTTACAGCCCAGCGTAGCGTTATGTCTATGCTGGTATTCAATTGAGCAGCACCGCAAGGAGGTCCCTCTTATGGCTGATTGCAAACCATGCTATCTGCCGTAAGCATTTGCAGCAAGCCCGTAACTCGTGTTTCAAGGCCGCAAACTCGGAAAACTGTAAAAGCAAATATATATTCGATCCAGCACTGTAAAGCACTGTAAATGATGGGGAACACACTGGGGAACATGGGGATTAATAGCAAAACATTCTCAAGCTTGCACATCGCCAAAATCCAATATTTCATTTCTGGTTTCATTTCTGTCCAAAGTCCCTCCAAGCCCGTATCTCGTTATTCAAGCCCATATGGGCTTGGAGGGTGAATGTCCTCCAAGCCCGTGGAACTTACATGACAGATAGAACACGAAAATTGAACATAAAATAAATTTTTTTGATTTACCGATTTGAGAGTAGGGGAATGTTGTGCTATTAATTCTGAGACCTAAAATCACTTTCACTTCTCATAAACGTATAGCATGGCTTTTTTATGTGCTTAATTAGTGCTTCACTTTGTAAAGTTCAGTAAGAGCGTTGTGGGACCTCTTTGGTGTAAGTATGTTACAGCACAATTTTATTGACAGAAGGGTGAACGTAGCATTTGAATAGCGATTTGGGCTTTCTTGCGACCGCAACTCTTGCGTCCGCGCAAGATCAAATGCTTTGACGGAACTAAGCTGCCATTGAGCTTAATCGCAAGGCATCACATCTCGACGGACGTATCCTGCCCGGAGGCCACATATTGAATCGCTAAGTAGCTTGCAGCCTCCACTTGTGGCTACTTATTGAGAAAACTTAGGATTTGAATGAGGCCCCTAGTCTGCAAGATCCAAGATCTCTGCAGATGGTGACTGCTGCCATGAAATTAAAGATGTTTGACTCTGGGAAGGAAAGCTATGAAGAACACTGTACTTTAAGAAAAACTGCTGTTTATGGTGAAGTATGCAACAAACTAATAACACTAGCAGCTGTGTGAGCCATGAATATAAGACAATCCATCTTGTCTTTGATTCATCACTTTTTGAGAACTGGGACATGGTAGTATATATATTTTTTCTATAAGTGGAGACAAGAGTGGGTAATGATGGAAGAGGGAGTGTTGAGGAGAGTGTTATGCCCGCCAGATTCCCAATTCTCTCTCTCTATGGGTCGCAACTGTTTGTTCAGATCTCGACACCAGCAGACACTTCAGATGACAGCATAATTTCTGAAGAGACAGGCACCATCAGACCCCTGTTCTTAGGATCTCAGAATCACACACCATGTACCTTTGATTAGTATGAGCAGACTCTGACACCACCTTTGTTTAGTGTGTCCAAAATCAGACTGGCCCTTCTTTATTTTTCAAAACACATTTTTAGATGACACAAAAGACCAAAGACTTCCCCCCAGTTCTAGCCCATCCTCCTGGCCAAATAGCTTGCTATCCCCCCTCACCCACATGATTTCCAGATGTATAGAGGGGTCTGGCTTTCTTCTCATTACACATTTTCTCTCCCATAAAACTAGCTCCCCTTCATGACTAAAGCCAGAGCCTTCACATGTGGCCGATCACAGGCCATATCAATTCTTTAAAATCTTTAACTTTAACCCCTGTATATACCAGTTATGACTGTTAAGCATGTTGTTAGTACCTTCTAACCACACATATAATAACTGATGCACCCCAAACAGTCCAGTGGGCCCTTCTGTTCATAACAGAGAGTTGATTGATAAATGCATCCCCCACATATGCCCAGACAAAAAAATGCAAGCAGTGCTCACCAAAAATGTAAATGCTGCTCTCGCACACACAACCATGGATGTCTCAATGATATTGCAGAGGCATCATGTTTTCTTATTAAAAAGCTTTAACTTTTTAGACGTTTTCCCCGTCGAATTATACTTAGCCAGACTCAAAGTTTTCAACTATATATATATATATATATATATATATATATATATATATATATATATATATACATATATATACTGTGTATGTGTATATATATATATATATATATATATATATATTGTGACCGTTTGGCCCTTAATTGATATGACAAGCAAGTGGAGTATGGAGTTCTTGACAGGAGTGACGGAGTTAAAACTTCTGAAGAACTCCTAATTTGTGCAACTTCCCTTTAAAAGCCTGAAAGCAGACATGGAAAGGGTGTGTGGCTGGCTAGGCTCTGGGCTGGTTGTGTGCTGCCGTCAGAGCAAGCCACAGAGTGGAGCTGGAAGGTGATCCTGTGTGGAGTTACATTGAAGTTTTGTGAACAACCCTGTAAGAGATCACCTAATTTACTGTGACTGGGAGTACTGGGAAAACAGCAAATCGTGTGAGCTGTTTGCAGTCACGGGACGTGTGAGCTGGAAGAGTGAATACAGCCTCAGGACACCAAGGCCCTCATTCAATTGCAATTTGGCCAATTGAATAGGGGTCTAAATAAGCACATAACATATTTTTTTAAAGAAGTTTTTAGTTAGTAAACATCTATCCAAAAGCAAGGTTTTCACTAACTAAAAACTTACTTTAAAAAAATATGCTATGTGCTTATATAGAGCTCTATTCAATTGGCCAAATCAGAATTGAATGAGGGCCCAAGTAAGTGAAGGGATTAGTGAGAATCCCCAGGCAGAGTTGCCTTAAAGGCCTAGCATGTATGTAGCTGACAGAGGCCTCTTAGTGAAAGTGCCCAGATGTATTATGCCCCAGGGAAGAGGCTGAGTGGGAAGAGAGAAGTGTGAAGGGATTAGTGAGAATCCCCAGGCAGAGTTGCCTTAAAGGCCTAGCGTGTGTGTAGCTGACAGAGGCCTCAGAAGGAATGTACCAAGACTTATTATGCCCGAGGGAAGAGGCTGAGTTTTGAAGAGTAAAGAGACTACAAGTTGGTGTTGTTATATATTCAAGGGTCCCTGGAGTGAAGCATACGGGAGAGACGGGCGGGCCCTATGCTTCATCCACGAAGGTGTGAAGAGTACCGTGGAAGAGACTTCCAGATGTACTAAAGAGGTGATGATGTGTATCCTGGCCACAAGGTGGCAATATATCTAAAGCGGAGATCATGTGTATCCTGGCCACAAGGTGGCAATATAACTAAAGAGGAGATGATGTGTATCCTGGCCACAAGGTGGCAATATAACTAAAGAGGAGATGATGTGTATCCTGGCCACAAGGTGGCAATATAGCTAAAGAGGAGATGATGTGTATTCTGGCCACAAGGTGGCAATATAACTGAAAGAAGAGGTTCTTTGTAACCAGGCCACAAGGAGGCAATACAATCTTTTTAAGAGACTGACTGTATCCTGGCCACTAGGTGGCGCTATTGTGCGAAAGCTACTCCTTCCAGAAGAGACAGTGGGGGAGTGTTTATTTTACCTGCAGGCCGAGTAGCGACCTCAGGGATAGACATGGCGTTCCAGGTCATAGTAAGTCTGTTTACGTAGTATTTTGTTTTATTGCTGAGTATAAGCAATGTTTTCTTTTTTTTGGCGCTGACAAATAAACAGCAGTCAATTAAGCCTCTGACAAGCCTACTGTGTTTACCTCCCTAAAAACGTAAAAGAGCAGGACGCAAACCCTGTCAGAAGGGGGCGCCCTGTCACAATATATATATATATTTCATTATAGTAGTCAATAAATCAATAACACTTTATCTGTACATGATGTTGCAATATAATTTACCAGTTTCCTGTTCAGTCTTTCAAGGTTGTATATGTATTTAGGTTTTATGCTGCCCTATGCCTATTCAGATTTATGCTTCCCTCATGACAGTTACTATACCTCATTTCTTCTTGCTATACTGCAAATCATTAAGTTTATGTGTATTTATGTATATACAGTTTGTCAGAATTTGTCAGGTAGCTAACAGAGGGTATACTGCATATAAACATTTCTGGGTATATTTACACACTATTTCATGTTATTACATAGGCATCTTCAAGACGCCTGCAGCCACCTGAAAATGGGCTGCCCTAGGCCTAGACCCATGAGCCTAAGCTGAAACACCCCCCTCATGTGTTTGCAGTGAAGTGGTTAATGCTTGCATACTTTCTCTAGTGATGCTTTTGTTCTGATTTCAAAGACATTATTTTTGGCTGCTCTGTCAGAATCTTTCACTTTACTAATTCCACGTCGAAGGCATTACCATTCATCATCATTGAACTCATTTCTTTGTCGTAAACATTGGATTCTAAAATTATTCAAGCAGCAGAGGAAAAATGATTACAATGATTGTATGCATATCTTTAATCAGCCATGATAAGGAAAAGGGCCACTGAAAAGAATACAAGACAGATAGCAGGTTTTGATGAATTGTATTTACTTTCATAATGACAGTTTTCAGAAGGAAAAGGCAATTTTTAAGTCAGGACCATGATCCCATTTAATAAAAAGAATATCTTTAAAAGATGTTGAATGAGTTTGCTTTCACACTCCAAATCCGAATTTCCTGGTTTGTTGGTATTTTGTGCATAGGCGTAGGGTATACGGCCTCACTGTTTTTTAAACAAAAGCAGCACTGACGCTGCATGAAATATATGCAGAATACTATCTTGATTTCGGATTTGTAAAAGACGCACATACTGGGGGTCCCTGGAGGAAGAATGGAACAAACTGGAAGGAAGAACCAACTTTGACCTGGCTAGGAGGGAGATGTGAGAAGGGATGGGTAGCAGGTACTGGAGGGTTTTGGAAAGAGCTAAGGAAAATGGGGGACTGTAATGTGGAAGCTTGGCTGCCATAGTTTGACTGCAACGTGGGAGATGCACTTGTTTTTCCATGTTTTACTTGCTATGCTTTCTTTCACTTTGTCTGTCTTGGCACCACCCAATAACATTTTATGAACTTGTCAGAGCTGCTTGGTTGTCAGGGAAGTCTGCTTGGTGGCATCCTCTTCTTATTTCTCTTTAGGGTATGCATAATGAAGTGTTGAACACCTGAAATCCATGGTGGTCTAATTCAAGTGGCATGGTCTGGTTATATTATCATTGGTTGTGATGTTGAAATGTCCCAACATCCACTGGTGTGTCTTTTCCATCCATTCACTTGTCTAGGCAAACAACTGGATATATTGTTCATTTTTTATATGTTAATAAAATTTGTGGCCGCTTTAATCCTGTCCTGGTTTTCATATATTTATTTGGTGGGTTTATTGTTAAGCACAGCGATGTTGAACAGGCACAGAGAGCAAGCCCTCAAAATTGGTATGGGTGAGGGGTTTGTGTGAGTTCAGGAACTAAATAGACAATGCCCAAATCCTTAAAAATACAATGCGGTGTATCACAAGCTGCCTTCAATTTCCTTTTCACCAAGATGAAAATAATACAAACGGGGGGGGGGGGGGGACTTACTAAAGGATCACGGGTGCAACAGCCCATGGTAACCTGCAATCCAGCATTGCAGGTCATCGTGTGATTTACTAAACGCTTTTTCTGCTGTAACAGCATCCATATGTTATCATGGCGAGTTATCAGGAATGGGGTGTGTAATGGGAGTTACGTGCATATACTATGAAAACCCAAGTTCTCCCACAAATCTTGTTTTTAACTATACATAATGCTAATATTCAGTATTGTGTGTTTCAGGCACAAAACATTATTATACTTCACAGTTAAATAAAATAACATTACCAATATTCAGCCATTAACATATATCATAATTTGAAAAAAATAACAGGAAAATTCTCTTATTACAGTAGCGTAAATTAATATCGGTTTATGGAAATATTAATGTCACTGACACCCCAACAGGAATCTGACATCATTTTAAATAGCATTAAAAACTGGCTATACATTGTACCACCAGTTTATCGCTACCATAAATTATTCCAGAAATATTTAGAATTGATTGTTCTCTACATCTCAGATTACAGGTGGTAAAGGGAAAGGGGTTTAACTGCCAGATAACATTGTTTTTTTTTATGTTGGCCATTACAGAGATGGACAAAGCAGCTAATTCGTATTTATAAGCCACACATTTGCATATAAATGCAGTAAAACAACATGGAATATCACAAGATTGATTCACTTATATATATGGATAACTCAAAGTAAAGACAATTTTTCATGTTTTTTAAAAATAACCTAAAAAGTTAAATAGTTTTGTTGTTGAAGAGTCTTGTTAAAGATTTATCCAAATTCTGAATTTTATATATATATATATATATATATATATTTATAAAACCATTATTGCACCTTACTGTACCTTTCAAGGCATTATTATTATTATTATTATTATCGTTAATTTGTCACACACCAAGAATATCCCTAGCGCTATACAGGGTTGAGTTCCAGGCAAAGACAATTACAATATTAACAAGCTTCAAATGATAGAGGGCCCTGTCTTTAAGCTTAGAATCTAGTGACCATATTGCTTTCCCAGAAGCACCATGCAAGATTGAAAACTCGCCAACTTACAATCTAAAGGTATGAGCAGAATCTAAACACATCTGAATTTAGCATTGCATTTTTTACATGCTGTTGTGACTGCTCCAATGGAGACAGCTGCTAAACTGAGCATGCTTGACTAAAATAAACTTGTGTAAAGGGGTGGATAGGGAGTGGACATATATTGCTACATCAAGCATACCACCCCACATTACTGACCTAATTATAATACCCGAGATTTAGTAAATCGCATGTAAACCTGAGTGGTGCTAATGGATGGTGTGCCAGGGTAGATTGCACCTTTACGCACATCCTCTTAGTAAATTTCCCCCACAATGTGACTATTTAAGTTGTGACCATGGCTATTTTGAAAATTTGAACTTTGATCTCATTTAAAATCTTTGCTTCATATCCTGATCTAAAGATTTGATCAGGACCATGGCAAACTTTGATTACACCCAAACTCTATGACTTATGTTTATGAAATCCTCTGAATTTGAGTTCTTGGATGATGATAATATAATAGATGTGATGATGCCATATAAATCACATAGATCTTGTATTATCTTCAGAATTATTTTTTATTGGTTTCCAATTCCACTGCAAATTTTGTTAGTGTATTGGATGAGATATTGACCTTTGTAAACTGCTCTTTATAATGCATCAATCATTGAAGCAAACAATGACCTTAATCAGGTTAGTCACATCATAAAAGTGATATTATTAGTAAGTGTGGCATTCAATCATATGTGGATGAATCAATGTAATGTCTAATTTTCATTAAGGTCTTATAAAGCTAATGACACACAAGAAAATAACAAATATTACTGTGATATGTAATCCCTCTCTTTTGTCTTTCTCTATATTTGGTCACTATCTATCTATCTATCTATCTATCTATATCCATTTACATTTCTGTACATCTATCTGTTTAGCTTTATAGTCTTACTTAGTAGAACCATGTCGCTGTCTCATAGTCTAGAATTGAATCCTTAAATAATGCCACCATATTCAAATTTGCCTGTGCCATGGTTACCTAATTTTAGTTAGTTTTCTACATACAAAGAATTAACAAAGTTAGAAAAATCATTGATTCCTTCTGGTAATGGGTAATGTGATTTTCACATGTATTTGTGGTTAGGATACACTACTCTGGACTGAATTACTGTCTAGAAAGGCAGTTACATAGAAATTTAATTTTTTACTGTGTTAATACTGAACAGTGCAAGGTTGTTGTTGTCTTTTTAATATTCTTCTTTTTAAATAATGCACCTGATAAATTGTACATACTGTTTATACACTATTTGCTTTTTATATTTGCTTTTTATATTGGCAAAGAAGAAGTATTAACTGGTGCAGAGGGTGTACAGATCTAAATGGACCTAAAATTCTAATTCCAAACCCGGTGACAAGTGTCATTCTTAACTCAATCATATGCACCATTTTGTTCTAAATGCTGGTGCACATGCAACACAGAACATTGGATAGAAATTTAAAAATAATTAATTTCCCAGAAAAAACACAATGGGCATCCATTGAAATAAAATATGTCATTCTTATCGAAACTTACACTAAACTTTCGGACAAATTAAAAAAAAATGAAATACTAATCCAGTTTTTGAAAAGTCTTAATTTAAATTATGTATCACCAGTTTGAACATGTAGTATAAACCTGTAGCACAGGCACGTCAAGCTGGTGGGACCATCTCTTCATTAAATGTGGTCCAGTGCCTTTTCTTCAGTTTCAATGGATTGATGGCACAAAGTGTGGGCCTTATCCTTGACTTTTCACTAAATTGTGGCACTTTTTCTGGTGCCTACTGACGAAAATCATTCTTAAATTGCGACCGTAAATGGAGAAGGTAAAATAATTGGTCAATATATGATAGTACTACCTGCAGCCACAAGAACCTCAATTCACAATAAAATATCCTATTATTTACACTCTACAGTGCACTTTGAATACAGATGTATACCTGTGAGATTTCCTATTGTGCCTCTAAAGCTCCACCATCTCAGTCTAGTTTGTATCTCTAAATGACCAAGAGGGTTGTGGTGGGTTGAGGGAGCTTGAGGTGGAATACTGAGACTTATGGGGCTAGATAAGAGTGAGAGCTAAAAAAGAGGTAAGTGACTATTTCTTGAAATGTAAACTGTTTACTATCTGAATGCATAGTAAATCAATACATTACATTTTATCACATTTATTATCATACACTTCTGAGAGTTAAATGACCAATGTAGTTCGGGAAAAGCATCAAACATTTTTAGGAAAAAAAATCTTAATTTATGAAGTTACAGTTTGCATATAAAAGGTTATATTTTGATTGGCTGCAACACTTCCTGCAACATTGGAGACATAGGGGCTGTGCTTATCTATCAATGGAGGGAGGGTGGGGATGGAATGGAGACATTTTATTATATCATTAGACCTTTTTAAAATTGACACTTTCTCTCTTCTGCACATTGACGAAGGGGTTTAGGAACTGGGAGGGGGACCCCCCAGATTAAATGAATAGTGGTCACAAAAAATAGCAAAATTAACCTTAATCATGCATTACCAGATTTGGCCACTGTGGAGGAATTTGTCTTTCTCATGAAAGCTTTGACCAATAATTTGTATTATATATATATATATATATATATATATATAAATATATATATATATATATATATATATATATATATATATATATATATATATATATATATATATATTACAGTGGATATAAAAAGTCTACACACCCCTGTTAAAATGTCAGGTTTCTGTGCTGTAAAAAAATGAGACAAAGATAAATAATTTCAGAACTTTTTCCACCTTTAATGGGACCTATAAACTGTACAACTCAATTGAAAAACAAACTGAAATCTTTTAGGTGGAGGGAAGAAAAAAAAGAAAAGAAAAATAAAGTGGTTGCATAAGACTGCACACCCTCTTATAACTGGGGATGTAGCTGTGTTCAGAATCAAGCAATGCCATTCCAAATCATGTTAAATAGGAGTCAGCATACTCCTGCCATCATTTAAAGTGCCTCTGATTAACCCCAAATAAAGTTCAGCTAGTTGGTCTTTCCTGAAATTTTCTTAGTCGCATCTCACTGCAAAAGCCATGGTCCACAGAGAGCTTCCAAAGCATCAGAGAGATCTCATTGTTAAAAGGTATCAGTCAGGAGAAGGGTACAAAATAATTTCCAAGGCATTAGATATACCATGGAACACAGTGAAGACAGTCATCATCAAGTGGAGAAAATATGGCACAACAGTGACATTACCAAGAACTGGAGCTCCCTCCAAAATTGATGAAAAGACGAGAAGATATATATACTGTAAAATATATATACTGTATATATATATATATATATATATATATATAAAAATAATATATACAGTATATATAAACTAGCGTCTTGCCCATCAAAAAAGACTGGGCAATAAAATGTTAAGGTATGGCAATGCTGTTTGACACACAATGTAAAGCTTTTTGTACTCTAAGGACCTTCTGCGCTCATTGCGAGCCTCGTGCTGAGCGCCTTTGGCGCTCATTGCGTGGTTTGCAATGAGCGCTTTTGGCGTTCATATCGAGCCTCTCCTCTCATTTATTTTTGGTCCTATGAGTGCCTTCGACTCTCATGACAAATACAGATATATATGTCTATTTTTTTCTATAATTATGAATTAATTATTTACTTAATAAATTAACATACTTCACCTATTTGTAATTGATATATCCAGCAATGAATAGCCTGAAGAGCTAAGTATCTATTTTTATTTTCCTGCAGCATACGATGTACTTTTGGACTGTTGATGCCCTGAGGAGAAAGTTTCATCAATGTCCCAACTGTGCACTAGAAATATGCTGCGTGCACAAGGTCAAACCGTTGGTTTAGTTGTGTAAAGCGTCATTTTAGATTCGTAAGGTGTTTTCTGTGCTTCCTATGTGTGTATTTTTGTACCTCGTATATCCCTCGCAAAAGTCGTACGTGCCTGGCGGGGTTTGTGGCATTTCGGGGTTGTGTAGCCTCGTTTTCATTTTTTTCCTCAGCCATTTTTTGTCTCGCTTGGTCGATTTTCAATTTTCGAAACTCGTTAAATTCTACTTTAATTAGCGTGCAACCTTACTGGCAGATGTCATGGTTGTCCCCCCTTGCTCTGTGTGTTTATTTTAAAAACTGTTTTAGTATTTTGTATTGTTTTTGTTGTTTTTGAATGTTTTAATTTCATCCGTTAACTTTGTATTTTTGCAACCTCGTATTTTTGCAACCTCGTAATCAAAGTGGTACGCCCTTGTCAGTGTTTTCTGCGCTTCGGGGTGGTTGAGCCCCGTTTTCATTTTTTCATTCCGCCATTTTTTTCCTCGGTTAGCTGATTTTCAAGTGGTGAAACTCCTTAAAATTTACTTTAAATCACATGCAACCCCACCCCCAGATGTCCTGGCTGTCCCCCCATGCTGTGTGTGATGTTTTTGTAATTTTGTTTTGTTATTTTTCATTTTTTTGTGTGTTTTTTGATGTACGCGTTTCGGCCCTTAAGTTCATATTTTTGTGACCTTGTTTTTTTTTTTTCTAAGTCCAGGGGGTTGTATTTTTTTCTGTAAGTCCGCATTTCCTCTTTGCGCATTAGTGTTTTTTTTCTAAATCCCGCGGGTTGTATTTCTTTTTTTCTAAGTCCCGCAGAGTGGCGTGCCAGTCTAACAATGCCTCGGAGCACTGCCCGTGTGACCAGGCCCTAGTGACCCTGCTCTCATAGGCCGATCCCCCCATTCCTTTACCTGCCTGGCCCCTCGGCTGGGAAAGGCGATCCTCTTGTGCCTGTTGTCCGCACCATGCTCAATCTCAAGGGACAATTGACACAAAAAGTCCCAGGAGCCTCCACAGCACCCTCGGGTGCTCCGTACCACACACAATGCACAAACACAGCCCAGCAAACATGGAAGGAAGATGTGCAAAGATGTGTGGGAGGCAAATGCGCATGCTATGCTCTCCTTAGCTCCACACAGAGGCTCTCCACCACCAACCAACACAGAACCAGTGCACCTAGTAAGTGATTCCATATTTATTTGAATTTTGAGCAAAAAAAATAGGGGTCGTCTTATACTCGGAAAAATACAGTATATATATATATATATATAAATTCTATATAATTTTTAATTATATTGGTGCATTGAGAATTGAAACAAAAAGTTTTTGAGGGGCACTACAGCAATGCCCCTCCTCCCCCCAGAGCTGGGCACCGGGTTGATCCGCCCCTGCATCCTGTCCTGGGAGTAGAGTTGAATTATCCCCCCCAGATTTTTTTGGGCTCCTAGGCCCATCCTTGAATGGGTAACTGCTCTTGAGAAGAGTAATCACCCCTCTCTCACACAAACCTTCACCAAAGTATAATGGGTGCCCACAAGGATCAGCAGATACATCAAGATGTTTTCTTTAAATTATTAAATAGACTTATGACATTTTCCTACCTAATTATGCTTTTACTTAAACTTAACTTTTTCAAACATATTTTGTTTTCATCATACAATATTTCTTTAATCTGAGAACTGACGGCAATTTTCTGTGCAAATGTGGTAGTGTAGCTCGCTTTAGATGTAAACATGGGATTTCGGCCTACAGTATTATTTCCCTTTGACAAGTTGTCCTGGAGTTTTGAGATAGTTTGTGTGGTTAAATCATTGCCATTGCTTTTCTGGGATAAAAAAAACAGTGTCACAAAAGAGATAAAAAATGAATTATCTTCGGATATATAGAAAAATTCAGAAGTCAGAATGTGAACAATACATTTGGTTTTAATGGAATCTATTTAATAGGTTTATCTAAGTGATGTGTATCCTTTGTGTAATGGTTTTGGGACAAGTTTCATGTTTTGCTTTACACATAAATGGAAAAAAATAATTCCGCACAAGGGAGAGAATTATATTGAATGATGCACAATAGCTACCACAAACAAACTGCTTTTCCTGAGTATCTGTGAGTGTCAACAATCTCATCTGGGGAAAATGGATAACATTTTAGTGGTGTTTTCTCCTTCAGCTTCCAAAATGTAATTACTGTATCTTTAGCATTCATTTTTCCATTTAATCAGTAGATGAGTGAAGAATCAATGAATTTGTTTTGTCATGGGCCCTGAAAATGCTTTTTGAAGGGGTGCTGTACTCATATCTTTTCTGTCCTGCATTTCCAAAGAACATGTTTTTGCATGAAAATAAATTATATTAAGTTATGAAAATGAATTCTAAAGCAGGACAAAAATATTTCGAAAACAAAATGTCTGAATGAAAATAAAGTGAGGAGGAACATGAAGCGAGAGATGCAGAGCTGAAAATAGATGACTTTCAATAGTGGATAATGTGCAAGAGTGTGTGTAGCATATTCTGGTGCTGAGGATACCCATTGCTCCATCTTCCATTGTTACCACTAAATGATGCCTAGATGGCTAGGTAGCCCTTTCAGGACTGCAACCAAAGTGAGGTCCATGGATTCTGTCTACAATGTCTGTGGCTGGAGCCGTAGAGCACTTGTATGGTTTTTAACCAGAGAACAGTTGCCATCATCCTTCCTGTCTCCCTGGGGAGGCTGCTGTCAAATGCTTTGCCAAGGGTTCTACCAAAGGGGTCCCAAGACATTGGACCTGAAAACCACTTATATACTCCACAGAATCTCATGAAGTTACACCAAATTTAAAAATAATCACAATAATCAACACAGTCATGCTCTGGCAAGGAGGGTTGCTACCACCTACTCCTCTTGACCCAAAAAAGCTTGAAGTAGACCCCAAACCACAGGTTTCCTTCACACATAAAGTCCAAGTGTTCAGCAACCCACAGACTGGGGCAAGAACAAAAATATTTGAGAAATGAAATGCCAGGCATGTCTCAGCCACAACTGGCTATTGATCTTCTTATACACAGTGAGCAAGAGTTCCAGTTCCAGATTACCACATATCTCGTTGTGAGATAGCAGGCAATTTGCATACAAAATAAACACAATGCCTAAAGAAACAGTAAAGTCACAGATCTACAATAGTGTGTTTAAAAAAGTAGGTTTTAAACATGACAACTGTTTTTGTATATATGTTGTCAGGGTTAGAACATGCTCTTTTAATCCTTGCAAAATATAATTTTAGAAACAAGTCAGGAGCACTTCCTATTTTTTAACTATATCACCTTTAGCCACTAGCGAGAGTAGCTGATTTCTCCATGGATATTTATGACTCGATTAGTGCAGTACTCCAACACATCCTAAATTAGTAAGACCAAAGACCTAACTTTGTTCCATAAGCAGTTTGTAGAGAGGTTAAAAAAACCTTATTAACTCTTGGCAACATTCATTTTTTGATGCAAACCAAAACTTCAGTTTGCCTAGATAACTTAATATTTACTAAGATGGTAATAAATCAAAACTGCATATAGATCCCTTGCCTTCCTGCTACTCTGTATTTTCTAACAGTTCAGGAGAAGATAACAATTATCAATTATTTTTTCACCTATTTTACCAATCTATAGCCGTTACTTGAACAGGGTGATGATTTTTTTAATGAAATAACTTCATAAATCAAATATACAAAACTTGGCTCCTACTCTGAAAATGAGACATCTCAAAAAAACATTATCAACCTGTTGTAAAACATAAAAAAAACAAAGTACTCCAAGAACCAGTGACGGCTGGCCACTGGCATAGCTAGAGCCTTTGCCGCCCGGGCTGTCCCTGAATTTGCTGTCCCCCCCAGTGCAGATTTATATATATAAACTAGCGACTTGCCCGTCAAAAAATGAAGGCAATAAGATTGTAAGGCAGGTAATGTTGTTGGCGTGCAAAATTAATTTTGTTGTTGTTTTAAGATTCTTCGGCGCTCATTGCGAGGCTTTTGGTTGTTTGTGTGCTATGAGCAGCGTTGGTGTTTTTTTTTGGTATGGCAATGAATAATTAATAAAATAAGAAATTAATATACTTTACCTTTTGTGAAGTAATATATGCAGGAAGCATTGTGTTGAAGAGCTGGCAATCTGTTTTTATGTTGGAGTGCTGTGGAGCTGCTGTGTAAGCGTCATGAATGTGTGCAGTGTGTAGTGTAATAGTGTGCGTGTGCGAGGCAAATCCGTGAGGGTAGCTGTGTACTTCCGGATTGTATAAGTTAGTGTTTTAAAATGTGTGGTATGCGGCTGTGGCTGATTTAGCGTCCTTGTTTTCGGATGTCGTCCGACTTTTTCAGAAAATCCGTTGGTGTTTGGTGGTGTTTTGCGTGTTTAGGGTCCTTTAGCCTTGTTTTCGTTTTGTTCGGCGCCCATTTTTTCTGTTAGGTGAATTTCGTTTGTCTAAACTCCGAAATTTGGACTTAAATGGAGGTGTAACTTCACTTGCAGAGGTCCTGTGTGCCCCCCCTTGCTGTGGGTAAGCTTTTGATGTGTTTGTTGTGTGTATTTATTGTGTTTCTAATGTGTTTGGGGTTGCGCGGGTTGCGTCCTTGTTTTCGGATGTTGTATGTCTTTTTCAGAAAATCCGTAGGTGTTTGGTGGGGTTTTGAGTCTTTAGAGTGCTGTAGCCTCGTTTTCGTTTTTTCGGTGACCATTTTTTCTGTCGCTTAGGGGATTTTCGGGTGTCTAAACTCTTTTATTTGGAGTTAAATTGAGGTTTTCAAGCTCCTGGGTGCCCCCCCCTTGCTGTAGGTAAGCTTTATATGTATTTGTTGTGTGTATTTATTGTGTTTTTCATGTTTTCATGTGCACAGGTTTCGGGCAGTTTTTGCGAGGTCGTAATGGGTCGTAACGCGTCTCATATTTTTGTTTCGTAACTCTGTAAATTTTGCGAGGTCCGAAGTTGCTGGCAAGGAGCGCCTTCGAGCCCGCAGCATTAGCAACAGCCCGCATGCTCACAACTATATATGTGACAAAAAAAATAATATATATATATATATATATATATCCCCTTCTCTCTCTCACACTTCCCCTTCTCTCCCTTTCTCTCTCTTTCTCCTCCCCCTCTCTTTCTCTCTTTTAATTTCCCCTCCCTCTCTTTCTCTCCCTGTCTCTCTCCCTATCTTTCTCTTTCCCTCTCTCCTGCCCCCTCTCACCCCTCTATCTCCCTCTCCCCCCACTTTCTCTCTCCTCTCTCTCTCTCTATCCCCTTCTCTTTCTCTCCATCGCTCTCTCCCCCCCTCTCTCTCCCTCCCACTCTCCTCCTCTCTGTATCCCCCTCTATCCCCTTTCTCTCTCTCCCCCTCTTTTTCTATTTTTACTCTCTATTTTTTGCCCTCCTCCCTCTCTTTCTATCTCTCCATCTCCCTCTCCCCACTTGCCTCTCCCCTTGTCTCTCTCCCACTTGCCTAACCCTCTAGCCCTATATCTCACTATGTCTCCCCTTAGCCTCTCTCTCCCTCCATGTGTCTCCCTCTTTCCCCTTGCCTCTCTCCCCCATGCCTCTCCATCTCCACCATATTTCCCCCTCCCTCCATGTATCCCCCTTGCCTTTCTCCTCCATGCCTCTCCCCCATGTCTCCCTCTCCCTCCATGTCTCCCCCTCTCACCAATGCCTCCCTCTCTTCCCTTCTCTCTTCGTGTTGCCCCTTACCTCTCTCCCTCCATGTCTCTCCCTCTTTCTTCTTGCCTCTCTCCCCATTCCTCTCCCTCTCTCCCAATGTCCCCCCTCTCCCTCCATGTCTCCCCCTTGCCTATCCCTCCATGTTTCTCCCTTTCCCTTGTCTCTTACCTCCTGCTTCGTGCTGCCGGATCTGAAGGCTCTTCCCTCTGCTGGCTCCTACCTCTGCCAGCAGACACAAGCAGAAAGAAGGGAACCAGGGGCATGAGAGCCACAGGCGGTGGAAGGCAGGTCGGGCATTTTTGTCGCCTGGGGCGGTCTGCTCTCTCGCCTCCCCTAGCTACGTCACTGCAGCTGACACATGCATTAATTGACATTTTCCATATAAAAAGAGGCCAAATATGTTCAGGACACATTTATATTAATGCATCTTTTTTGATTAGTTTCTTAAATGGAAATATCAAACGTTTGCATAAAAACATATTCTAACTATACAAGTCATCGCAACTTTTACATTTGAATTATTTAAAAAAATGTATTTGTATGGAAAACATATAATATTAATTGAAGAAGATTAACACTAAAAAAAGACAGAAATAAAAATGGATTTTATCCACCTTTATCATTGAGTAAAGACAAGGAATAAACAATCACTCACGGAGTCCTTGTTTACACTTCTTATTTCATATCCATGAAAATCAATGGGAACAAAAGTACAATATGTTGCATTTCAGGTGCCAATATGGATCACATCAGGACAGAGGAGGAGAAAACAGCAGCACACTTTTTATATTTATTGTAATTTTCTGCACTAAATATTAAATATATCTCAAATAAGAACACTTTTGTAAGGTTAAAACGTGATCTTTTAAATTAATGGTAAAACATTTTGGACTACAGGGGCCTTTTAAATATGGAACTGTCCATTCATAGGAGAGTCATTTAAATGGCTTGGGGTGAAAAGAGATTTTCTGTTAAAATGATTTTTCATCCAACTAGATTTTTTCATATATTTCGAAAGTAAAAGTTAATTGTCATGACTCATACTATTAAAATATATCTTCAATAAACCCTTTTGTGTGTACCTTTAAAAATTATAGTACTGCTTACACCAAACTGACAGCAAAGTGCTCATCAGCATTATGAAGTAATCAATAATCACTGAAGGAGAAGCTCAGCGGTAACCTAATTGCCTTGTCACAATCTATGAAGTTAATGAACACAATTTAAATCCCAGGGTCAAAATTCAGTTTGACCTTAGGCAAGTCACTTTATAATTTAGGCAGTGAGTCATTTGCCTGGATTCACCAACTGATTATAAGACAAGCAATAAACTGTATTTATATTTATTTTTACATTTTTAATATTAATATCATACATTTTGGGAATTTTAAGAACTCGATAATACATTGATTGTTTTTATTTGCACATTAAATGATTATGTTATCAGAATATAGAGGACACATATATAATACATTAAAATAATAACAACTGGTAAATATGTAATTACACAAAAAAAATATTTGATTAATTAAACATTTCCACACGCAAAAAAATTGTAGATATTAGCATGGAATAGATCGATTCTTGCAATGAGGGTGATTCTGTGTGCGTTACCATTTGCTTTTCTGCAGAAAAGACATGCAGAAAAATTATTTCTTAAATCTCCATTAATCATCAAACAATATATTATGATTTATGAAATAATAAAAAAATAATTTAAAATGCTACAGACTTTCTCATAATTCAAAGGGGATATTCTGGGAAAATTGGAAGAATGTGGACGCCGCATGTGTACGGTGCTTTATTCTGGAACAGCTTCATGGCAAGTTTATAACATCATTTTTTTATTTTAAAAAATATATATATTACTATTCTGCTGATGTCAAACGAGTGCTTAAGAGAAGTCAATTCTCCATGTGCCTATTGGAAAATGTATACTTTTGAGGCAATAATTGTGGAAGAGCACGGTTTTGCTCTGATAATGACAATGCACCTTTTGAGCTTGTTTCAGAAAAGTACTTTTTACGGGCTTTCAAATTACATGATACCAATTTTATTTCATAGCTATATTGCCAGAAATTATGTATTATTTTTAAATAAAATAACACATTTCACTTCTACTGCTAATACATTTTTCATCATACTGGCCGTACTTCCTGCTTTGTTGAATTGTTTACATACATTTAAATCCTGTAATATAATAACTCCCAAGTCCCTCTACTCTTTTTTTGCAGTCATCAAAATATAAATTCTACATTATCACCATTTCCATTTTATGTCATCACAAATACTTCTTTTTTAAAAGGGTTATGTATTAGCCATGGGAAATGGCTGTGATCAAACTCATTTTTGTATCTGAATAATGATACCCCCAAAACCCTTTTTCATTTTGATTCATGTCTTGACAATTGGACTAATGTAAATTATTTTATTTAGGGTTACCAGATTAAGAGAGAGACAGAACACACAGAGAGAAAGAGAGGACAAAGACAGGAAAGAAAGAGAGACAGGAGAGAGAGGCAATGGGGGGGGGGGGGGGGGGGGATGACACACACAGAGAGAGAGATAGAACACAGAGAGAAAGAGAAGATAGAAAGAAAGAGAAAGACAGGACAGAGAGAGAAAGCGAGACAGGACACAGAGGGAGAGACAAAGGAAGAGAGAGAGACAGGACAGATAGAGAGAGACAGGTCACAGAGAGATACAGGAGAGAGAGAGAGGCAGGAGAGAGACAGGAGAGAGAGAGAGAGAGAGAGAGAGAGAGAGAGACAGGAGGACAAAGATAGAGATACCGGAGAGACAGTACACAGAGAGAGAGTGAGAGAGACAGGCGAGGGAGAGAGACAGGACACAGAGAGAGGCAGGACACAGAGAGAGACAGGACAGAGAGACAGCACAGAAAGAGAGAGACAGGACAGAGGGACACTGGACACAGAGAGGGAGACAGGACAGAAAAATAGAGAGATGTTTCACAGAGAGAGACAGGACACAGAGAGAGAGAGCGAGACAGGACACAGAGAGACAGCATAGACAATTCAATATAACATTTTATGATACCCCCATTTAAAGTGGGCAAATGACTAGTTAATAATAATAATACCATGTTTGACTATATGAATGGTAGTGTCTGTATGAATACAGTAATAATCCAACCAAACAATTTATTAATTATTCAGATATATTTGTTTTGTTCTGCTCATGTACATTTTTGGAGTTACACTTTACTTTGACTTTTCGTTCTGTGGTGTTTATTTTGTTGAAACTTCCCAGTGTGTTTTATCTGAGTATTTGCCATGTCCTCTCAACCTAAACTTCTAACAGGAATTTCACACTAATCGTTCAGTAGTTGATCATGTAGTAAAAAGTGTGATTAGGGGATTTGTTATGGATGCTTCAGAACTGCAAGACTCCAAATCTTGAATTTTGCACATTGTATGTAAATAGACTGAAAGAATCAGTGGGGTGGCAAGTCAGCTAGGAAAGTATACAAATATTGTACTTTCCTCGAAGTGATGTTTTTTTAAAACTGAATATCACGTGCAGTGCACTGAAAAGCCATAAAACAAATGATCACAGCTGCCAAGTCAAGTTTTGTCTAAAAGAACTTGAAAAATATAACACTTTTCCTGCAGTATTCCAGTAGCTGTTTTTTCAATGTGTATCAATCAGGGGAGGAGCTACAAGTGGTGCCTGCACTCAGGAATGCACCAACCAGTTAACCGGTAACTGACCTGTTTAGGTGATTCCAGCTTTTCATTCTCTGCACAGATGGATTTGATAAGGGTTAATTCCTTTTTTCTGTGGGTCTGTCTGTAGTTAGTCAGTGACTCATATAACCAGAAATGTAATGTACAGGCATACCCCGCTTATCGCTACCCGTATAGCGCTGATTCGCTATAGTGCTATTTTAGTGTCCGGTATTCGCCGAACGCTAAACCCCGATATAGCACTGATTTTTTCTCATGGGACCCCGCTTAACGCTCTGCTTCGCGATAGGAGGCCGACGTCTCAGGTTGCAGTTGTGCAACTGAAGGCTGGGGAGGTATGAGCTGGTTTTCGGCTAATCGGACCAGTTGCTGTTTGTCCCGAATCACCCGCTCCTCATTTCTCTCCATCATCCTCCTCACCTCAGAATGGAGGGAACAGGTGCTTGCCAGGAGCATGTGTGTGAGCCTTTACTGCCTTCTGAGCAACCTGAGCCTCTCATTTTGTTGCTTCTTACGTGCTATGTCCTTCCTGGTGAAACGGGCCATGATTTCCCTCAATGTCAGGGGTGGTGGTGTTGATGGCATTGTGGCTGATGTTGATGGCATTGGGACCAAAGGTGACGGCATTGGGGCCGGACTGTGTCTGTGCTTGTGTTACACAGATGAACCACGGCCTGCATAATGAGCATTGTGGATCATGGTTCATATGAATATGTGTACTGCAGGTGCAGTGTTCCATCACAGTCAATGATTTATGGTTTTGGTGCCCTTTAAAACCTCTTCTTGCGGCATTAATAGCGATTCCCCGCTTTCTATTTGCTGTTAGGTCTGCATCAAACTACGTGCTTACGGTTTGGATCCTTTACAGCTTGCGTGCGCGGATAGGATTTACAGGCTTGCGTCTCTGGCCCGTAACTCGTGGCATGGTTTAATTCAATAGCTCTGTAACGCACTCAAATTTCAAACCTGCAGCCTTTGCGGGTGTGCCGATGCCGTTATGGGCTTCGAATTTAATGGGGCAGTTGTTGTGTTAAAGATTTTTCCCTTGGCGGTAAGCTGTTGCTGTTGTGGCAGCCTAATAATGATTGTTTATTTTCTTATTCAATCTTAAATCTTATTAACTCCCCCACCCTTTGCTGAGAACCTATTTTCTAGTCTTTGAATATAAATTGAATATTGCTATTATTAATAATTTAATCAGAATTTTATAAATGATCAATGCATAATTATAAAAATCCATTACTAGGGCATCACAATGATCCTTTAATTAAAGGGCCATTTACGTCACTATAAGTGCTCTTTATAGTGTGAAGGAGCACAAGATTCTATGTTAAAATGATCTATTGCTTTTCTTTAATTACACTAATAACATCTAAAAATGGGCAGTCTTTGGTTTGTTTACAAACACTCTCCTGGCTGTTCTATGATTAACAGCATCTGCCGACAACGGCAGTTGCAAACTTCCTGAACAGAAATAATTATTATTTTACTCTGCTTTCAGGAATGTAATCAGCCATCAGTTAACTCACAAGTAACATATTTAGGAGTTTCTAGCAGTCATTTCCCTGTACAGGTAAATTTGGGAAGGGTTAACCCTCTTTCTGCTTCTGCTCTCTGCATGCAGCTCTTGATGTCAGTCTGCCTGGGGGACTTGCCAAATTCTCATGTAAACAGAACTTAATTTCTGTGAAAAATGCATTTATTTAAAAAATTCAAAAACTATTTATTTTTAAAACATGTTTTCAGGAGTACATTACAGTAGTGTGCTCCAAGTTGTGCTGAATTAACTGTCCCTTTAACTAAACCTAGAAACTTAGAAAATTAAAATATTTTAGGGATGTCAAGTGATTTGGTTATATCTTTCTATCCTAAAGGAATATGTGCATTTCGTTGTATTAAAGATTCTTATGGAATAATCCTAATACATTTGTCCTATTTGTTTCATGTTTCAGTCAATACTTCATAAAAAATAGTTTGTTAGTGTGCGGCCATGCTACCTTTCAAATACAATACAGGTTTTAAAAATGTTTTTTTGAGCCTGTTTAGACACAAATATGTATTATTATTTTTAATGTTAACATTTATAGTGCATTTAAAAATATGTCTTCGATTTCCATGTCTTAGATACATGAAGAAAATGTGTCTGTTTTCAACCAAAATTACATTCATACAATTGCATACCAAAAATTGGTAAATATACTTTGGAAGAACTTGCCAAGATTATATGCTGTTCTCTTCATACTCTGGTCAGCATGAGTAAAACATCTGGATTTATACATTTGTGGAAGGAACTGTACACTATCAGCTCCATTAAATTCAACGCCCGTAGCGGCAATGGCACACCCGCAAAGCCTGCAGGCTTGAAATTCTGCTGTGCTACAGAGCTATTAAATTGAACTATGCAGCAAGTTACGGGCCCGTCACTATCCAATTGCGGTATAACGTAGTGTGACACAGGCCTCCCAGCCAATAGAAAGCAAAATTATTGACAGAGGGAGATTACAAATTTGAGTTCCACACGTTAATGAGTTGACTGTGTTGTATTTCCTTTCGAGGTAGCACACAGGTCCCGGAGTTGGTGGTTAGTTTTGAGTTATAGAGATAGTAGGAGAGTTTAGAGAGAAGTATTTTGCGGTTTTGTTCGTTTATGTTAAATTACATACGATTTTACACTTAATCCTTGATTACACATATTTACAGATTACACATAATTGCAATACACATAATTTAAAGAACACACATGGAGACATATAGACTTACGTCTCTCCTTACACCCCCCCTCCATCCCATCCCATCCCCCACACCCTGTCCCCCAACAGTTACTAAATACACATAATGCACACATTTTTCCATCCTATATATACAACAACACTTATTTTTATTCATTCTTATTTTTTTTTTTGTCGAGAGGGCAAGAGGCTAATTTCAAACACATGGCCCACAATTATACGCACCGGGAGAATGTGGTCCTCGTCGTTGCTATCCGTGGCCGCCCCGTGATTCTTGCAGGGGGAGGGAAGTTAGGCCAGGTCCTAGGGCTCAGGCATGGAAGGAGATAGCGGCTGAGGTTACATCGGTAGACACAGCGCCAAGAGATGTGAGGTCCATTAAGCACCGGTTTGACAACATCAGGGCCATGGTAAGGAGGATGATGGCCAAGGAGGACAAGAACCAGACTGTGACCTATGATGAGTGGGAGAGCATCACCAAGGACCTTCTGTGACAGATGCCCGCCACTGGAGCTTCGGGTCTGGTGGCCCAGCAGGACCCAGCCTCCATGTCAGGTGAATATCACATACACCAACATGCCACCACATGTGCATCACACATACTACACATGAACATGATGACCAACAAGGACACTGACATGTCAGCTCCATGGAATTAACAAGGGATAGATGGATGCGTCATTCAATCCATGAAGCTGACAAATCACTGTCATTCCTGGGCACAACAACAGTAATCAAGCAATAGAGAGTCCATTTATTGGTGTGTCCACTGCAGCCTATAGAGTTACAGAACACAGCTGGAATCAAGCTAGCGTTAGGAGCCAAGAACGATCAAGACCAAAAACCAAAAAATAGATCAAATCTAGCAAATGATAGCTAATCTGAGTTGCAATTAGGAGTATCATCTAGGTTCAAACCTAGATGTCAGATTGTTAGGAATGCACATAAACAATGTATTATTCATCATACTAATGACATATACCTCTCTTTTCTCCCCTTCAGTCCACTGGCAAGCCAGAGGCAGGGGCGTTGGCTCCTTCGGAGCAGGAAGTGGAGGAGCAAGTCCCCACCCAGCAGTAACCGGTGCAGGGGGAGGTGGAAAGAAGAGTACTCATAGGCCCTGGCTCAAAGGAGGAGGATGTCATATGGCTAGTGGGATCACCATCAGGACCAACGGCAACACCGCTGGGATTCGACCCCACTACCCCCTCCTCCAAAGACTGAGCATCTTGCCAGGGCCCTCCAACTATGATGATGCCAGCAGCCAGCCACCACCTCCTCCCCCCCATAGCAGTGCGCTGAACTAGCCGCCACCACCGGGCCCACCCACACCACCACCAGTTTTGCCCCAGGCTCCAGTCGGGCCCAGACCCTCCCAGCACAGACACCGCCACCTCCTCACCTGGCCACGCCCCAGGGCCTCCATCACCCACATCAGGCTGCGCAGGCGGAGATGTTGGCCCTCATGCGACAGCAGGTGGAGTTGTTTCAGGGGATCCAGGACAGCATCTCCGCCAGTCATGCAGAGGTCATGCGCAGCCTGGCAAGCTGCAATTGGGGGAGAGGAAGCATCATCTGATGACTGAAGCCGGTCTGCTAAGGATTGGGGCAGACCATTCCAAGGAGTCACAGCGGAGGCCTTGCGGCGCTCTCTGGACCCCAGCCCCGCCTCCCCCACCCTGGAGGTATCCCTCGGTCACCCGCAGCCCGGCCCCTTCTCTCCTCCCACCATGCTTCCACCACCACCACTGCAGGTGCCACTGCCTCCAGGGGGATGCCTCCCCCTGCCCCCCTCACCACCAACAAGGAGACGGTGGCTGGCCACGGGGGATTTGGGCCCTGTGCCTAGGCGGAGGAGGGCATAGGAGCTGTGCATGTTTTTGTGCATTCTCAGCAGCACTCCTCAGTGACAATCTATTGGTCACAATGTTAACCTAATCTAGTCTGACTACAGAGTGTTGGATCTTGGCCTATGTGATGGTGATTTTTTGTATGCAGGTGGCTACCTCCCATCACATTGTCCATGATCCTTTTCTCTGTGGACACGTAGGGTTCTGCTGAACATGTCACCAATTGATGGTCACTGAGGAATGCTGTTGAGAAGAGATGCAGCAGTCACTATATTTTTAAGGTCTTATTTTGTAGGTTTTGTCTTTTTTGTCTTTTTTTTTTGTTTTAGGTACAATTCAGGTCCATGAAGGCATCTCCTGCATCTGCAAGCTTTGTGAAGGAAATGTATGAGGTGTAAGATTTTCCCAGTGCCTCTCAGGTAGACATTCCTTTAATGACAGCCCCCTTAACATGTAGCTCCCACAATCTTAAAGCTATCATATAGCCAGATATCTAAGACATGATTGTTGTTAGCTTAAATATAGACTAATACCGCTATGGTGGTGGACTTGCAAAGTCTCACAATGGCATGTTAATGACAGCCAGCATTAATATATGCACTAGGGAAGCTTGTGATCCTGACCTCAATATCAGTCTGAAAACAGACCCTTGCGTCTGATGTAAGTAACAGTGAATCTGGTTGCTGACCTTTGTGTCCTCTCCATATTAATGGGTATTTTTCCATATTGCTAATTATCCAAAAACCTAGCTAATAGTTAGTAATGCTTGCAGGTGAGAATCAGGTGAGTTGCTATATTGTTACAATTACATTATTTAGCACTGTACTGTACATATATGTTGATTAGCTTTTTTTTATCCTCCTCCGACCACTTTTTTTAGATTTTTGTTTTTGTCACCACACTATATGTGTGAAACTGGATTTGACACAGTCCAGAGGTTGAATCATCTGTTTCATTGAGCAGATCTAGAGAAGTTTTAAGTGCCATGCATATTAAGGGTTTCTTCAATAAAATGGAGTTATTTGTAATGATCCTTTTTTTCATCAGATTCCGGTTGCAGTGGTATAGTGACCACATGTGACCCTGGTAGGTGTTATGCATCATGCTTATTCTAGACTATAACATTACTCCCTGTAGGTATCCCCTTTTTCCCACAATCCTCTTGCACTCCCGGGTCCGCCCAAACTACACCCATGATATTAATGCAGGCTTTTCCATTTCTGATTGTGCTCTGTGTATGTAAAAAAAGCTTTGTTAACGCCTATAAAGTTATCATGAGGTGGTACTTAACTCCAGTAAGAATGCACATAGATAACCAGAAGATTAGCGACACCTGCGAAAGGGGCTGCAACCAGAAAGGGACTCTAATTCATAAACTATGGGAATGCCCTATGATTAGACATACCTAGGTGGACACTTACAAAACCCTGGAGAAATTATGGGGTCAAAACTATCCCATGAGACCAGAAGAGGCCATTCTGGGTTTACCGGTAGAAGGGTTGTCCAACTCAGAACATTTCCTAACCAACCAAATTTTCTTAGCAGTTAGGATAGTAGTAGCCGCCCATTGGAAATCACCCACCCCATTGTTTGAAGTAGTCTTAAACAAAATTGAGTTTGTTCGGTCCATGAGCATTTTGTCCGCTGAGGTTGACCATAACTACAAACGCTGGGCCTCCTGCTGGGCCGCCTGGGAGACAAGACGAGGCAGATGAATAGGGTGAGTGACACTTTTTCCCCCCAAAGGAGCTATTAAGAGAACCATCTCAGGAGTTGTCTTAACTTACCAAACACCATTAGCCTCATACAGTAACCTAAACACAGAGTTCGCAACATATTAGTGGAAACCAACCAAGCTCAAGTCAACAGATGGTCAGGAGTCCAAGTTCATAACATTTTTTTCCCCATAGTTATGGGACTTTATTACATATAGTTTTTTTTTTTTTTTTTTTGTTTCATTAGTTTTAAGTTAATTGAAAGCTAATAACAGCTATTATATTTCCAGAAAAACGGAAAAAAGAGAGGAGTTTTGGACAGGCAGATGACATACTAGAAACCAGATATGTGAAATACGTTTATTGTTAATTTCTACTTACCATCACAAATGTTTTTGCTGGACTATGTTGTATGTCTGACCTGTCTAATAAAAATCAATAAAAAAAAAAAAAGCTTTGTTATACTCTTCTAACCGTGTCAGTGTGTTTTCAATGGTTGGGGTTATGGGACATCCACATACATTGCATATGTGTCACATTCCTATATATGTAGACTAATGAGCCCTAGTTAATAAGCAATAGATGAATACATATAACAATAATAATAGTCATAATAGCATTAGATATCATATAATAATATATATCATATATAATCAACATAAAGGGTTAATACACATGCAAATGTCCAATTAGTGATATTGTGGAATATCAACATTCCCCTAAGGGCTTGATAGGAATATGACAGGTGATACTGGAGTGGATTGCCAGTTCATTCTCTAGTGGACTGGGATTTGTCTGACCTCTCTGCTATCACCTGCCCACCAAAAGTGGCCCTACATAGTGTAGCTCACAACTTCATTCAGGTACACATGCCCCTTCACCCCCACTTAGCAATCCACAAGGGAACCAGGGGAACATGCACCACACTAATCTAGTTTGATAATTAGCAAAACATAATGGGAGGTGACCAAATGATAATGGGTATACATCTTGGCACATGGCCACCATCAATGGTGTGGGACTTTCCAGGATGGGCGTAGTGGAGATTATCCCTGATGGATGTGAGTTGGCTGTTGATCCAAGTGTCACTGCACAGCCTCCATGTGTTTTTGTGGTCCTTCCTGAGTAGATTAGTGGGGTGTATGTTCCACTTGTCCCCTTGTGGATTGCTAAGCGCCCTCTTTAGTCCACCTTCATCTTTTTCCTATTCATAATCTCCATACCTTATTCTCACCTCTGTCTTCTCTTTTCAGCACCTTCTCTATTGCTTCATCACTTCTGATTCAGTTCTCTCTAACCTATGAGATGGTGTTCAGCAGGTTTTAGTTTTTCAAGTTCTAGTTTATTTATGTCATTACCGATGAGACGTCTCACCTGCTCAATACAAAGACATAGGACATACACCTTAACTCCACTCAGTCTGCTCTTGGCTTGGACCTGCTATTTAGGATATACCCTTTAACCCCATTTCAGTCTGCTTCTGGTTTTGATCTTATTTCTTACACAAATTTGACCATATCTATTGCTACTACCATTAATATACAATGTCACTTACACATGTCATCAGAACACTAAGAAATGAACAATTTTTCCTTTTTTCAGATCACATACTTACAAAATGAATCACAGATTTGCCCAGATAACCAACTACCCTTTAGCACCTGATTCTCCATTGTCCTCTCTAATTCCTTCGCCTTAATAATGGAAACATAATCTCTATCTCTATATTTATGACCAGTTATTACGACGGACCTCTATCAGTGGCGGAGCTAGTGTATAAAGGGCCCCGGTGCAAAAAGAAAATGCCCCCCCCCCCCCCCAAAAGGGCACATTTTTTTTTGCACTTCCAAAGCCCCCTCCAAAATCAACTGACACAGTAAATATATATATATATATATATATATATATATATATATAAATACTTCCTTACCTGCTGGATTTGGAGAGGCCACAGAAGACTGAGGGGGCCACAGAGGTCCTAGTTGCGGAGGGACCATAGTGTGATGATGGAGGCTGCAGATGTTAATGAGGGGCCACCGGGGCTAGCAAAGAACCTAGGGGGCCCACAGGGAGCTGTGGGGGTCATATGGCCCTAAGGGGGAACAATAAGCCACTGGGGGCCACAATGGGGGCCATAAGAGGCCACAGGTGATGCACACAGTATACAGCGGAGAAGTGGGGGCCATAGGGGGTCTGTGGGCTCTACAGGGGGTCCGAAGGGCCCACAGTCAGTCCAAAGGGGGCCACAGGGGCTTAAAGGGTGCTGTGGGTTCAAAGGGGGCTGCAGGGCCACAAGGATCCAGGGAACCCACACGGGGCATGTGAGGCCACTGGGGGTCCATAGGGGCCCCAGGGAGTCTGAAGAGCCACAGGGGGTCTTAGGAGGCCACAGGGGATGCACAGAAAACACAGAGGGCAAGTGGAAGCCACAGGGGTCTGTGGGGTATACAGGGGGTCTAAAGGGGCCACAGTCAGTCCGCAGGGGGCCACAGGGGCTTAAAGAGGTTTGTATGGCAGCTGGGGGCTGCGGTGCCACAGGGGATCCAGGGAGGCCACAGGGTCCTGTGGGGCTACTGGGGGTCCACAGGGGCCACAGGGGGTCTGAAGGGACCTGTGGGGGCTTAAAGTGGGCTATGGGGGTCGCAGGAGCTAAAGGTACCACAGGGGGTCTGTGGGAGCAACTGGATGAACTGCAGGTGCCACAGGGGTCCTGCAGGATGTCTGTGGGGGCCACAGGGTACCCACCAGGGGTAAAAGGGGACTTGGGAGTCACAGGGACCCATGGGAGGTCCATTAGAGCCACAAGGGACCAGCCAGGGGCCACAGGGAGCCCTGGGAGGCAACAGGGACCTGTGGGAGGTCTGCAGGGGCCACAAGGGACTTGCAGTAGCCATAAGGAACCCGTGGGTTTCCACAAACCGCAGATTAACCAACTGCAGGTGATTTTGGGGACATTTAATCACTGGGAGACAACTCACACTCCCCTGTAGCTCACCCCCCCCCCCCCTCCCCTCAGTCAGACACTTACTAACCTCTGTCACAGTGACTCTGCTGGGCTGCTTCTCAACCCAGCTCTGCACATGAGTTTTTATGACCTCTTGTGGCCCCCTTAGCTTCCTCGGGCAGGTGGTTATGGGAAGTGGTGTGGGTACTGGGAGCACTACTCTACAGAAGTAAACTAAAAATTAATAACAAAAAACAAAAACAGGCTTGACTGGGGCCCCCTGGAGGACGAGGGCCTCAGTTCATTGCACCAACTGCACCGGCGGTAGCTCCGCCAGTGGCTTACCCATCAGCATGTAACAATGACTATCTAAGAACCTCTTTTGGAATAAAATAAATGACCCACTGGCTGCATGCAACAGTATAACAGTTTTTATGCTTGTTACAGAGAAACAATCCACTGATTCAAGCAATACAAAGAAGTTCTGGTTCCCTCACTCGGTCAAAGGGACGCTGTCCTTTATCAGAGAAGACCTATTATTGGATCCTTTGCTGGATCTGTCCTTGGTTCAAATCTTTCAAAGTGCCTTTACTGACTGGCCAACATACAAAGCAATATTGTGCATCATGACATTTTTAATTTATGTTTAGAGATCAGATCTTACTGGTCGAACCTGTCAATGTGTTTCACCCTAGACCAGGGGTGGGTGGGCAAGAGGGGCCACATACATGCCTGGATTTGATGATATCCCCTGTTGCACACAGGTGAGTCAATCACTTCTTCAGTCATCCTGATTGACTCACCTGTGCACACAAAGGAAATCTTTAAATCCAGGCATGTATGTGGCCCTTCAGGACCGAACTTGCCCACCCCTGCTCTAGACCCATCCTGAAACTCATGACTCATACAATTTTACTAATGCTCATTGGCTGACAAATACACACCACCAGGTGAATTATACATTCAAAACAATGTTGTCAGTAATGGGATCATGGTTTTAAAAACAGTAAAACACACTGAAAAATATTTTCCAATGATGTAACAAATTAAAGCAATATTTTCTATCAGGCACTGGAGGAAAATTTTACATGTATCCATATGTAAAACTATCCTAGTTCTCTTTAATGTATTTATTGAACAATGAACTCGCAATATGTAATTTTATTGCTTCACTACATGAACACCATAATCCTTGCTGTTTTTGATGTTTAGTCGTTCAGTTGTGTCCAACTCCTTGTGACCCTATGGTACCGCAGGCACATCTGTTAGCCACTGCGCATCTAGTTCAGAACCTGATCCTCCATTGTCCTCATCAAGCTCATGTCTATTGCTTCAATGACATCATCTATCCATCTCCTTCTTTGTGTGACTTAATTCTTGCCCAGTATCAAAGTCTTCTTAGCTGTACATAAAAGTTATATTACAATCACTGATGAAGTCTGTGGCTATATAGAGCATGCATTTACAATAATATCCACATGTCTAGTATATCCCTGTGTTAATACAGTTAAGTAAATCAAAATGATCGAACCACTGACTGATCCACTTGTACTCAAACAAAAATGTTAAGAAAATATGGTTAGGTTTGTCCCCCGAGGGCAAATATTGTAAAAGCTTAATATTGAGTATTGGACAAGTTATGTGTATTATAATGAAATGCATATATATGAAACCTCTAATGAGAAATTCTTAGCAAATGCATTGATGCCACCATACACTTTAATATGTCATGGCCATGGTACGTTGTTAAACATAACATGTAATAAAATAACACTATATGATTAGTTGTGCCTAAAAGTAAATGCACATCATAAATGTGTTTTTTTTTTTATAATTATGTATAGGGAATGTATAGTGCATTTCTGTATTTAATGAAAGCAACAAAAAAAATGGAAAGCATACTGAAAAAACGATCTCTTAATGTGCTTTATTTTGCCCCAGTTTCCATCCTACATATTTTGCATAGCTAGTTACATTGCACAAGATTGATGTTACATTATAATGAGACATATTAAAATTATGATTTGCGGTTGCAAAGTGGCAACAAAAACATTTTAATGCAGAGTGAATTTTCTCTAACTAGAGGATAAGCTGCCATGTGCATAAACTGAGCAAATATCTCAAGAACTCAACTGATTGTATATATATATGACGGGGCAATAAAAAAGTGTTGAAATGCTGTTTGTGACACAATGTGAGTGTACTGGGTGCCTCAACTATATAGGCCCCTATAGGACACTAATGAACCCATGAAATAACACTATAAGTGCCATGAGGGTCATCCAGGACCCTCATGACACAAAGTGTTAGCACTACACTATTAACTCTAAGTATACCCCATTAACCAAACCCTGGGCCTATTTAATCCTAACAGTACGCATTTAACTCTAACAGTACCTATGTAACCCTAAGTAGGCCTTTTGAACCCTAACTGGGCCTATTTAAACCTCTGTAAGCCTATTTCACCTGGGTCTCTTATGGGGGTCTTTACAGACCCTCATAAGCCTCTATTTAACCCCATCAGTCCCATAAGGGTATATAAAGACCCTCATGGGACAGTTAGAAGCCTAACATTAACCTTATAAGTGCCATGAGGGTCCTCCAGGACCCTCATGACACTGAGTACAAACACTAACCTGCACTATCACCCCAATAAACCATTACATCTAAACTACCCCCTGTAACCTAACCTATTAACAGCTACACTACCTACCTACCCCCTATTAAACCCCTCACCCCACTAATTACAGTAAATAATAAAACCTAAGTCACAGAAAATAAAAAAGCTACATTACAGAAAATAAAAAAAGTTACATTACAGAAAATAAAAAAGCTACATTACAAAAAATAAAAAAGCTACATTACACCCCCCCACTACAGAAAATAAAAAATATTACACACCTGAAAAGGAAATACATACAAAATATATACATTACATTGCAATACATTACAATACAAATACAATACAATACTCTCTATCTAAAACACAATACCTTCTATCTAAATACAATACATACCCCCCTATCTAAAATAGATACTCCCTATGTGAAATACATACACCCCCCCATGTAAAATATAATACCCCCATCTAAAATACATACCCCCCTATGTAACATACATTTAATCCTATCTAGATACACAAACCCTAAATCTAACCTAAAATAGAATAATTAAGACCACTTACCTCTGCAGATGTCCCTTCAGATCGCCACCCTAGAAAAAAATAAAATAAAATAATACATAACACTAGATAATCTAAATATTCTAAATATTCAACTCACCTTTCCAGCATGTCCCTGTCCTTCTTATTTTCTTCTCCATCACGGCCCCTGTTAAAAATAAACATGACATTAGTACAACATATACACACACAAAATAAAATATAATCAACATAATATACATTCACCTTACCTTGGCGCCATGTCCTCGTGCTCCTCCTCTTCTGCCCCGGCTGGGCCCTGGAAGAATCCACACTCTAAAAAAATGCTAATGAGGCCCCTAGAGCCTTTTCGGCAAATAAATTGCCAATTGCGATTTCTAATAGTCCTGCGTGTTTAATTGGCTCGCAGGCGATGAGTGGTGCGAGTTAACGGCTAGCCTCGCTATGCGATCCTCGCAGACAATGAGTACCTTTGGAGCTCGGACTACTTAGCGAGAGCCTTGCATAGCAAGGCGAGCATTTGAGGCATTAAAACTCGGTGTACTTAGGCGATGACCACCAAAGGCTCTCATCGCCTGCGACCCTTGCTTAGTGAGGTGAGCAGTTGAGGCATTATAACATGCAGGACTGAAATGAGCGCTAAAGCCTGAATGAGCTATTCCATGTACGATCATTTAAGATGAGCAGGGCATAGTAGAGATGTCAGGTAAATCGTGGTCTACTGGAGAAGGAACTGGAAGCCAACTCCAGTATCTTTTGGATTGTCACAAACAGTCACAAGATCTGTGGTCCATGGAGTCACAGAGAGTTGGATTTGACTGAACGACTAAACAACAATATATATATATATATATATATATATATATATATATATATATATATATACTGTATATAACACAAATTGCTACAATTTTGATAGTGCCATGGTTCAATTTAAATTCACTTTAAAAAGAAAGTGATAGATGAATTAATAACACTAGATTCATATAGTAGTCAGATGGACGGTGGTAGTGCTTCTGATGATACTCAGCATCCTCCATCCATTAGGTGAGCATCTCACATTGAAATTTGTATTTCCATGTAAGTAATGGAGATATCTGTATTTAAAATTGTTGCTACTAAATATTTTGAGTAGAGCTGTTAGCTAATATAATTTGAAGTATAGGTATTTAAGCATAACTTACTTTATTAGTATAAATACCTTAGACAAAGATAGCAGTGGAGAGGGGACATCAGGTAATATTATGGACATGCTTATTATGTGATGTCTGTTAATATTTAGCCCTAATTAGTAAGTACCAAAGAGCACAAGTGTCTTGTGCTGCTCCTATTCTCTGGAACTCCTTGCCTCGCTCCACTAGACTATCCTTCTGCCTCAAATCCTTCAAAACTTTACCAAAGCCCATCTGTTTAAAAAAGACTATCACCTTCAGCATTAACATGCACCATGCTCATATCACCCTTCTGTACCACACCCAAACCCTTTAGACTGCAAGTTTGTGAGTTTTCAATCTTGTCTGTGCTTTGAGAAAGCACTGTGCATGTTAGATCTTAAGCTCAAAAACATGTCCCTCCATTCTTCTGCAATTTGTTAAACCTGCCTTGATTTGTACTTAAATCCTATACTTTGCCACAGAATATGTTGGTGCATTACAAATAAAGAATAATAATAATAATAATAATATTAATAATAATCATAATAAGGGATGGCACAGGTAAAAAATACTGTAAATTGCTAAGTTGTGCTTTATATTTGCAGCACATAAATAACATTGATGCCAAGATAATGCTAGCAATTCTCTTTTGCAATGCTTAACATGTAAAAAAGCATCTATCCAAAAATGTGGATGGATTAAAACGTACCCACTGATGCACTAATCTTTATCAAAAAGAAATAATTTTCTGCACAGGTAAAAGTGCTTATATATTGATAAAGGCAAGCAACAATCTGGATACCAAAAGCATATCACATAAATCAAAGTAAGGAATTCACTCAACGATTCAGCACTTGATTATTTTGTAACTTGTCGGTGAATCAAAAGATTTCTCATTTCTTCATAATTGATGGGTTTGCAATCCTCATTTTCCTACTTATTTTCTCTCATCGTAACAGCAACATTCGTCAATAGAGCAGAAGCGAAAGGTTGCTCTTGTTTTTTCGCTTCTTATTTTGCAAACAGTATGTTAATTCCTCGAAAGAAATCTAACAGAAGATTAGTGCAAATTGGGTGCATGTCAGCATTAGGAGTACGTTAACAGCATTTCAGACTCCGTTTTCTATTCCTTGATTGGCTAAATGTGATCAGAGAGCCGGAGAGGGGATTGGTCGGGATTAGCTGCTGTTGCTATGATTCTGTTGCTAGGATCACTTCTGTCTCCAAGCACGGCAGGAAACATGTAATGAATTATGGATGCTTGATTTTCTGAAAGGGGCCTGATCTGTAATGCAGATGAGATCCAAGTTCCCCTTTTTCTTTTGGGTTCTTTAAAAAAAAAAGAAATTGGTTTTAAATCAGACGCCGGCATTTAGTAACTCCCAGTTGCACTGCAGTCACTGCAGAATACTGATGTTAATTCTCATGCAAATAGAGGGCGAGAGGTCACTATCTCTTATTTGTCCTGGAAAAGCTTGTAGGATTTCCACTGAACTGTGTGACCGTGATGGGTGTTTTTTTGTTTGAAAACAAAACATGACACAAACTGCAGAAATGGCATTTTCTAATTATTAGCGGCAAAATAACTGCCTTAGTGAGCAGTACATTTTGAAGGATTTGTTCTTGGCTACAGCTATTCAGTTTTTTTTATAGAATGGAGTCTAAAACTCAACTGAAGAAAATATTTCCTGAGTTCCGACCTGGCATGACTAAACTTTTTTATATTGCATTTAATTATTGAATTAAGAAATAATTGCATATATGTATTTATACAGGACTTTGAGTAAAAAGATTAGATTGAAATTGTATTTATGGGACTAACACAATACCAATAAGGCTTGATTTTGTGGGATTGTTTTTCTTTATATCCATTTTTCTGTATTTTTTTTTCTGTATGAATGTTTCTGTTATATATATATATATATATATATATATATATATATATATATATATATTTGTAATGTTAATTCTGTAAATCTGATTGAAGATAAATTTAAAAAAAAGAAATAACTGCATATATAAAATATAGTATAATTTAAAAAATGTTTATTGTATTTATTTATTGAATTAGAAAATAATTGCATATGAAAAATATAGCATGATTTAAAATGTTTTTGATATTGTATTTAATTATTGATTTAGAAAAGTATTGCATATATAAAATATTGTATAATTTAAAACTTTTTTGATATTACATTTAATTATTGGTTTAGAAAATAATTTCATATGTAAAATATAGTATGATTTAAAATGTTTTCGATATTGTATTTAATTATTGATTTAGAAAAGTATTGCATATATAAAATATTGTATAATTTAAAACTTTTTTGATATTGCATTTAATTATTGAATTAGAAAATAATTGCATATATAAAATATAGTATAATTTAAAACTTGTTTGAAATTGCATTTAATTACTGAATTAGAAAATAACTGCATATATAAAATACAGTATAATTTAAAACTTTTTTGATGTTACATTTAATGACTGAATTAGAAAATAACTGCATATATAAAATATAGAATAATTTAAACCTTGTTTGATATCACATTTAATTATTGAATTAGAAAATAACTGCATATATAAATATAGTATAAGCAATAACAATGATAGAGGTGCTCAGGCAGAGAACAAACTATCCTTAACAGGTAGTTATATGGATATGGTTATCCACTGAGAACAGCCTCTTTTAGCTCACGTGTGCCTTTCACTGGGTGAAATATCCTGTAGTATCAGTCTGGTCTCACTCAAAAGAGCGATCCAAACCCCAAAATACCAGGCAATTTTACCCTGAACAGGAGAAACAACAATATCCAGACATACGGTTCGGCCTTAATTGGGCTCCATCAGTAGGGTGTAGCTGTTAACAGAATATAGTATAATCATTTTTTTTTTGATATTGCATTTAATTATTGAATTAGAAAATAACTGCATATATAAAATATAGTATAACTAGTGATAAAAAGTTAAGCCTGGCAATGCTATTTGCCACACATTGCGAGCTTCCCCACCTCTACCTCTCCCCCCCTCTACTTTACTGGCGTTGCAATGAGCGCCTTTGGCGCTCATCATGGGCCTTGCAATGAGCGCCTTTGGCGCTCATTGTGAGTCTCTCCCCCTGTCTACTTCCTCCTTTATGTCTAATTTCCCCCTCCTCTCCCTCCCTTGTGTCTCCTTTCCCCCCTCCTCTCCATCCATTGTATCTCCTTCCCCCCTGTGTTTTTAGCCCCCTCTCCCTCCTGTGTCTCTAACCCCTTCCTTTGTGTCTCTTTCCCTCCTATGTCTCTTTCACCCTTCTCCCTCCCATGCATCTATTTCCCCCTCCCCTGTGTCTCTTTCACCCTCTCCCTCCCCTGTGTCTGTCCGCCCTTCCCTGTGTCTCTTCCCCTGTCCCCCCACCCCCTGTGTCTGTTCTCCCCTCCCTTGTGTCTCTTCCTCCCATTTCCCTCTTCTGTGTATCTTCCCCCTCCTCTACCTCCCCTGTGTCTCTTCCACCTCCTCTCACTCCCCTGTGTCTCTTCCCCCCTCCTCTCCCTCCCCTGTGTCTCTTTCTCTCGTGTATCTCTTCCCCACCTCTCCCTTCCCGGTGTATTTTCCACCTCCCCTGTGTCTCTTTCCCCCTCCCCTGTGTTTCTTCCCCCACGTGTCTCATCCCCCCCCCCCCCTTCGCACGCTGCTTACGATCGATCGGCTACTGACGCGCCATGCACATGCGAGTTTCAAGCTCATGCCGCTTGAGATCGATTGGTTGTCAAACTGCCATTTGTCGCAAAATGTGATGACGAATCGCAGTTTGGCAATTATAATATGTGATTGAAAAATGTTTTCTATAAAGATGAAGCATTTTTATACCATTGTAGTACAGCTAAAAATAAAATGAACTACTTGTCCCTAAAGTAGAAAAATAATCTAATAAAATGTTTAACTTTTAGTATTTCTTAATAATAAAATAATTACAATTTTAACAATGCCAAGGTTAATATTATATTTATTATAAAACTTGTAAAATCTAAGTTATAATCTAACAGAAATATAACAGAATATATAACAGAAATATATATATGCTAATTTAAAATATACCTAAGTACACTAAATATCTGTATTTAATTGAAAATTGTAATACATCTTGAGTAAAACACACAAATTTAAGCTATCAATTGATGACATTTTTTAAATAACTTCATGTATTTTATATTTGGCTCTATTATAAAAGAAATGGGGGTGGGATTTACTAACACATTACAGGTGCTATGATAGCCTGGGTTGACCAGCGATCCAGCTTCTCAATTTCTCATCCTTCTCCCTTTCAAAGCTAGTTCAAACCAATTTATTTTTGAGGGTTGTTGTAGGCATATAATGTGTAGCACATCATGAAAACACAATATCCCCAAATTTACTAAAACCTAATCCTGCCTTTAACTACCAGTGATACTGATTTTCAGTCTTTCAAACCCACATTAGTAGTATATTTTATATTTACATTACATTATATTAGCAATAAGCAGCTATTAACATACAAGACACACTGCTAGCGTGTTTCAATCTTTCAATATCCAATTAGAAATAGATATCATTACTATTAATCCCTATTCTGATTGGCTGATATTTTAGCCAATCAGAATAGGGAAAATAGAGCACTCTGATTTGATTAAAGACTAAATTATTAAAATGCACACATTTCACTCTATGAATTCTGATTGGTTAATCTTTTAACCAATCAGGAAAAGGGGAGGTAGCCTTCTGTGATTGATTATTTAGTAACTGAGTTCATATATTCATATATTCAAATATTCAATTTTTTTACACATATTTTAGGCAATCAGAAGCCGTATCATTTAATATATAGGTATGGTCAGAAAGCTATTAGTCAGTGGCTTAGCTGCTTAGAAAAGCATTAGTTTATTTATTTTTTTAGCTTAGTGGAGGCCTTTTCTGTGGGGCATCTAACTATAAACATGGGGTCCATAGCTGCATGTCTGATCTCGCTGCTGAGTACAAAATGCCTAGAACAACGATCTCTATAAGGAAGCCATTAAAGGAGCCAATATGGATAGAGGAGTGAAGGTCGTGACTAAGCAAAGGTCCCAGACTTTGGAGGAAGTGGAGAAACTGTTGTACATTTGGATTAACGAAGAACAGTTAGCGGGTGATAGTATTTCCCAGGCAATAATTAGCAAGAAAGCAAAACAATAGCATGCTGATCTGGTAAAAGATGGGCCTTCAACAAGTGGTGGGAGCAGTGAAGTATCTAAAGCCAGTAATGGTTGGTTTGATAATTTAAAAAAGAGAACTGGCATTCACATTGTGGTGAGGCATGGAGAGGCAGCCAGTGCCAACAAAAAAGCTGCCAAAACCTTTGTTAGGGAGTTTAGAGACTATGTGGAGGCTGAGGCTTTTATTCCCCAACAAGTCTTCAACTGTGACAAGACTGGTTATTTTGGAAGAAAATGCCTAACAGAACCTACATCACTCAAAAAGAGAAGACATTGCCAGGGCACAAGCGCATGAAGGACAGGCTAACTCTGTTGATGTGTGGGAATGCTAATGGGGATTTAAAAATTAAGAGTAAACATAGACAGAAGCAAGTTTCTCTTGATAGGTTTCTAGTGGAACTCCCTACCTCAGAGTCTCCAGCAGTTCAAACTAAAATGTTACATTTCTGGGGTTCAGAACGGATTATTTCAATTTACATTGATCCTTAAGGAAAAAGCTTGTTTGGTACTCATCGTTTTTGGTACTCAACCTGCCCCATCTGGAAAGGATAAATGTTGAGTACCAAAGATCCACTGTATTTATAATGCCAGCGATTAGCAAGTCACATGGAGACTTGAGTAGCTCTAATGCGAGCTGAGCCATGGCAGATTGCAACTTATCACGATTCCTGTTACTAAATTACCCCTTAGAGTAGAGCAATATTTGAAAATAATGAGTGTCCCTGTGGCACTGCTGACATATAGCTTAAGTTATTTTTCATTGTATGTAGAGTAGAACGTAAAATAAGTTTAAAAATAGCCAAAGAAGCCACTATACAATGTGATATTTCAATGCAAGCGTTGTTGAATAGAACTAAAGACATTCTGAATAATTTGATTTTATCATGAAAAATAATCCATACATCTTTGAATATAGCTCTTAGTTTAATTTTCCCATCTGTTTGTGCTCTGTTTTTTTGTATTGATAGGTAAAGTGAGGTTAATTGCAAAAGTAACTTTAGGGCCGAGTTATAGTGAAGGCCAAAGATGTCTATGATGTAACACACAAGTGGCATATGCTATAAGCAAAACCAGTGGAGTATATAAAAAGGATAACACTTTTTGACTTGTATAGAACACTTTCATTGGTAAAATTGTTTTATATTTTGACTATTACAATTGTCTGTACTATATTTTTCCAGTTTAGTGAGAGATATGAGTAATGAAATGTTGCATGAAGTAGTTAAGAAAATAGCACTTGCTTGTGCGGTATGTAATAAATGACAAATATTAGAAGCTGTATAAGTTATGGACATAAAATATTTTTTTATAGAAAAACAGAATTGTTTATTATTCTTATGAATAGAGAAATCCATTTTGTTTTTGGTAAATCACTTCCTAAGAGGTGGATGTTTTTTATTTTTATTTATAAGCGGAGGGAGGAGTAGGGAGGAAAGAACATGGAGAGGTCAAGACGTTTTGTTAGAAGACTGGATGTGACTGAACATGACACTACAGTCCTTGTGATAATATGGAAATAATCCTTGGAAGTAACTCAAAACTTGAACAAATGAGTGAATGAGTGTCTGGTAAAAGTAAAATAGACTTTGCAATATTTAGTAATCTACTTTACAGCCACTTCAATGGTTAGTCAATCAGGGGACAGTGTTAATTAATATAAACTGGAGTCCATAGGGAACCCCATATAAAGGATTAATGTTAGGTGAGATGGGGGTCCATTGACAACCATGAAGATAGGTAAAGTCTCCATGGGAGTCCATAGGGACCTCAATGGGGTAGATTATGTTTTGGGGGCATTGGTCTACAGTGTCAGGGACCTTGGGGTCTGTAGGAACCCCCATAATGGTTAGGGACTTTGGGGATCCATTTGGACGCCAATTGAGTACTAAATATTTTTTGTGGCTGTGGGTAAGTAAGGGCTTAATGAGAGATTAATGAGCTCCCACTGCAAAACTAGAGGGGAGGAGTTTGCTTGTTGGCTGTCCAGTGTGTCTGCAAGCTTTCAGTGAGTGTTTAAAACTATTGAAGATTAGGGTGTAGTGAGAGAGAGAGTGGTGTAGAGAATTACGCAAGGTAGGGCATCAGAAGTAAAGTCTTGGAGAAGAGGGTGTGAGGAAGTGATGACAGGTGAAGAAAGACAAACGAGGGGAGGGAGTGGTTAGGGGAGTATCTGAACTCTATATTTTATATATAGGAGAGTGCAGTGTTGTTGATGTGTCAGGAGAAACCAAGAGAGTGCAGTGTCATAGAGGCCAAGAGTCTGGAGAAGAAGCGAGTGGTCAACAGTATCAAAGGCACCAGAAAGGTCCAGGAGGATAGGTAAGAAATCGTGTTGTTCCCTTTGGCCTTCGGGAGGTTGTTATCTACTTTAGAAAGTGTTGTCTCAGTAGAGTTTTGTACACAGATACCAGTCTGCACAAGGAGTATGATAACAGAAAATATGTTAGATGGTTATAGACACGTTTTTTCTAGTAGTTTGGATGCAAAAAGAAGCAGATATGGTGGTAATTAGAGAGTGTAGATGGATAGAAAGAGGGAAAATTTAGGATATGTGTAATAACTGACTATTTGAAGGGAGTAAGAAATATTCTAGATGTGAGAGAGGTTGAAGAGATGGGTTAGAGCAGGTGATATTGTAGTAGAGAGAGGGGATGAGTGGTCAAGTGGACATATTTTTAGATGAGAGGCTAAGAAGCGTGAACCACCTCATACTGGGGAGAATAGGCTGAGTGAGGCCATGGAACTGGAGGCTGTCAGAAGTGGAGAGTTTGTGGTGTGGTGTACAATGATCTCTTGTCTAATTGAATACAACTGAGAAGGTGATGATGGAAGGGCATATATATGGGCAGAGGAATGAGTTACAAGTTTAATATAGGCATTTGGGGTTGGAGGCATGATGGATCAGAAACATGGTGGTCTGAGAGAGGAAAGGGGAAATCTTCAAATTGAGACAATGCTGAGATTAGAGAAGGCAAGGTCAGTGATGTGTCCACTGTGATAAAGGGATAATGATGATGTTAGTTAAAGCAAGCAAATTGAGCTTCAGGGTTTAGATTGTAAGTTAGCGAGTTTTCAATCTTGCATGGTGCTTTGGGGAAAGCACTTTGGACACTGGATTCTAAGCTCAAAGATAGGGCCCTCCACTCTTTGCAATGTGTTTTGCAATGCGTTAATATTGAACTTAACCCATGTATAGCTCTACGGAATATGTTGGCGCATTACAAATAAACAATAATAATAATAATAATAATAATAATAAAAGGGTTGTCAACAGAAATGTAAAATGTCACCCATGATTAAAAGTTTTCAAAATTTTTCTGTTTGGTATTTTGAATAACTAAACTTGATAGTGGGCAGAATGTTTTTAGAAAGTAAAAAAAAATATTATTTACTGCAGACTTACATTTCTTTGCTGAGCCTTCATCTGGCAAGTTCTGTCTTAGTGGGGTGTGCTCTTGTAAATTAGGGAGCTTTGAATTAGCACTAATGACAGCATTGGTAATAGTTACTACAACATTCCTGTTCTGCTGGAACCTTCCTTTCTGCATTCAAAATATCCTTCCACCTCAGGAAGTATGCCATTGGAAGCCAAAATGGTAGAGACATTAGAGACTCTAATGTTATTATTTTTTTTACATTCTAAAAACAGGTTCTCTATTTTCAAGATAATTTTTTCAAAAACTTGAATTTTAAATGTATGACCGCAGTTGTCCTTTAATAATGGGATGTTGGAAAACAGAAGATGAGGGAGACAGGCTGAAAAGTAGTTGAAAAATTGGGAAGGTGGCTTAGTAGATTACAGCCACATGCAGGGGAAAAATACAAATTGGGTGGACCTTAAAAGGAGAGAAAGAACAAGAGGTAGAAGGTACAGACGGGAAGAAGCAGTGGGGAAGAGTAATATCCCAAACCTCTCCATCAGCTTATCTCCAGGCCTAGAAGTGTGGCTGAGGACACACAGCCCTATTAAATTCGAAGCCCGTAGCAGAATTGGCATGCAGGCAAAAGCTGCAGGCTTGAAATTCGGCTGCGTTATTAAATTCCACCATGTCGCGAGTTACGGGCCAGAGATGCAAGCCCGTAAACCATTTTTTCGCACATTGGATGTGTGGTCGTGAACATGATCAATTAGTCCGACCCGTAAGTATGGGTTTAAACAGAGCCAATGGCAAATGGGATCGTCAACATTAAGTCACTGAAAATGGATGTTGGATTTCAAAGCCTTACGGGTTTCAATTATGAGTTTCGATCGGACCCACATTCCGGAAATAATTCGAGTTCCAATATATGTATTAACACATTGATTGCCGGGATCGATATAACACGGAAATTAACCATTAATAAAAGTATTTTATATTGCAGATTTGCGAGCTTGAGAATGTTGTGCTATTCATTTTAATACCCAACATCACTTTCCTTTTAATTATGAGTACAGTAGTGTGTGTATGTTTGCATTTACAGTGCTACAGACAGGACTTTAAACCCCTTGCAGGTCCTCTCTAGTACCCATTGGCTTTTTGGCCTCCATTTGCGGGTTACAGGCTTGAACACCAGTGAATTAATTGCAATTTAATAGGATGATTGGAACGTAACAGTTACGGTCTTGACAGAACAAAGGATTTGTGGCAGCGGAGTGCAATTTTCAACATCTTTTAAGGATTTTTCGCAGGTTGATTTACACGGCCAATTGAAAAACCTGCATGTCTTAAGGGCTACGCTACGGGCTAGGGTTTTACACATTCAGGGAACTAAATAGGGCTAACAGAGTGACAGTGCAGCAGGAGAGGTTTCAGCATGTAGGTTAAAGGAATTGGAAATTAAAATATCATGAACAAAAGTGAGTTTATTACATGCAGAGTGAGTATTGCCAAGGGCAAATGAGAAGGAAAGTGAAGGTAGGGGAAAGAAAGTTTACTAGAATCAGGCTGCTGGCATTTCGGCTATTATATATACAGAATAGACAATGGCAAGCATGTATTAATAGTTAATGGCCTAGGTTGGGGAACATATCCCCTGCAACCAACAGAAAATACATCATGTCTCTTTTTTACAACTTAAAGCCCTATGTAAATTAGGTGCTCTAAGTTAGGGCACTGCCGTAAATTGGCAGCAGGAGCTTTTTTTCTACACTAACTTCTACACTTATGTAAATCTTTCACTCCCCCAGATTAGAGCACTCAGTGCACAATTGTAAATCCCTCCTTAGACGCAACAGATATCTGTGTAGGGAGTAGTCAAAGCAAGCTTTACGGATGAGAGAGGGCCCTAGGAGACAATAGGAAATGTGATCTTATAATGAGTGGGAAGTGCAAGAACAAGTGCACGTAACTAGCTGCAACAAGGGAACATATATATATTTATATATATATATATATATATATATATATATATATATATATATATTATATCTAATATACATAGATTCAATAAATAAAGATGTGTTTATTTTGTGTTAAAATAAGATATATTTATAGACAGAAACTCAGGAAAAGAGAAAAGAACTAAAAGGAGCAAGGACAACACAAAAAGCATGTACAGCCAGTACAAAAACCTACAGAGTATAAAGTAAAAAAAATAATACCAGCACACCAGCAAAAAGAAAAAATAATACATAAAAAAAAAAAAAAATGCGACAAGCCCGGTAATCTGGATGAAGGTGGGCACTCTGCTCCTCAGACCTCAACCCTGACATGCGTTTCCTAAGTATTACTTTTTATTTTCTTTGGGCGCTTGCTGGTGTGCTGGTTTTCCTTTGTGGTGTGTTTTTGTGGGTACTCTGCTCCTCTTGTTTGCCTGTCCTTTGTCTCTGGCTCTCCCCTCATACTCCGTAGGTAGTGCCTTGAGGACAGATTAGCTGTCCCTTCTACTTACATTTTTGATCTCCTTTTGGGTATTTGAGGGGAGAGCTCTGTAGTACATGTATTCAGGCTTTTTGTGCTGTCCTTGCTCCTTTTAGTTCTTTTTTTCTGTTTTCCTGCGTTTCTGCCTCTCCATTTTCCCTGTGCCTGACTTTATTTCTTTTCCCTTTTTTTTTGTTTTTGCCTATGCAGGTGTTATGCACCTTATTTTCAGTTCTCCTTTGTGATAATATATTTCTAGACAATGCATTAGAGTGTTTGTTTGTAAAATAACCATGTGAGTACTGGATTGTGTGTTACCCTGGATTTTCTATCATAAGACGAGCTTAATACTAACATATCATATTTTTTAATTACACATATGTTGATATCGAATTGTTTTGTGCCACTAATGTTGAAATGTCATTATTTTGCAGTACTTTTTCTGCTATACTGTCATATACTTTAAATGCTTCTGGGGGACTTAGCAAAGGTTTGAAAACCACTTGCGAGTGTTGTTTGGTACTCATAAATCTATCTTCTGTTTTTTTGGTTATGACAGTGACCAGAGCGAGAGATCCGTAAAATCTTATTAGCATAGGGTTTGGGTGTCAAAGTCTAACGGATTTATTTTCAGTGCAAATCTCAATGGAGTTTTATTGCCTTGCTTTTCGGCTATGTTGTGCAGTTCACTCGGAGCATTGACCCGTAGCAGTTCTCTCGCAATGTTTTAGGGATTGGGTATTAACATAGCTATGTAGGATTTACTCTGCAGTTAGGGCATTTATAAGTGTTTTTACAGGGATTAGCAAAGGGCCCTTACTTCTCAAAAAATAAAATGTAGACCTTTTTTGGGAGGGGATGGATCACTGAGTACAATTTTAGTATTCTTAATTTTTTTTAATATTCTTTTTCTTGAGTTGAATCATTAAAATCTTTATCTGCAAGAAAAGCAACATCTAACACATCTTTTCACTCTTCTGATCTTCCTTATATTCAATTAAATTATCTGTCCAGATTTTTTCCTCACTGTATAATCCATCAAGAGCTATTTTTTCTGGCTTCTTTCTTTAAATCTTGTTATTAGAATTCTTTACAGTTCTTCACAGTACTTTATGTACAAGCAGTTCTTCCCTTCTGAACTACTTTAAAGGGTTATTTTATCCAGTTACAGTTTATCATGACTATGATAAACCGTGATTAATTTTATATGTTTTAATTTAAGAGGTTATAAGCCAGAAGCAGGACATACTAAGAGTAGAGGTACATTTTATTAATATTATAAAAATACGTTAAGGTCACTGAAGTGCTTTTCCATATTGTTATAATAATATTATAGTGAAATAAAAATTTATACAAGATCTGCAATTCAAATTACGCAGTTAAAGGGATATGGAAGGTTTCTGGATTTTACCATGGCTCAGAAGCATGTTGCTAATAATTTGCTTCTGATTAAATAGTATGAGACCCCGCATAACCAGAACTAGAGTCTGTGTCTTCATGAGTTGCACAGGGCAGACCCACGCAATTTTTATTTGTATGATTTAGGCAGTAAAAACAGAGCTTATGAGCACTTTATAATGAAGTACATAAAGATAAATAAATAATTATATTATATACCTAGAAAAATCCAGAAACCTTAAAAAGAAGAACATTATTAGGTTCTGGGTAAGGACTTGAAGGGATGAAGCCTTTTTCATAGTTCATTTAGAGTTTCTGGACACTGGAGAGCAATTTTGAGAGGGGATTATGGAGTTTATTAGAGTCATGTCATGTAACTTTTTTTTCTTTTAAATTAATACATTTATATCTCTATTGAAATGCAAACAGAAATAGATGCAGCAGATATAGTGTGAATTAATAAAAAAGTGGAATACAATGTCTTTGTTTGCTTCAACTTGTGCTCATTTTTTACCCTCTGTAACATATGCAGAAGGAATGACTGATTGCAACAGGAGGGGGATTTAAACTAATAAATGGGGTGTGTTGCCTTAAAGAGCTTGAGAGGAAAATATTCTGGTAAATGCTTTGAACATGTTGCAGATATGCTGTTTCTGGTCGTGCTATCCAATTAAGATATTAATGATTACCTTGGCAGTAATTGAAACTTGGGGCTACAGTAGAAGTGGGGGTCAGCATTGTACATATAATCTGTCAGAGTTGTTCATTTCCTATTTTTCTCTTCCTCATCAATTCCCTCTTAGCTCACTTGTCTTCTCCTTCTCCCTCTGAGTTTACTAGGATACCAAAAGGAAAGATAAATAAGTACCGGTACATGCACAAGAGAGGGGGGATGCAGTAGATATTAGTCAGACAGTGTAATCAGAAAAAAGGGGAGAGACAATAATGGAAAAGAAAAAGGAAGAGAAGCGTAATAAAACAATTGAATACATAAAATATACGAGAAAAGAGAAATACATGGGTCACATAGCAAGTACTGTGGGACTGAGACTGCTTGCTACAGTCAAGTGATTCTGGGTCAGACAAATTGATACTCCAATTCTGTTTTATGCTATTTTCACTAGTGTTCAACATCCTGTTGTACAGTATTGCATGTTAGCCTAAAGAACACTGACATTACATCATGCCAAACCAGTTTCATAACTTGTACTTTACATTATTTTTCATGATTTCTGCAAAAGAGACAATTAACTGGAAGAACTATGCCTCAGGAAGTATGAGGTTTAACTGTTTAGCTAATATATATAAATATGTTTTGTGTTGTTCAGTGACCTTGTGGACTGTAACATACCATGCACATCCCCTTGGTATCAATGGCAGAAATACTGGAGTGGGTTGCTTCTCCAGTGGTCCACAGGCTCCTAGTATTCCTAGGTTTTTCTCCCATCCAAGTGCTGACCAGACCCAATCCTGCTTGGCTTCAGGGTGGTGTGACCTCTTGGCTCCCTGACTTGGAATTGAACCCAGGTTGACAGAGGTGGAAGAACAGCATCCTAACCACTGGACCATCATGGAACCCTAGCCATTTTTTAGTTATTCGAAAACACAACACAAGGCCTACCACACGTTTGGTACTTCAGTTGGATTTGCTAAGAACCTAGTTCAAACCTATCCAGCGGAATTGTGCTGTCCTTGTACACCTCTGATAGCAGACAATGGACCAAACACAAGAACCACACCCAGGAGCTTGCTTCCACGGACCAGGATCTCAGGATCACCATTTAATCCCTTAGAATTAGGATTATTTCCCATACGGACACTTACTCCTTGTTTATGCAAGTCCTGACACAACTGAAATACCTTTATTAATGGTCACATGTTATATAATTTTCTGGCACACAGGCTGGCCAATCAGTAAGCCTCATCCCTAAATAATAGGCTGCCCCTGCTTACTAGAAAACCCTGTACATCTGAAGAGCTCATGCCTTTAATCTCATCCTGGTGATTATATTTAGGGGAAGGGGGTCTAGGTGTGCCAAAGGCGCTCATTGCAAGCCACGAGATGAGCACCAAAGTCTCAGAGGGGACAGAACAGAGGGGACAGAACATCTCATTGTGTGGCAAACAGCATTGCCAGTCTTCAAATTTGATTGCCTTCATTTTTGACGGGAAAGTCGCTAGTAAATACATAACTATAACCATAAACAGGGTAAATTCTTGTCAGTCCCTGTCCAGGCCATGGTATAACACAGTCCAGTCAGGCCCTGGGCATGACATCCAGGATATTGGATCAATTACCCTCCAGCAGGATCTGCTGGGAGAAAGGCTTCCCGCCATATCAGATTAACACCTCAATTTAATCTCTCTTAGTGTATTTGTATACATTTTCTTTCTGGTATATCTGTATACATTTTCTTTCTAGTATATCTGAAGTAAAATAATGAAATGTATTGTTTTTTTATAAATGGCAAAATTGGATGAATAAATTATACCCAAACATTATTAATCTGAAACCCATTGGTAAATTATCTCAAAGTTATAGTAGCTGAAAAAATGGCCTTAGAAAATGGAAAGCATTGTGTATTTAATTTCTTTTTTAAAGTACTTTTCATGTGTATGTCATAGCTGGGAAGATTGCAGTTTGTTGTAGAAGCTTATAGTCAGAGAAGGGACCTTTTATATATATACATTTTGTTTGACATTTTGCTTATTGAATGCAAAACCTTTGGTGGATACAGTTATAAATGTGATCCATCTAATTTTGACACCATTATCCTACATCTTTTGATTGATTCATTCTCGCTGCATTTGACATATTTCATTTTCTTCCCATTTGTTCAACTCGCATTAATCTTGCTCCAACAAATTTTAATTCATATACAGTGTGTGATTATTTACGAGAAAGTTCTACAGTAATTACTTTATAACAAACAATTCTATGAACACAGAGAAATGCTGTATGTAATTAAAAGGCTTTAGTCTGCAATTAAGATTTTTTACTGCCCTATTTAAATTGAGCTCCTCGCTCAGCCCTTTGCTCTCTGCCTTTTTGCAGAATTCAGAATGTCTCGTTTTATGTCTAATGCCTTGATGTTTCTGCAAGTCCCTGCTGCTTTTTCTGTTTCTTGCTGCCTTAATGAGGCCAAACTGTGTTGCCTAAAATCTTTGCTCTCTTTTTTCCCAAAGCCAATGATAACTTTTCAATTCCTATAAGCATATTTTAATAATCCCACACGTTCTGTCTCAGTCACAGAACTTTCACCTTTTGGTCTCTTCCTTTTCAGAAAGCACTCTCTTATTTCCAATTGCCTTTTCATCCAGTAAAGCACAGAAACACAGAAAGAATTCACTACTGAATATATATATATTACATGGCTGCTCTCGTCTTTGGAAAGAATAGCGAAAATGACGTCTTCAAGGTAGCTTTGCCACTATATATGTATATATATATATATATATATGTATGTATATTGTTGTTGTTGCTTAGTCGTTCTGTCCGTGACCCTATGGAGCGCAGCACTCCAGGTGCATCTGTCAGTCGATTAAATTCATGTTCATCGCTTCAATGATCTCATCTATCCATCTCTGCCTCGGTCGTCCCCGTCTTCGTGTGCCTTAAATCTTTCCCAGCATTAGAGTATTTTCTAGGGAATCCTATCTTCTCATCATATGGCCAATATATTTGAGCTTAAGCCTAATGATCATAGCTTCCAGTGTACAGTTTGTCTTGATTTCCTGAAGCACTGATTTATTGGATCTTCTCACGGTCAAGGGATTCTAAGCAGTTTCGCCAACACCACAATTCAAAGGCATCAATTCTATGCCACTCAGCCTTCTTTATGGTCCAGCTCTCACATCCATATGTTACTACTGGGAATACCATAGTTCTAACTATGCAGACCTTTGTTGATAGTGTAATGTCTTTATTTTTTACTAGCTTGTCCAGACTTGCCATGGCTTTCCTCCCGAGAAGTAAACGTCTTTTAATTTCATGGCTACAGTCAAAATCTGAAGAGATCTTGGATCCCAGAAAAATAAAATCTGTCACTGCCTCCACTTCTTCCCCGTCTATTTTCCAGGAACTAATATCGCTGTTTGCCATTACCTTTGTCTTTTTAATGATGAGCAGCAGGCCAGAAATTTGCACTTTCTTCTTTTACCTGCATTAATAGGTCATTTAGTTCCTCCTCAGCCATCAGAGTAGTATCATCGGTGTATCTGAGATTGTTGATGTTTCTTCCAGCCATACTGATTCCAGCTTTGGATTCATCCAGTCCAGCCTTACGAATGATGTACTCTGCATATAAGTTGAATAAATAAGATGACAATATACAACCTTGCCGCACACCTTTTCCTATCTTAAACCATTCTGTTGTCCCATGTTCGGTTCTGACCATGGCTTCTTCTCATTTTTTTGTGATCCACACAGTCAAAGGCTTTAGAATAGTCTATGAAGCAGAAGTAATTTTTTTTCTGGAGCTCTCTTGCTTTCTCTATTATCCATCAGACAATGACAATTTGATCTCTTCTTCCTCTTCCTCTGCGGAACCCAGCTTGCACATCTGGTAGTTCCTGGTCCGTATATTGTTGGAGCCTGGCTTGCAGGATCTTAAGCATGTGAAATTAGTGCAATTGTTTGATAATTGGAGCACTCCTTGGCACTGCCTTTTTTGGGATTGGGATGTAGACTAACCTTTTCCAGTCTATTGGCCACTGTTGAGTTTTCCAATTGTGTTGGCATAAGGCAAGTAGCACTTTCACTGCATCTTCATGTAAAAATTTGAATAGTTCATTTGGGATTCCATCAACTCCTGCAGTCTTGTTATTAGTATATACAGTTTACATCTGTGTGTATATATATATATATATATATATATATATATATATACATACAGTGGATATAAAAAGTCTACACGCCCCTGTTAAAATGTCAGGTTTCTGTGCTGTAAAAAAATGAGACATAGATAAATCATTTCAGAACTTTTTCCACCTTCAATGTGACCTTTAAACTGTACAACTCAATTGAAAAACAAACTGAAATCTTTTAGGTAGAGGGAAGAAAAAATATAAAAATAAAATAATATGGTTGCATAAGTATGCACACCCTTAAACTAATACTTTGTTGAAGCACCTTTTGATTTTATTACAGCACTCAGTCTTTTTGGGTATGAGTCTATCAGCATGACACATTTTGACTTGGCAAGATTTGCCCACTCTTCTTTGCAAAAACACTCCAAATCTGTCAGATTGCGAGGGCATCTCCTGTGCACAGCCCTCTTCAGATCACCCCACAGATTTCCAATCGGATTCAGGTCTGGGCTCTGGCTGGGCCATTCCAAAACTTTATTCTTCTTCTGGTGAAGCCATTCCTTTGTTGATTTTTATGTATGCTTTGGGTCATTGTCATGCTGAAAGATGAAGTTCCTCTTCATGTTCAGCTTTCTAGCAGAAGCCTGAAGGTTTTGTGCTAATATTGACTGGTATTTGGAACTGTTCATAATTCCCTCTATCTTAACTAAGACCCCAGTTCCAGCTGAAGACAAACAGCCCCAAAGCTTGATGCTGCCACCACCATGCTTCACTGTGGGTATGGTGTTCTTTTGGTGATGTGCAGTGTTGTTTTTGCGCCAAACATATCTTTTGGAATTATGGACAAAAAGTTCAATCTTGGTTTCATCAGACCATAACACCATTTTCCACATGCTTTTGGGAGATTTCAGATGTGTTTTTGCAAAATGTAGCCTGGCTTGGATGTTTTTCTTTGTAAGAAAAGGCTTTCGTCTTGCCACTCTACCCCATAGCCCAGACATATGAAGAATACGGGAGATTGTTGTCACATGTACCAGATATTCCTGCAGCTCCTTTAATGTTGCTGTAGGCCTCTTGGTAGCCTCCCAGACCAGTTTTCTTCTCGTCTTTTCATAAATTTTGGAGGGAGCTCCAGTTCTTGGTAATGTCACTATTGTGCCATATTTTCTTCACTTGATGATGACTGTCTTCACTGTGTTCCATCGTATATCTAATGCCTTGGAAATTCTTTTGTACCCTTCTCCTGACTGATACCTTTTAACAATGAGATCCCTCCGATGCTTTGGAAGCTCTCTGTGGACCATGGCTTTTGCTGTGGGATGCGACTAAGAAAATTTCAGGAAAGACCAGCTAGAGCAGCTGAACTTTATTTGGGGTTAATCAGAGGCACTAAATGATGGCAGGTGTATGCTGACTCCTATTTAACACGATTTGGAATGTGATTGCTTAATTCTGAACACAGCTACATCCCCAGTTATAGGAGGGTGTGCAGACTTATGCAACCACATTATTTTTCTTTTTTTTTTCTTCCCTCCACCTAAAAGATTTCAGTTTGTTTTTCAATTAAGTTGTACAGTTTATAGTTCCCATTAAAGGTGGAAAAAGTTCTGAAAAGATTTATCTTTGTCTCATTTTTTACAGCACAGAAACCTGACATTTTAACAGGGGTGTGTAGACTTTTTATATCCACTGTGTATATATATATATATATATATATATATATATATATATATATATATATATATACCGTTCATGTGTAATAGAGATTTGTTTTTTTATTGCCCTTGGCCAAATGCATTTTTTACTTGTGTGCTAACATGTCATCACAATGCACCATAAGCACCAGTTAAGTGTAAATGAGCTAATGTGGCAATGCTTTTATTAACATATTGCTGCAACTGGTGCGATCTCCTTAATGGATTAAAGCTCTTAGCACATTCAAACAAATGTAAGTAAAGTATAAATATTTAATATAATTAAATAATACTGCGCCTCTTGAGTACAAACCCATACATATTTTAAGGGCAACATTCTTTAAATACCTTTGTATCACTAGAACACATTTCGTAATGAAGTACAATGCATTGAAGGGTATTTTAGCAGCGAATGACAGATATACTGTAGATTTACCTTAAAAAGTAAAGGCTAATAAACTGCAGAGTGCACTAATTGTGCCCAGGTGAGAGGGGTGTGGCTTGACTGTTAAACTTGTATAAAAGGTTTGTGAGCTGGTTTGGGGCCTGTTTACAAGTGGATTTACCTTAAAAAGTAAAGGCTAATAAACTGCAGAGTGCACTAATTGTGCCCAGGTGAGAGGGGTGTGGCTTGACTGTTAAACTTGTATAAAAGGTTTGTGAGCTGGTTTGGGGCCTGTTTACAAGTGGATTTACCTTACAAGTAAAGGCTGATAAATTGCAGAGTGCACTAATTGTGCCCAGGCGAGAAGGCAGAAGTTAATAGAAACCGGAGAAGGGGAACTTGTGAGCTTGCGAACATTTTCAGTATCAAGTGCAATTCTAGTAAAAGCCTAGGAGTTTAAATAAAAGGAGGGCCTTCAAAGAAAAGGGAGGGCAGATTTATAGTGCAAAGGAGGAAAACTTTATATAAATATATTATATTATATTATATTCTTTATTTTTCCCACTGAAATTTCGTAGACAATAATAATAATTATGAGTCAGTCCAGTGGCAACCTTATTCAGTGTACATCCTGTCAAATGTATGCACTACTGGAACATATGATCCAGGGTCCATACCTCTGTGACAGGTGTGAGCATGTTGCCTCTTTGGAAGCTCAAATTGAAGATCTGGAGAGGAGAATTGCAGCACTTAGTGATATTGCTCCACTGGAAAGGGAATTGGTGCTCACGGAGCACAGTTTAGCTGGGCCTAGTATGGAGGGAGGAGCTGGGGCTAGGGAGGATGGCCAGGGAGGTAGCTGGGTTACAGTTACAAGGGGAAGCAGGGGGAACAGGAGGAGGCAGGCCAGTTCTGAGTTGTCAAACACCAACAGATTTGCCAGATTGAGTGAAACTGTTGGCGATGTCCATTCAGGAATGGCAATGCCAGATAGAGCTGTTCCCTCTAGCAGCAGGGCGAACAGCTCTACTGGAGAAGAGGGAGGGCAGAATAGGCAGAGCAACAGACATGTTTTGGTGGTAGGGGACTCTATTATTAGGAAGGTAGACAGGGTAATTTGTCACCCAGATCCCAGCAATCGAACAGTTTGCTGTCTCCCGGGTGCTCGGGTTCGGCATGTTGTGGATCGGGTGGATAAATTATTGGGAGGGGCTGGTAATGAACCGGCGGTCTTGGTACACATTGGTACCAATGACAAAGTTAGTGGAAGATGGAGCGTCCTAAAGAATGATTTTAGAGAATTAGGGAATAAGCTTAAAGCAAGGACCTCCAAGGTAGTATTTTCTGAGATACTACCAGTGCCACGTGCTAGCCCAGGGAGGCAGAAGGAGCTTAGGGAGGTTAATGCGTGGCTAAAAAAGTGGTGCAGTGCAGAGGGTTTTGGGTTTTTAGAGCACTGGGCTGACTTCTCACTTGGGTACAATCTCTATAGCAGGGATGGATTGCACCTTAATGATGAGGGCGCTTTTGTGCTAGGGAATAGGATGGTAGAACGGCTGGGGGAGTTTTTAAACTTGTAGGTGGGGGGGAGGGACTATATAGAAGTATTGGGGTAAATAGGGTAGAGAGGGAAAGGGATGAATTATTTACCCATGGGGGAGGAGAAGGGGGGAGGGTTACAATAGAAAGTAGGGAGATATTAATAGGGGCCTCAAATACAGTGGCAGGCACTTCACATCAGCAGAGCCATAGCAACATAAAGTGTATGATTGCAAACGCAAGAAGTTTGCCTGGGAAAATGGATGAGCTAGAAATATTAGCAGTACAAGAAAAATGGGGCTTAATAGGCATTACGGAAACATGGTGGGATGAATCTCATGACTGGACTGTTAATCTGGATGGTTATAACCTATTTAGGAAAGATAGGGGCAATGGTAAAAGAGGAGGAGGGATCTGTCTTTATGTTAAGCCTGAATTTAAGCCTATAGTTAGAGAAGATATTTATGCTGGCACTAACGGCATCATTGAATCCTTGTGGGTTGAGCTAAATAGTGGAGGAGCTAATTCTAAATGCATATTGGTGGGAGTATGCTATAAACCCCCAAATATAGCTGAAAGTGAGGAAATACAATTATTGTTACAGATTGGAAATGCAGCTAAGCATGGGCAAGTTCTAATAATGGGAGACTTTAATTACCCTGATATAAACTGGATAAACGAGACCAGCAGCTCAGCTAAGGGGAGCAGGTTCTTGAGTACACTCAGGGATCATTATCTAGCCCAGGTAATACAAGAACCTACTAGAAATGGGGCCATCTTGGATTTAGTGATCACAAGTAATATTGATATAATATCAAATGTAAAAATAGGGGAACCCTTGGGGAACAGTGATCACAACACAGTCTCATTTGAGATTGAATACAAAAAACAGAGTTGTAAGGGGCCAACAAAAACTCTAAATTTTAAAAGGGCTAACTTTAATGGGCTACGGGCAGCAATACAACATATAGACTGGGACAAAGAACTTACAGGGAAGAATACTGAAAATAAATGGACAACATTCAAATCCTTACTAAATAAACATACTCATCAGCATGTACCATGTGGAAATAAAATAAATAGGAGTAAATCACATCCCATGTGGCTTAACAATGACTTAAAGATCATGATGAGGAAAAAGAAGTATGCATTTAAATTATACAAGAAGGAGGGAACAGAGGCATCTTTATGTGACTATAAGGAAATCAACAAGGCTTGCAAAAGGGCTATTAGACTGGCTAAAATAGAAAATGAGAAGTCAGTTGCAATGGAAAGTAAGACTAACCCTAAAATATTTTATAAATATATTAATGGGAAGAAGGCCAGGAAGGAATCGATAGGACCATTACAATGTGACACAGGCCATCTGATAATTAGTGACCAGGAAAAGGCAGATGAGCTAAATAGGTTCTTTTCTTCGGTTTACACAAGGGAGGTACCAGTGGTTGGGACACTGCAACATAATGGGGCTACACTACCTTCACTAAATAATTGGTTAACGCAGGAAGAAATACAAAAGAGGTTGGAGAAAATAAATGTTAATAAAGCCCCAGGTCCTGATGGAATACATCCAAGGGTACTGAGGGAGCTGGGTTCTGTAATAGCCAAACCATTATATCTAATCTTTAAAGACTCGCTCACTACAGGGTCTCTACCAGATGACTGGAGAAAAGCAGAGGTGATACCTATATTTAAGAAGGGATCTAGAGCAAATCCGGGGAATTATAGACCAGTGAGCCTCACTTCTGTAGTTGGGAAGCTTTTAGAAGGGTTAATAAGGGACAGAATACAAGAATATGTCTATTTGAACAGGATCATAGGTAGCAGTCAACATGGATTTATGAAGGAAAGGTCGTGTCAGACCAATCTAATTAGTTTTTATGAGGAGGTTAGTAGGAACTTGGATCAGGGCAACTCAGTGGATGTAGTCTTTTTAGATTTTTCAAAGGCATTTGATACAGTGCCACATGGAAGACTAGTGAGCAAACTAAGGGATACAGGAATTGCAGTAAATATCTGCTCATGGATCGAGAGCTGGCTAAAAGACAGGAAGCAAAGGGTTGTTGTAAATGGAACATACTCCGATTGGTCTAATGTGATAAGTGGGGTTCCTCAGGGCTCAGTATTGGGTCCTCTCCTTTTTAACATATTTATTAATGACATTGAAGTAGGACTCGAATGTAGTGTCTCCATTTTTGCTGATGACACTAAGTTGTGCAAGGTAATAAAATCAGATAATGATGTACTTTCCCTACAAAAGGATTTGCATAAATTAGAGAAATGGGCGGCTAAATGGCAGATGAGATTTAATACAAATAAATGTAAGGTTATGCATTTGGGAAGGAAAAATAGCCAAGCAATCTATAATCTTAATGGAGCAAATCTAGGGGTATCAGATATTGAAAGGGATTTGGGAGTACTAGTGGACAACCACCTAGGTAACAGCGCTCAAAGCCAAGCAGCGGCTGCAAAGGCAAATAAAATATTAGCATGTATTAGGAAGGGTATAGAAGCCAGGGAAGAAGATATAATTATGCCACTATACAAATCTCTAGTACGCCCTCATTTGGAATATGGAGTACAATTTTGGGCACCACCTCACAAAAAAGACATCTTAGAGCTGGAAAAAGTACAGAGAAGGGCTACAAAACTAATAAGGGGAATGGAGGGGCTAAGTTATGAAGAAAGACTAGCAAAATTAAACTTATTTTCGCTAGAAAAAAGGCGTCTAAGAGGAGATATGATTACGTTATTTAAATACATCCAGGGTCCATATAACGCTTTGTCAAGTGAGCTTTTTGTAGCAAGAGATTTTCAACTGACAAGAGGACATCCGTTGAGGTTAGAGGAAAAAAGATTTCACCTTAAACAAAGAAAAGGGTTCTTCACAGTTAGGGTGGTTAAACTGTGGAATTCTCTACCAAAGGAGGTGGTGACAGCGAATTCGATAGACAACTTCAAAAAGGGGTTAGATATATTTCTGAATAAAGAGGGCATTCAAGGCTATCCTAGATAACTAGCGAAGGAATATTGATCCAGGGAGAAATTTGATCGCCAGTTTCTGGGGTCAGGAAGGAATTTTGCTTTTTTTCCCCCTTATGAGACAATTGGCAAAGTTTCAATGGGGTTTTTTTTATGTTTGCCTTCCTCTGGATCAATTAACAATAATTAACAATTAACAATAATAATAAATAGTCCAAATTAAAAAGATCAATAGAGATCTAAAAAGGTTGAACTTGATGGACTAACTCTTTATTCATTCTCCAATACTATACTATTAATAATTATTTAATCAATAATTTAATTAATAACTAATCCGCATATTGCAGATCAGAGGAGATCTTAACAGGTTGAACTTGATGGACTGAAAGTCTTTTTTCAACCTTAATTACTATGTAACTATGTAACTATGTAACTATGTAAGTGCTAATTACATATTAAGACCTCAATTTCATGTCCCTCGCTTTTTATATGTGAAAATCACACTTAAAAAATAAATGAGCAGTTACATTCTGCAAAAAAAAAAACTATTTGCGAGTGCTAAGTATGTGTAACTTCATATTGATTTACATGTAGAATATTAGAAGCCACAAACAAGTTATTGCGATTTTTGTAAAACTTACAAAATGCTTAGTGAGTTGGTAAAGATTCACCAAATTCAGTACAATGTTTTACCTCATCACAGTAAAGATCTCCTAAAAGCATGTTTGAAATACTTTTTGAATTTTTAAAATGCATGCATTTTTCACTAAGAAATTAAATTAATGAAATCTGTGTTTACATGAGTGACTGTCATGCCACCAGCCAGACACACAGCTAGAGCTCTAGTTTAGTGAGCAAAAGAAAAACAGAAGTCAACCCTCACTAAATCTATCTGTGCAGAGCGTGGAATGGAACAGGTCAGTTATAGGTTAACTTTTCAGTGCATTCCTGAGTGCAGGGGGAAACTGCTATCAATCACTGTCCTCATCATGCGGCTCAGCATCTGTTTTTGCTCATGCAGCAGTCAGTAGGCAGGCTGCACTTTGTTCTGTAAACAGACTTAAAACTTTTGCTTTCTTAGCTGTTATTAGTGTAATTAAAACAAATAGATAGTTTTAACATACAATTTTGTGCTCTTTCACACAATATGAAGAGCACCTACAGTGAGGTAAATGGCCCTTTAAGTGTGACGTCTAAAAAAATTGTGGGTGCTTATGGAAAACTACAAGCTAAAAAATACACTGCAAAAAATATTTAAAAAACTATACACAAAATCACGAAGCGTGCGTATGATAAAGTTCTAAATAGCCATTAAAAAGGTTATCCGTGCCCTTCACAGCAATGCATAGCAAAGCTCAATCAAGTGCTATCAATCATTGCCACACAACCAATGCTTAAGTTTAGGTTTTTTTGCAGTGTTCAGTCATTTCCGGCTCTCAGTGACCTCATGGACCGTAACACACCAGGACATCTTTATGTCCATGGACATGTTGATCCACTTGGTATTCATGGCAGAGATACTGGAAAGGGTTGCCAGTTCCTTCTCCAGTTGGCCACTTCATACAGCTCCTGGTATTTCTAGGTGGTCTCCCATCCAAGTACTGATCAGACCAAACCCTGCTCGTCTTCAAGGTGGTTTGACCTCTTGGTTCCCTGGCTGGAATCGGCCCCAGGTTGCAGTGGTTAAAGCACCAAATCCTAACCACTGGAGCACCAGGGAATCCATTGTAAATGCTAAAATACCTATGTATAAAACACTTCCTTTGTTTAACACCTACCTTCCCTACAAATACCATTCTTCCCCCCCCCCACCCTAGAATGATTCTGTGTAAACATGCAATGTATATTCACTAGTGAACATTCATATAAAATAAAAACATACTTTAATCTGGTGTATCTGATCCACACTGTACACATGGAATCCTAACACTGAATAACACTTAACGTATTTTAATGTATGTCTGATTGCAAAAACATTGGATTTCACGTAGTTTAAAGTTTATGTGGACACTAGAATATTGCCCGTCAACAAATGACGGGAATCAAATTGTAACTGAGCTAATGCAAAGGAATATACTTTACCTATTTTGAAGTAATAAATGCAGGAAGCATTATGCTGAAGAGCTGACAATCTGTTTTCATGTTGCTGCAGCATATAATGTGTGTTTGGAGTGCTGTGGAGCTACTGTTTAAGTGTGAGCAATGTGTGCAGTGTGTAGTGTAAATAGTGTGCGTGCGCGAGCCAAATCTGTTAGGGTAGCTGTGTATTTCCGCATACTGTAAGTTAGTGTTGTAAAATGACGCCTAATGTGTGGTAAGTGGCTGTTGATGATTTAGTGTCCTTGTTCTTGGAGCTCGTACGGCTTTTTCCGAAAATCTGAATGTGTTTGGTGGTGTTTTGCGTGTTTAGGGTCCTGTAGCCTCGTCCCACTTCTTGTATCTCTGTGTCGTAAGTCCGTAAATGTTGCGAGGGCCGTATCGTTAGCAACAACGTTTGACAACCCGCAGTTATAACAACTATGTGGGCATATCACTAATCGATTTGAAATAAAGGCACTAACACAGTGATTACAATTTGAAAGATTTATTGATAGTGATGTTGCGAACATCAAATTTTCAGTTCGCGAAGAGCGGACCCGAACTTCCATCAAATGTTCGCGAACAGGCGAACCCGGCGAACCGCCATAGACTTCAATGGGCAGGCGAATTTCAAACCCACAGGGACTTTTTCTGGCCACAATAGTGATGGGAAAGTTGTTTCAAGGGGACTAACACCTGGACTGTGGCATGCCGGAGGGGGATCCATGGCAAAACTCCCACGGAAAATTAGATAGTTGATGCAGCGTCTGGTTTTAAGCCATAAAGGGCATAAATCACCTAACATTCCTAAATTGTTTGGAATAACATGCTTTAAAACATCAGGTATGATGTTGTATCGATCAGGTAGTGTAAGGGTTACACCCGCTTCACAGTAACAGACCAATCTCCCCGTTTAATGCACCGCAAACAACCGCAAACAGTCCCTTTGCACAACCGCAAACTCCCCATTTGCACAAGGTTGGATACCAAGCTAGCCATGTCCCGTTCCTTGTCCTCACTGATGTCATTGAAGGTCTCTTCCTCCACCCAACCACCAAGGGTCCCCGAAAGGTGACAACAAGCCCCCTGGGAGGCCTGCTGTGTTTGGTCTTCCACCTCCTCAAAGCCACCTTCCTCCTCTGACTCCTCTTCTTCAGACTCCCAGAGTCTGGGGGCTTCCACTGCCCAGCATGGAAGATTATACACAGGTCAGAGTCTGGGGGCTTCCACTGCCCAGCATGGAATATTATACACAGGTCAGAGTCTGGGGGCTTCCACTGCCCAGCATGGAAGATTATACACAGGTCAGAGTCTGGGGGCTTCCACTGCCCAGCATGGAAGATTATACACAGGTCAGAGTCTGGGGGCTTCCACTGCACAGAATGGAAGATTATACACAGGTCAGAGTCTGGGGGCTTCCACTGCATAGCATGGAAGATTATACACAGGTCAGAGTCTGGGGGCTTCCACTGCACAGCATGGAAGATTATACGCGTTGCCTCTGTCTGCGTTATTATAAGGTGTGTACTGTTAAGTAGTACTACTCCTATCGGTTTAATCCCTGTTATGTCCACTATCAGGGGACGTGTACATGGCATGGATTTTTGGAAGCGGGAGATGGAAAAAGGTGCTTGGTTGGTCCTCCCACTTAAAATTTGGGGCACTGCACGTGCAATCTAAGGTGCCACCAGATATGAGTGTCACTGTGCACTGGCAAAAGTTGGCAGAGTAGATGCAATAGGCTTCACACACACGCCTGTAAGCAGGCAATTGCTATTCAATCTATTACAGTCAAAAAAGTGTTGTTTTATGTCACTGAGCACAATATAAGCTGTGAGCCTGACATAGGCAGGCAACTGAAATTAGATTACAGGAAAAAGATGGTTGTTTTCAATGTATGTTACACCGCCAGGTATGAGTAGTGAAAATAAGCACAATATAAGCTGTTAGGTGTTAGTCTGTCGCACACACACGCTGGCAGGCAGGCATACATTACACAAAACAAATTATAAAATAAAATAAATGATGTTCAAAGTTTCCTCAATGATAAAGTATAGGGGCTAACCGAAAAGCGCATGTGTTCGCCGTTCACGGCGGACGCGAACATGCGAAAATGCATTCACTGCATTCAGCCATCTTCTAGGGCCCAAGCGTCCTTTTGAGGCAAGGGGGTTGGGTTTTGCGTCCCCCTCTGCACCTCAGCGCAGGGCTCCCTGGCCAGATCTCGTGTGATACATATGCTATAAGTCTGGCCAGTACACCATAATATCTAAAGAGAGAGAATGCAAAGGTGAAAAATAAATTTGTAATTATATTCATATATCACAATAAGATATCTCAAAAGATATCTAAAATGGTTTATTTGTAAAAGCATCTGTTCTTATTAAGCATAAATACCTCACGTTGTTTCCATCAGATCTGTGATCTCCCTTTAGAAAGCAGACAATGATGGTATTTGGATAACACTCTTATGATGAACACTTTCACTAAAAAAATCAACATTACTACAGTAACTGTATTTGGCTATCACACATCAGACATCACTGGACATCAAATGGAGAGAATTATAAATAATTATGTCACCACTTTTTGATACATTATAGTAGCAAACCTCCAAGGCAACTATACTCACAGAACTGGTCTCACATATGTCCCAACTCTCCACTGCTAGACCACCATCTGTACCTAATCAACAGAATACACATGAGTAGCCATAAGGGACATACCCATAAGGGTCTAACTATCATTTAAGTCTCAAGGACCAGAGACACTATTGGTATTAGTATATGTATCAATATTACAGGAAATGTCTAGACCTGTTTAATTTGGTTAAATTGATGTCACTACACATTGAATTAAATGCATCTGACATCATGGAGTGTGTGTAGTTAACAAGAACTGCTTTTCACAAAGCAGCCTATTTGGCGATAAATGTTCACATCTGAGGGTATCATTGAAATATTATGCCCTTTGATGACAACCTGATTTTTTTATTCTGCCATCCACTGTTTGCTTAACATTTAATATAAGTGAGATGTGTACACAGATGTGGAATTATACATGCATGTTGTTGGTGTGCACTGTATATGGTACATAAGGTAGCACTGCTTGGAGATCAACATACTCTGATGTTTATTTTCAGATGTATTTGAAAGGGGAAAATTAATAACAGGGTAGGCCAAAATTCCATATCTCCTTCCCTTCTAGGAAACATAGCTACCCCACTAATTGATGAGGTGGAGATCCTACAGAACTCATATGCTTTGGGAAGTGGAGGCCAAGGAGGTGGAGTTTAATCTCTTTTGGAGTATTGATACTTGATGGCTCTTTGTGTTGCAGCTGTTGAAGTGTGTCCACAAGTAGTGAAGAGGTCCCCTATTTTATAATCCTGCATTTCCCGTTGATGCATGTTTCTTAGTATATCACTCTCTACACTCTGTACTTTATGAAGCAACTCTCAATGGTATGCCTACATCACCTAAAAATGCCTCTGCAGGTTCTCTGTAGTCTCATCCATATCTATAGACTTCATTTCCTGAGGCATTGATGGTGATGTTGGAGAGTGATTGCTGCTGAGCTTGCACCTCTACCAGTTCTGGTGGTGGTATTACTGGTGCAGTTGGTGCTGGTGGAGATGGTGCAATTCTGTTGGAGGAGGTTCTTTTTGAAGTACTGCTGCTCCACATATGTGGGTTTCTCCCAATGGGAACATCCTAACGGTGGGTTTCTTTGGTGGAGGAGTGAAGTATAGGGGTAAGATTCAACCCTTGCTACCCCTGCATATCATCCTCTGGCCAAAGAATCTCCTCTTTTTTAATCCTATCTATTGACTGGATATTTATTTTGCAGACTATTGAAACTTTTTTTTAGTTCTGTTGATGATAAAATATTGTGATTGAGATTAAACTTGTCATAATCTTAGCATTATTCATCGTATAGTAAAACCCCAATTATCCGACACTCAACTTACTGGGACTCTCAAGCAACCGGCATCAATTTCCCATTTTCAAAAAAACTCCTGCTAAACCGTCATAACCATCACTATCCAGCAGTTCGAGACTGCAAAAAAAAAATGCTAACTTTTTTTTCTATTTTTTTGGGGGCCCTAAATGGCCCTGTTTAGGTGCTAATGCCTTTTTTAAGGCATTTAAGGGTTTTGGGGGGGGTTAAACCCTTAAATTTGGGGACTCCCAATTAACTGGCAACTACACTTATCCGGCAATACACTAATCCCCGTGGGTGCCGTATAACCGGGAGTTTACTGTATGTCTAATTTTGCCAATAATTACAAGGCATCTTTGTAGGTATATCTTTCTTGATGTAACTGATGTCATATAGCTGATGTTTGTAACACAAGTTTATGTTTATTAGCTATTTCTAGAATCAATGCCATTTCATGAGTCTACAGATTGACAGGTTATAAGCTGAATAATTGTTGGTTTATTCATGTAATTTACTCTCATTGATATCTAATGTTGTTTTTTCTTCAGTAACTGAAAAGACCTCATGATTAAATTTTTTTGGGCAATTCGTTTTTTAAGTAACACATAGCTGTATGCTTTTCTGGGCAAAATTACCACGTATTGATGGCCCTCTAGTTTAATATATTTCTTGAACTGACAGTGCAGCTGAGTAATACAACCATATAAGTAAGCTGTGATGTATGCTTTAACATGAGTGCTGATTGTGTTGTATGAGTTATGATTCATGTTAGTACAACAGTCAGACACTCATCTCGCAAAGTCACTGGCCTGTCAGTGTTGAGTGTACCTCAGCTGTCAACCACTGCTCTCAAGGACATAGTCCTCTGGAGCATCTCCTCTCACTGGCTATACTGAACCACATCTATAACTCTCTTGTTTGGTTCTCCCTATGCCATCTTTTTCTTCACCTTTTTTTTTACAGTCCAGGTAGTGGTACTTATTCAAGGTTATAACCCTCTTATAGTGGCCAATTATGCTCTTTATGCAGCCAGCACCACATTACCTCCATGTATAATGTGACATCTGGTCTCAGTAGTAATAAGTAAGAACAAAACTCCTCCATGTGATATTTGGTGTCCATATGCTTCTTGTCCTTAGTACCCATCATTCCCCCCTCACTTTGTGTGGGCATCATGGTTTCCTTCCTCCACTGCCCCTTGCTCTTGTGTGGCTAGATGTCTCCAACTTCCACAGAAGCTTCACTACTCATGCTCCTCTCCCCATTTCTCCTGTCCCCATCCCTCCTCCACTCCATACTTCTCTTCTCTCTCTCCATTCCTGCTCTCCTCTACTTGTCCTCTCCCTTCTTTAATTGCTTTAATTGTTTTATAAATTGAGGATTTTTTTCCAAATTGTACAACGAGCTATAATATTTCAAGAAGATTGCTCCAATATCCCTCGGATTTGAATAAAATTTACCATCTGCATCTATTACATTTTGTATTCTTTTATTAGCCACTTTTTCTTTTAAGTTATTTGCTAGTAGCTTACCAGCCTTATTTCCTAGATGGTAAAATCTTTGTTGGCTTTGCCAAATCTGGTTATCCACACGGTATTGTAAAATCTTCAAAGTACTCTTTTAAGCAATAATTAATTTAATTTCTATTATCTTTGGATATAAAGATTGTATTATCTATATAATGTATTCATTTATTTGTACAATTTTGTTTGTTCCCAATTTGTATTTTTATTAAGGCTTGATCAGACCATTTTTTTTTATTAAACAGTATAGAAACGCCTCCCGCTTTTTATTTATAATTAGCATTGATTCTAGCACCATATCGTTTAACCGAAAAGTTTGGAACAGATTTCCATTTCCATTGTGTTTCTTGGATAATCACAATATCTGGATTTGTCTTTGTGAAATAAATTCAATGCTATTTTCTCTTATATGGTGAGTTAAGCCCCATAACATTCAAAGAGATAAATTTAAGATCCATAAGTCAAATTCAAGGTGTTCCCTCTGCCCTTTTTTATATTTTATTCAATTTTTTTCTATTTTCAAGAGTAGTTCTTCAAAATAGTATTTTCTTAAATATAGGACTACAGTGGTCCTTTAAGGCTATATCCAGCATTGTCTGCTTTTGTAATGTAATGACACCGTATTGCTGTTTTGTATGGCCTATTTTGTATTCTTATGTTAATCTCTATGTCTGAAATGGGCAACTAACTCCCTATGGCTGAATTATGCCTTGTTTAGTAAAATGTAAGGATTTTCTTAAAAAAAAAAAGTTTAGGCTGAAAGCTTAACCCAAGGATTAAATCTGTTTACAAGCACTACAATATGTGCCTAGCCTGTACAAGGAACTATAATATCTACTAATCTGCTACAAACAAAAGGCATTTTCTAACACTAAAAACCTCAAAGAATCAAAAATAGGTAAGTTGGCACTCTCCAAGAATGCCATCTTAAGGATAATGTACATATATTTATCTTTAGGCATACTTGGGAACACCCCAACCTCCTATCCTTCAAGCACTTAATTATAAATATAATAATAATAATAAATAATTATAATAATAATAATAATAACTTATATAGCACTTTTCTCCCAGTTGGCTTCAAAGTACTTTATAATATTTCCCCAGATATAGTGTTACCAAAAGATTTGGGTAAACAGATAAGTCTTAATCTTCTTTCTGAAAATGTTCAATGATGGACACTCTGGAATTATTATGAGAGTTGCACAGAAATAAAGCTGCAAGCACTGAACTTTTGGCACATTTAATTATGATCACTTGCTGATAGAAGAACACGGTTAGGGGTTAGGCACTAAGTTATTTCAGGTCCTGATCATTTAGAGCCTTGAAGTTATGCAAGCCAGTCTTGAAATAAATGTACCATTTGATAGGTAACCAGAGCAGAGAATGAAGAATAGGTGTTATGTGATAGAGTCTTGTTTGTTAACAGTAGCATTCTGCACCATCTGCAAGTGGGGTAGTTGCTTATCTGGAAGTCCCGGGATTTTTGAAGGCCGCAAAAGTTAACAGTGCTAAAGACACAAAATCGATATTCGATTACAAAAGTTCAAATAGCTTGCATATGAAATCTGACCCGCAACTCGAAAATGTATCAAAGTGTATTGCGAGTACTAGATAAGACTTGCAATAGGGTTAAACACCTGTTCTGACAACTGCAGCAGCTATTAAACACACTCTACTGTACTTTAATATACTGGGAAAGCATGGAAAGGCATTATAATTAATTACACAACAGCCTCAAGCTCACAAATCTGCAATAAAAATAATTATTGTTGACTTTTATTTTCATGTTATATCGATCCCAATAATCAAGAGGTTAATAAACATCATGCCACCCATATGGACTTAAACAGCTGCTTTAAGGAATTTTACGATTGCTTGAGTGCAGCCCAATCGGCAAACATTACTTATTTGCGTTTCTCCATGTTTTACTGACGTCATGATGACTGTCTCATTTACTACTGGCTGTGTCTAAGAAGTAAATTATGGATTTGCTTAAATATTGACAGACCGTATGATCATGCCCCCTGAAACCTACCTTACGAGTGCATGGTTGCAAGACAATTGATTGAGTTAAAATGTTTAGAAAAAATGCAACCCACAGCCAAAATTTTGGGTTACAGGTAGTGATGTCGCGAACATAAAATTTTCGGTTCGCAAACCGCGAACGCGAACCGCCGCAAATGTTCGCGAACCGGCGAACATCGGCAAACCGCCATAGACTTCAATGGGCAGGCGGATTTTAAAACCCACAGGGACTCTTTCTGGCCACAATAGTGATGGGAAAGTTGTTTCAACGGGACTAACACCTGCACTGTGGCATGCCGGAGGGGGATCCATGGCAAAACTCCCACGGAAAATTACATAGTTGATGCAGAGTCTGGTTTTAAGCCATAAAGGGCATAAATTACCTAACATTCCTAAATTGTTTGGAATAACGTGCTTTAAAACATCAGGTATGATGTTGTATCGATCAGGTAGTGTAAGGGTTAGGCCCGCTTCACAGTGACAGACCAAACTCCCCCTTTAACGCACCGCAAACAACCGCAAACAGTCCATTTGCACAACCGCAAACTCCCCATTTGCACAAGGTTGGATACCAAGCTAGCCATGTCCCGTTCCTTGTCCTCACTGATGTCATTGAAGGTCTCTTTCTCCACCCAGCCACCAAGGGTCCCCGAAAGGTGACAACAAGCCCCCTGGGACGCCTGCTGTGTTTGGTCTTCCACCTCCTCAAAGCCACCTTCCTCCTCTGACTCCTCTTCTTCAGACTCCTCTCACTGCGTTGCCTCTCTCTGCATTATTATAAGGTGTGTTAAGTAGTACTACTCTTATCAGTTTAATACCTGTTACAGCACAGGGGGCGTGTATAAGGCCTGGATTTTTAGAACCAGGAGATGGAAAAAGATGCTTTGTTGGTCGTATCACTTCAATTTTGGGGCACGGCACGTGCAATCAAAGGTGCCACCAGATAGGAGTGGCGTGTTTGTAAGTACTACTCTTATCAGTTTAATACTTGTTACATCACCTATCAGGGCACGTGTATAAGGCCTGGATTTTTAGAACCGGGAGATGGAAAAAGATGCTTTGTTGGTCGTATCACTTCAATTTTGGGGCACGGCACGTGCAATCAAAGGTGCCACCAGATAGGAGTGGCGTGTTTGTAAGTACTACTCTTATCAGTTTAATACTTGTTACGTCACCTATCAGGGGGCGTGTATAAGGCCTGGATTTTTAGAACCGGGAGATGGAAAAAGATGCTTTGTTGGTCGTGTCACTTCAATTTTGGGGCACGGCACGTGCAATCAAAGGTGCCACCAGATAGGAGTGGCGTGTTTGTAAGTACTACTCTTATCAGTTTAATACTTGTTACGTCACCTATCAGGGGGCGTGTATAAGGCCTGGATTTTTAGAACCGGGAGATGAAAAAGATGCTTTGTTGGTCGTATCACTTCAATTTTGGGGCACGGCACGTGCAATCAAAGGTGCCACCAGATAGGAGTGGCGTGTTTGTAAGTACTACTCTTATCAGTTTAATACTTGTTACGTCACCTATCAGGGCACGTGTATAAGGCCTGGATTTTTGGGACCGGGAGATGGAAAAAGATGCTTGGTTGGTCGTATCACTTCAAATTTGGGGCACTTTGTGACATTAGCTTCTTACACTCAAACATGTCCTTTGCAGGCACCTGACTATGAGCAGGAACTGCTCAAGGCGAGAGACGGAGTGGCGGGTGGTTGAGGGGGGGCAAGGAGGACAGCAGTGGTTGATGTGGCTGATGATGCTGGACCAGGAGGAGGATGGCGGCTTTGAGTTTGTGTGCTGCTTGTACTCGTGTTGGTCTGGAGTCACCCAAACATTATGTCTCAACCTGTAGAGGATAAGGGAACCAGGCTACTCTAGACCTCATTCATCATTACAGGTTTTGACAGATTGGTACTATGCGTGCAAGCTACTGTGACAACAGATATGAGTGGCACTGTGCACTTGCAGAAGTTATATCATCCTCATCATCCTCCCCTGTACCTCTTTACCCCCTCCCTCATCATCCTCCCCTGTGTCTCTTCCCCCCCTCCCTCATCATCCTACCCTGTGTCTCTTCCCCCCCTTCCTCATCACCCTCCCCTGTGTCTCATCCCCCCTCCCTCATCATCCTCCCACCTCCCTCATCATCCTCCCCTGTATCTCTTTACCCCCACCCTCATCATCCTCCCCTGTGTCTGTTTCCCCCCTCCCTCATCATCCTCCCCTGTGTGTCTTTCCCCCCTTCCTCATCACCCTCCCCTGTGTTTCATCCCCCCTCCCTCATCATCCTCCCACCTCCCTTATCATCCTCCCCTGTATCTCTTTACCCCCTACCTCATCATCCTCCCCTGTGTCTCTTTTCCCCCTCCCTCATCATCTTCCCCTTTGTCTCTTCCCCCCCTCCCTCATCATCCTCCCCTGTGTCTCTTTGCCCCCTTCCTCATCACCCTCCCCTGTGTCTCATCCCCCCTCCCTCATCATCCTCCCACCTCCCTCATCATCCTCCCCTGTATCTCTTTACCCCCTCCCTCATCATCCTCCCCTGTGTCTGTTTCCCCCCTCCCTCATCATCCTCCCCTGTGTCTCTTCCCCCCTCCTTTATCATCCTCCCACCTCCCTTGATGATAAGGGGGGGAAGAGACACAGGGATAAGTGTGAGGGGTGTTAGGGTAAGGGGTGTTAGGGATAAGGGTGAGGGGGTTAAGTGTTAGGGTGTGGGGTGTTAGGGCTAAGTGTGAGGGGTGTTAGGGTAAGGGTTGTTAGGGATAAGTGTAAGGGGTGTTAGGGTGAGGCATGTTAGGAATAAGTGTGAGGGGTGTTAGGTCTTAGGGATAAGTGTGAGGGGTGTTAGGGTTAGGGTTAGGGGTGTTAGGGATAAGTGTGAGGGGTGTTAGGGTTAGGGTGAGGGGTGTTAGGGATAGGTGTTAGGGATAAGTGTGAGGGGTGTTAGGGTTAGGGTGAGGGGTGTTAGGGATAGGTGTTAGGGTGAGGGTTGTTAAGGGAAAGTGTGAGGGGTGTTAGGGTTAGGTGTTAGGGTTAGGTGTTAGGGATAAGTGTGAGGGGTGTTAGGGTTAGGGTGAGGGGTGTTAGGGATAAGTGTGAGGGGTGTTAGGGTTAGGGTGAGGGGTGTTAGGGATAGGTGTAAGGGTGAGGGGTGTTAGGGATAAGTGTGAGGGGTGTTAGGGTTAGGTGTTAGGGATAAGTGTGAGGGGTGTTAGGGTTAGGGTGAGGGGTGTTAGGGATAAGTGTGAGGGGTGTTAGGGTTAGGTGTTAGGGTTAGGGATAAGTGTGAGGGGTGTTAGGGTTAGGGTGAGGGTGCTAGCGTTAGGGTGAGGGGTGATAGGGATAGGTATTAGGGTGAGGGGTGTTAGGGATAAGTGTGAGGGGTGTAAGGGTTAGGTGTTAGGGTTAGGTGTTAGGGATAAGTGTGAGGGGTGTTAGGGATAAGTGTGAGGGGTGTTAGGGTTAGGGTGAGGGGTGATAGGGATAAGTGTAAGGGGTGTTAGGGTTAGGTGTTAGGGATAAGTGTGAGGGGTGTTAGGGTTAGGGTGAGGGGTGTTAGGGATAAGTGTGAGGGGTGTTAGGGTTAGGGTGAGGGGTGTTATGGATAAGTGTGAGGGGTGTTAGGGATAAGTGTGAGGGGTGTTAGGGTTAGGGTGAGGGCTGCTAGGGGTAAGTGTAAGGGGTGTTAGGGTTAGGTGTTAGGGATAAGTGTGAGGGGTGTTAGGGTTAGGGTGAGGGGTGTTAGGGATAAGTGTGAGGGGTGTTAGGGTAAGGGGTGTTAGGGATAAGGGTGAGGGGGTTAGGTGTTAGGGTGAGGGGTGTTAGGGATAAGTGTGAGGGGTGTTAGGGTTAGGGTGAGGGGTGTTAGGGATAGGTGTTAGGGTGAGGGTTGTTCGGGATAAGTGTGAGGGGTGTTAGGGTTTGGTGTTAGGGTTAGGTGTTAGTGTTAGGTGTTAGGTTGGTGGGTGTTATGGATAAGTGTGAGGGGTGTTAGGGTTGGGTGCTAAGGTGAGGGGAGGATGATGATAAGGTGGGAAGAGACACAGTGGTGTCCTTGCAGCAGAGATCAAAAGAGTCCTTCAGGACTGTATTGCCTACTGTGTACAGTAGCCTAGCTATGGTTTTCCCTATTGATGCAGTATCAGTTAGTTATGATTCCAAAATGGCTGCTGTCCATGAGTTAGAAGGCTCTGGAAGGGAGTGTATGCTGCTGATTGGCTGGAATGTGTCTGCTGACTGTGACATGCAGGGTCAAAGTTTGCTCAATGATAAAGTATAGGGGGCGGGTCGAATCTCGTATATGTTCGCAGTTCGCCGCGAACGTGAACATGCTATGTTCGCCGGGAACAGTTCGCCGGCGAGCTATTCGGGACATCTCTAGTTACAGGCAATTGCAGGCTTGCAAATGATTGGGGCCCATAATTAGGTAACTGGAAGACAGAATGGCAAATAGAAAAGTCTAGACAATATATTTGAAGAAGAAAACTACATCTCCATGTGACCTGTGTATCAGCATTTTTGGTTTTCTTTCAAAGTCAAATTTATTTAATTAATACATACTCTTAGATTATGCAACTATGTGGTTTTGTGACTGATCCCTTCTAGCTAATTTTTAGCAAAGCAACATTTGGAAAATAATTTCTCAGTTTTACTTCACTTTACAGCATTAGCAAAAACGAACGTGACATTTTTCTTTGAAAAAAACATCTTTCTAGTGAATATAAGTACAATTGTAAATTATAAGTTATCTGTCATGCACTCAGAGTTCTTAAACCACTTACAGTTTGCCTACATTTTTGCAAAGTGTAGCTTTGAGCTTCATGGCCCAAACTTTTATTTCAATAGTCATGGCAGCGATGTATTACTGTCTAGGTCAACCAAGCCCAGGCCTTGTGTACACCATTTTTTAGGTGTATCAGTCTGCCTCAATGGGCTGGTGCAGTCCAATGTACAAGAGTGCAATAGAATAGTGTGTGTATATCTACAGAACTGTCTATTTACTGTGATGTCTCTGTCAGTATGTATATCTGACATACTATATAAAGAAATATAGATACACATTTACTTTTACATATGTTTTTCTGGTAATATTAGGGTGGGAACATAACAAGTAGAAAGAACGTATAATATATAATATGTGAAGAAGGGAATGCACACATGTGAAGTGGCTTAGGACAGAATAAAACCAAAATATAACATTAGATCTAGGACAGAGGCAGGCTAGTAGAGAAGCTTCCTGAAGAGAGGTTTACAAGGCTGGACAAAGGAAAAATAAATTGTGCTTTGTCACAGAACCCTTTTCCAGTTCTTTGATCTTAGCCTACTGAGCCACCATAAAGGACAGACTGCTTGGCTCCAGCCACTGGACTATAAACACATCCATTGTATTGTAATCTATTTTGTCCCATTGTTTGCCAGATAAAATGAATGTGCTCTATTTGAGGCCTGGACCACTAGCCCTCGAGACAGCAGTATGTGTATTTGGAGGTTGGTCTATCGTTCACAGGTGCCAGACAGAATGCCAGACTATTAGACCCCATGTGGAGTCAATCTCCTGTGTTTGTCTATCACTCCCTGTCCTTGTTGTGTTGTACACCCCCCTCCTGTATCTAACCCCTATAAATATTGTTGACTTTCCCAAAATAAATCAGTTGACTGCTGAGACATATATAAATGGTATGTTCTCTTATTTGCTCCTGGTGGCTGTGATACTGATCCTGCAAGTAACTTATCCTGGTCACTACCACAGAAAGGTTACTGAGACTCCTGGAAGTGCTGACTCCTGATGGAGACCAGATATCAGGGTACTGGTGCTGAGATTTCCAAGAACCCAACGGTCCTTGTGGGTAGTCAACCTGTAGTCTATAGCAGGTGGCCCTAGGCAGTAATAGCCCCTACCGCTGGATTGTCACATGATTTATTAGTGTATCATCACTTACAAACAATGGAAACAAGTACAAATAAAAAAGGGGAATATACACTAACTACTTACTAACTATACTTGTCTTTCCTTGACCTTGTGGATTAAGGAAGGGAGGCTTATTATCCTGTACTCCTTTGCCACCCTCTTCCCCACTAAATAACATTTTCAGAGACCACCTCTTTAATTGGAGGTTTATGATGACACCCAGTGCTTTGTGGTGGGGGCTATTAACCCCTAATTAATTACGTCTACATAGGCCCTCCCTAGCCTCTAACATCCCATGTGGACTAGGATGCATCTTAATCTCCCCATAGCCACTAATCCCCAAAGCCTAGCATACAACAAAATTCACTAACTTATTAAAATAAATAATTGCTGAAAATAAAAAATAATTACTCCAAAAGATTACAGTACAAAAAAAAAGTAATTAATTAACATAAAAAAACAATTATACCTGTAAAAAAACATTATTGTAAATTAATATATTGAGATTTATGGTTCCAGCATTGTCAAATAATACCCTAGTTCCATCCTGGATAAGTGGGCACTCCAAATAAAATCTATGTTGATTGAAGCCAATGTTCATCTTCAGAACCTCATGGAAATGGCCTCTTCTTGCTTGATAGATGCCCTCAATCCTCATCTTCAGGACCAAGGAAACCCCCATCTAAAACCACAGTGCTCAAAGCAAAAGATAATACTTTCATATAAACTAATGCTGCATTTTAGAATTTCCCAGCCTTTTATAAAAACTTTCTAGGCCTCTGATTGGCAGAAGTAGCTGTCAATCCAATTTCAGCCAATCAGCATAAATTATTTGGAATTCTCCCAATCTGATTGTTTAATATTAATAACATATTCATTTAAGGAAATAGAGGGAGTCAAATTCTTAGAGTGTGTTTCAGAATGCACTTTATGGGCATCGTAAATAAGAGGCTTCTACTTAAGCTTTATGTTTATTTTATTTCTTGTTTGTATATTGTATTAATGTATTGTGTTTTTTTAACAGGGCCGCGCCGGAAGAGCTGAACAATGACCGGACATGCTGGAAAGGTGAGTTGAATATTTAGAATGTATATAATGTTTATTTATTTGATGTTAATGTTTTGTACTATTTTTTTTTTTTTTTTACCCCTAGGTTAGTGATCTGAAGGGACATCTTAAAGGTAAGTGGTCTTAATTACTTTATTTTAGCTTAGAATTAGGGTATGTGTAGTTAGGACTGTAATTATTTTATTTTAGCTTAGAATTAGGGTCTGTGTATGTAGTTAATACTGTAATTATTTTATTTTAGCTTAGAATTAGGGTCTGTGTATGTAGTTAGGACTGTAATTATTTTATTTTAGCTTAGAATTAGGGTCTGTGTATGTAGTTAGGATTTATTGTATATTAGATAGATAGGGGGATGTATTTGATATAGTTATGATTTATTTTAGATTAAATAGATTGTATGTTAGATAGATAGGGGGTATTTGATTTTTATTGTATGTAATGTATTATATGTAATGTATTATATGTAATATATTATATGTAATATATTATATGTAATGTATTGTATGTAATGTATTGTATGTAATATATTATATGTAGTGTATTATATGTAATATATTATATGTAATTTATTGTGTGTTATGTATTGTATGTAATGTATTGTATGTATGTATGCATTGTATTGTGTATGTCTGTCTTTCCTTTTCAGGTGTGTAATTTATTGTTTTTTCTGTAGTGGGGGGGGGTTTAATGTATTTTTTTTTCTGTACTGTAGTTTTTTTTTTTCTTTACTGTAGGTTTTTTTTATTTTCTGTACTATAGGTTTTTTTTGTTTTTTTTGGTGACAAGTTTTTTTTTTTCTGTAAGGTAGGTGTTTTTACTTTTTGTAATTAGAGTGGTGGGGAGGTTTATTAGGGGGTAGATAGTGTAGGTAGGTAGTGAAAGTGTTATTAGATTAGTGTAGAAGGGGGTTAGTTTAGATTAAATGGTTTATTGGGGGTTATAGTGTAGTGTTTGTAGTTAGTGTCATGATGGTCCTTGTGGACCGTCATGGCACTTATGTGGTTAATGTTAGGGTTTTAACAGCCCCATAGGTATCATAATATACCCTTATGGGACTGATGGGGTTAAATAGAGGCTTATGGGGGTCTGTATTGACCCCCATGAGTTATAGGGTTAATTAAGGCCATATGGGGGTCTGTATTGACCACCATGAGTGACGGGGTTAATTAAGGCCTTATGGGGGTCTGTATTGACCACCAAGAGATATAGGGTTAATTAAGGCCTTATGGGGGTCTTTATTGACCTCCATGAGTTATAGGGTTCATTAAGGCCTTATGGGGGTCTGTATTGACCACCATGAGTGACGGGGTTAATTAAGGCCTTATGGTGGTCTGTATTGACCACCATGAGTTATAGGGTTATTTAAGGCCTTATGGGGGTCTGTATTGACCCCCATGAGTTATAGGGTTAATTAAGGCCTTATGGGGGTCTGTATTGACAAACATGAGTTATAGAGCTAATTAAGACCTTATGGGGGTCTGTATTGACCACCATGAGTGACGGGGTTAATTAAGGCCTTATGGTGGTCTGTATTGACCACCATGAGTTATAGGGTTAATTAAGGCCTTATGGGGGTCTGTATTGACCACCATGAGTTATAGGGTTAATTAAGGCCATATGGGGGTCTGTATTGACCACCATGAGTGACGGGGTTAATTAAGGCCTTATGGGGGTCTGTATTGACCACCAAGAGATATAGGGTTAATTAAGGCCTTATGGGGGTCTTTATTGACCTCCATGAGTTATAGGGTTCATTAAGGCCTTATGGGGGTCTGTATTGACCACCATGAGTGACGGGGTTAATTAAGGCCTTATGGTGGTCTGTATTGACCACCATGAGTTATAGGGTTATTTAAGGCCTTATGGGGGTCTGTATTGACCCCCATGAGTTATAGGGTTAATTAAGGCCTTATGGGGGTCTGTATTGACAAACATGAGTTATAGAGCTAATTAAGACCTTATGGGGGTCTGTATTGACCACCATGAGTGACGGGGTTAATTAAGGCCTTATGGTGGTCTGTATTGACCACCATGAGTTATAGGGTTAATTAAGGCCTTATGGGGGTCTGTATTGACCACCATGAGTTATAGGGTTAATTAAGGCCTTATGGGGGTCTGTATTGGCCACCATGAGTGACGGGGTTAATTAAGGCCTTATGGTGGTCTGTATTGACCACCATGAGTTATAGGGTTAATTAAGGCCTTATGGGGGTCTGTATTGACCCCCATGAGTTATAGGGTTAATTAAGGCCTTATGGGGGTCTGTATTGACCTCCATGAGTTATAGGGTTAATTAAGGCCTTATGGGGGTCTGTATTGACCACCATGAGTTATAGGGTTAATTAAGGCCTTATGGGGGTCTGTATTGACCCCCGTGAATTATAGGGTTAATTATAGTTGCCTGGGGTTAATGTTTTTTAGTGCGAGTCCTTTCAGGACCTTTACGGTCCTATAAGGACCCGCGAGGTGGGAATTTAAAAAATTGAAATGCAGCAGGGTCACGATCGGTGCCGATCGGGGACCCCCGCTGCAGGGGGTTAACGTGGGGGGCTGCAGCAAGGGACCCCTGCAGCAAGGGCTTAATGTGGGGACACTTGGGGCGTCCCAATGGGGACCCCCAGCATAAAGGGGGGTTAATTGTAGGTGCCGTGGCCGGGATTGGGTAAAAGTGTGCCGCGGCCCATTTATGGAGTCGGGGTGGGGAATTTAAAACTTTTAAATGCAGCGGGGGCCTGATCTATGCAGATCGGGGACCCCCCGCTGCAAGGGGTTTATGTGGGGACACTTCAGGGTCCCGATGGGGACCCCCAGCATAGACGGGGGTTAATTTTTTGGGCCGTGGCCAGGATTGGCAATTAGTGTGCCGCTGCCCCTTTAAGGAGCCGCAGCGTGGAATTTAAAACTTTTAAATGCAGCGGGGGCTTGATCGGTGCCGATTGGGGACCCCCGCTGCAAGGGGTTAATGTGGGGGTGCTGCAGGGGTCCCGATAGAGACCCCTGCAGCATGGGGATGTGTATTGGCAGCAGGGGGGAGCCTCACACTGCTGTCTCGAGCTTCTCCGAGGCAGCACGTAGAGGCTTTAGGATCCCATGAGGGCACTTTTTGTGTCCGTAGGGATTCTTACGAAATGCAATAATCATGCATAGATTTAAGGCTGCGTGTGACTACGTAGCTCTCTCGGAGCCTATTCTCGGCCATTTTTCGTAGTCATATCGCAAAGCAGGCTGCGAGAGATTCGGTCCTCGCAAACAGCAAAAAAACTGCCTTTTGCGAGCACCAAGAGAACTACGAGGGAGAATTTAATAGGGCACAAAATGTTTGGCTATAGCGAGTGCTCTGAGATCTTAGCGAGCACATGCAGAATTTTAACTGGGACTCTATAATAGCACTTAGGATGAAATCACACACATATCAGAGAGAAAGCTATAAGTAGCAGGCACTTGCTAAGGTTTACACATTAAGGTTTCTAATGGACAGCATGTAATAGCTACATTTCATTAGATGTGCTTTCACACATTGAAAATTAGTAGTGGCAACGTAATAGATGCCTAAATTGCTCTTTTATCTCCCAAGAGAAAACTTAGGTTATGGGAGGATGAAGCATCTTTGATTAAGAGATGACTACTTTTAAAGAAATGACAAGGAGGTACAGTTTAAGACAGTTTAAGACTCATAACTAAATAAATTAAAACTGACAAGAGTAGATACATAGATTTCATGAATAACGATTAATGTATTAATAATTTACCAGCTCCATAGGTTTTCTAGATCTCTGATTTTCTCTAAACAAGAGTGCTGACTGAGGTTATAATTTCGCTATACTTTGGGGCTTTATTTGCAGTGATTGCGCGCCAATTTCAGATTATCCTAAAATGACTTCCACTTCTAGAAGATACTTTTAATCACAGATTGTGCTTGCTGAGTACCTTCAGACTTCATTTAATCTTCCAACAAGATGAGCTGAGGCAAACTTTATAAATAGGCTGTACAGACTGTGACTGTCTTCACCTCAAATCATTGTGTTAACATTAATGAGATCTTAAGATATTCAAATATTCTTGTGTAACATTTTGTAAATTACCTGACTAAATTTACAAGCAAACATTGCTTAATTACAAGATACCATTTTTGACTTTAGCATCTGTTAAATAATAAAAAGCACCTAAAGAACCCCAAACATTTTTTAAAGGACCTCACTGTAAATGTTCTTTTTGGTGTGAATGAGTACAAGATTGTATGTTAACATTATCTATTTTTAATTACACTAATAACAGCTCAAAAATCTAAAGTATTAAAGGGATATGAAAGTTTCATGGATAAATACATTTCTGCACTTTATAGGCAAAAAGCAGCTTATATGTATGCAGCACATCTCATAAAACATTTTATTTTTATGGATATCTAAAAATCCCTCTAATGATTATGTTGACATCTCCAGGCAGTGTCTACACGGCATCTGATCCGCATGCAGCATCAGGGGAGCAATATTAACCCACTATTTACCTGCTGTTCCTTGCAGCTTCCTGTCTGTATGTCAGCAGCAACACATAGCACATATCAGTAATATACTACATATCCCTGGCTGCTTTGCAGCACAAACAGAAATCCCAGAGTTAATTCAAAATTTTCAGCTAACCTGATTGGCCAAATCAAATCATTTTAAATTTGATGCTAATTTAGCCTGGGTTTGGATGGTGTTAACCCTGATTTCCAACTGTCATAAATTACAAGACATTTTGCTGACTTCAATGTAAGTGTTTAAATGTTTATTTTAGGATTTGTTCATGCAATTTTTTTTTGCTTACACTACTAATTCTCCTCAATCAGATGCATTTATAATTCAGCAAACTTACATATCTGTTTAAGTATGTTTACATACAAAGTGTATCCTTACTACTGCCTGTTAGCGTGAGTAATAACAGATAGACAGTGATTGATAGCAGTTTTCCCTGAACTCAGGAATGCACTAACCAATAAACCCATAACTGACCTGTTTAGGTGATTCTAGCATTCCATGCTCTTCACAGGTAGGTTTTGAGGGGTTAAAAAAATATTTTGCTCACTACACAGAGCTGTAGCTACGGATCTGGCAGGGGGTAGTCAGTGGCACATGTAAACACAGATTGTATTCAAATTGATTTCTCAGAGAAAATGCATGTATTTCAAAGATTCACAATGTATTTCAACATGCTTGTATGAGATCTTTACATGTAGTGCTGAATTAAGTGGCCCTTTAATGTAAATTTTACCTTTCTGGTATTTGTAGCCTGAATATTATTACCTATACATTTTTTTCACAACTTTAAACCATTAAATGTATGTTTATTTATTCTCTTTAGCTCGTGTGATCTTTTACAACCTGGTAGACTTTTTCTTTTCTTTTCAAACAGTGGTTATATATTGCTTTATTTGTTAGTGGACCAAAGTGTATGTCCCATTGAAGTGATTTTTCCACTATTCCCGCATACTACTATGGATATGTAAGTTGTTAAAGCATTTAAAACTTCTTGGATGTACTGTAGAGAGGTTTACACATGATGTGGTAGATTCATTATGCTGCACAATGGCCAATAGTTAACATCTCTGTAGCATAATTATTTTTGTAACAGGCATTTTACCTAGATAATTATTGGTAATCTTAAAGGGTCACTTAGCTCAGCACAATTTGGACCACACCACTGTAAAAATCTTCTAAAAACATGTTGAAATGCTTTTTGAATCTTCCAAAATATGTGCATTTTTCACTGAGAATTCAATAAAGTAAAGTCTGTGTTTACAGGAGTCCTTGACTGCCCACTCCCAGACATGCAGCTTCTGCTCCGTTTAGTGAGCAAAAGAAAAACATAGCAATCTTTGCAGAGCAGAAAATACTGGAAAACCTAAGCAGGTCAGTTATGGGTTAACCTTTGAGCGCATTACTGAGTTCAGGGAAAACTTCTATCAATCAGAGACCACACTGTGTGCTGTGGCAGTCTTTTATTAATCATGAAACAGCCAGTAGGCAGGATAGACTGTGGGTCATATTCTATAGAAGCCTGTAAGTGACTCTAACCCATCATTTATGCTATGGGTGTCTTTTTCTGTAAATGTTTAAATGTATTCTACTGACTTAAGGTTGCAATTTACATCTTACAGCCTTTACACGTAAACAATGTATTTTTAAATAAGATTTCAGGCAGCGTGATCATATGATCTGGCAATATTTAAGCAAGCACGTAATTTACGTATTAAACACAGCCAATAGTAAATGAGACCGTCATCATGATGTCAGTAAAACATGGAAGTTACACGTAATCTGCAATGGAAGGCTACAAATTAATAAGAGCCAATAAGTAATATTTGTCGATCAGGCTCGCAAACAAGCAATCTAGCACTCTATAAAATGCATTAGATCATCTTTTCTAGTCGATGTGGGTTTCATGATATGCATTAACCTCTTGAGTCCCAGGATCGATATTACTCAGAAATAGCAGTTAAAAATAATAATTTTTAATTGCATATTTGTGGGTTTGAGACCGTTGTGCAATTAATTATAATGTATTTCCATGTCTGCTTATGCTTTTAAAGTACAGTACTGAGTGTTTAATTGATGCCACAGCTCCAAAAAGTGTTTGAAAACACCTATTTAGTACTCTTAATATTTTTGACAGAAACTTGATACTTTTTACAGTTGTGGGTCAGACTTAATTTCTGAGCTAGAGCTACAGGTCTAATAGAATATCAATTTTGTGTAACTTTAAATATTCAGAGTTTGTAATATTTAAGCTGTGCTAAAACCAATAAAGTTCAAAGCCCGGTTTTGCTTCCTTGGCTGGCCCGTAGTGATTGTGGGCGGGGAACTCGTAATCGGATGGTGAGTCGCTAATATAAAATGTGGCAATATTAAGAGTGGTTTGGAGTGTGTATATATTTACGATTTGGGCAATAGAATAGGGCCCCGTGTTTGTAAACAGACTTAAAACTTTAGATTATTTAGTTGTTATTAGAGTAATAAAAAATAGATAATTTTAACATACATTCTTGTGCTCTTTAACACCATGAAGAGCACCAACAGTGAGGTAAATGGCCCTTTAATACCGTTTGGAGATAATGATTATTCAAAGAATCACATTTTTTTTAAATCTCAAAATACGGTCATTTAAATCATTCACGGCATATCATGTCTATTAGTCCAACATTAACCTCTAATACAATTTTTTAATTCCACAAGACAAGGGTTTTTCCCCAAAAGACTTTATTTTTCTCACTTTGAATTTTCCAGCGTTTATTTTAATTTTTCTTTAGAAATTTCTTCCAAGCAGTTGGTTGCTTGGCTTTTTATTAACATAACAAAGAAAGCTATTTAGTTAAAGGCTTTGTAAAACTCTGTTGGTGACATCGGTGAAAAGCACTACAGACGGTTGTGTACTCAGAGTAAAATAAATGCCTAATTGTGACCCATTGTGTTAACGTATAGAACAGTTATAGCATCTGCATAAGAAATCTCAAGGTACATCGCCACAATAGAAATTTATTCCAATCATTGAGCAGTATAATTTCATCCATATCATTGTTCTCTACATAAATTGTTTTGTTTTTTTTTATATGCAAAATTGATTTTTATTTCCAACCACACAGAATGAAATCATTGAGTATGCAAATGGTTAAAAACCTCTTGTGTATTCATTGTCTACTAGGGTTGATGAATTCACTTACTGTGAATGACAGTATCCGATTTTTGGGTCACCTCGGTCACTCCATGGATGACACTGACGAAAATGATAAAGTAAATGCCAGACGTGTCCACAATGCATCATGGGATAAAGCAAGCAAAATGTCAGCATCCAGCCTCAGACTATTAATAATAAGATATGATTGTGTATAATGAGCAGAAAGCTTCATGGTGATTGAAGTCTGATTTCTTTTGATCTTCCAGATGTTGTTTCTTGGAAATTCATTTTATTCTGTTATTGCCAGGAGTAGAAATCTTTACACTGATCAAATACTATTATTTGAAAAGCTAAGGTCAAGTTTGTGTAGGTTATTTGTTTGTCTGTATATTCTCTTTTATCTATTTTTTATGCATTTTTAATACTTAGGGTTTGTTTGTTTTATTGCATCTTCAGCAATCATAGTAGTGTGGTTAAGACAAGCACTGATTAATTGGAATTTAAAGTGGAAAGAGTTCTAACCCATCATGGGTAATATGACTATTGAGTAGCCGACAACCATTTAACTATTCTGCTGTGGTATCGCCTGCACTGTGAGCGCCATTCAAGTGTTATTGTTTAAGAACCAATAAAGTGTTATATTTATTGTAGTGTTGTATGATGAACTTGACTTTAAAAAATATATTTTAAAACATTTTTAATTAAATACAATGCTTTTCTAATGAAACTTGATTTCTTACAGGGCTAAAAGCAAAAATCGTAAAACATGCTTCCGGATGTAGCAGTTCAGGGCCTGAACATGATCAATTAAGCAAGCGTGTAAATTACAATGGACAGAGCCAATAGTAAATGAGACCGTCATAATGACGTCAGTAAAACATGGAGTTTAAACCACAATCAATTAGTGTTTAAACGTCCGATTTGCGATCGGACTCGCAATCCAAAAATGTTGCAATCTACAAAAATCAATAAAACTACTATTCTAGTCCATACGGCTTCAATGATATGCATTAACCGACTGATTGCTGGGATCAATATAACATGGAAATTACACATTGGAAAAAAAAATGTATTGGAGATTTGCGAGCTTGAGACTGTTGTGCAATTAATTATAATGTCTTTCATCACTTTCCCAGTAGTTTAAAGCATAGTATTGTTTTTATATTTGCTTTTGAAGTGTTACAAACAGGTGTTTAACCCCCTTGTGAGTCCTATCTAGTACTCGTAGAATTTTTTGCTACATTTTCCATTTACGGGTTTAAAGTCAATTACGGGCTTCTTGAATTGTTGCAATTAGTTCTCGATTTGCGATTTTAGCGACTGTAATATTTGCAGGCTTAAAAGATCAAAGGCGAAGACAGGTCGGAGTTACAATTTTGACAACCACATGTATTTTCAGCCTGTAGCGCGTAGCTAGAAGAGGTCAATTAAATATCAGTAACTATTACGGGCTCCATTATGCGCTCCTGTAATTACATTTTGCTCAATTAAATTCTTACCCTCTCCCCCAGTAAAGAAGCAGCACTGATAGTTACAATATGGAAGACCACAGATACAAGCAAAGTCTGCTAAAATTGAAAAAGAAAAATGTAAAATTAGTTTTATTCTCATGGATTATATTTCTGCTAATATTATTGGTTCATTACATATTTCAAATATGTGAACTTTTTCCAAAACTATAATGGCCATTTATTGTGCAGGTATAACATTTAATAGATAAAAGCAGATATAATACAGTAAATAGAAATCTGTCATGGATGGCTGATATAATACAGTAATAGAGACATAACATTTTAAACACAGTTGGGGGCAAGTATACATTTATAAAGTCAGATATAATTACTGGCATTGGCACTGTCCATATTTCACAGTGTGTTTAGGGGAGAAGCATTATTAGTGAATACTGTAATGGTGATTTTGTCTCTAACACGTCAATAAAACCCCCCGATGATGATGATTCACAATGGTATGGGAGGTTAACAGAGAAGAATTTACAAGTGTATCTACCCCAAAGTGTATAACACCTTATTAACATCTTATTAACACGCACAATTGCATCCTCTAGTGTAGAGCAAGAATCCATAATAGATTTCACATACAATTTAGTCCAGAGAATTTATGCACAGACAATTCTGTTTTCAAAAGTGGAAAGGTTTCATCCTGCCAGAAGTACCTTTGTACTCCAATGAGCTTCCTTCTATGCCTGTTGATAGCACTGGCAATTGTATATGCCTCAGTCCCATTATGCATACAGACACTTCCTGTGCATTCAAAGTCTTCTCCAGCCTCAGGAATTTGAGCTGCTGAAATCATAGAATCAATACAGGGGCGTAGGGGCCTAAAACAATCTGGGGGGATAATTCAACTCTACTGCCAGGACAGGAAGCAGAAGCGGATCTACCGCCGGTACACCTGGTGCAATGTACTGGGGCCGTGCTCTGAACTTTTTTGTTTTAATTTCTTTGTTCAAATTCAAAAATGCCCCTGCCCCCCAAATATAATTAAAAATTATATATATATATATATATATATATATATATATATATATATATATATATATGATAAATTATGGGTCAAAGCTTTCATGGGGGAAAACAAAATACTGCTCCATAGCGCCAAATCTAGTAATGCATGCTTATGTTTAATTTTACTATTTTGTGTGCTCCCTATTTATTTAATCTGGGAGGGATTTGTCCCCCCATCCCCCCAGTTCCTACGCCCATGATTCAATAGCATATAAAGGATAAGAAATGAGAGGTTGCATTTTTGGTATTCTAACTACATGTTGCTTATTTTCAAGTGTTTTTTTTTATTGTGTTTTTCAGTTGTTTCTGACTCTCCTTGACCACATTGGCCCTTTACCAGTAGGACTACAGGAAAGTGTAACACATAGTCCGGCTAACACACTCTCCTGGCCAACAAGCAGTGCTGAAAGTTTCAATGTGGAAGCCCACACATGCAAGCAAAATTTTCTAAAACTAAGATTTTTCTCCAAAGCTATTTTATGTTCATGGTAGTTATTGAAAGAGCAGGATTTAAGAGAACAAGAGAAGCAAATTTGCCATTAATCTAGTCCCTAAGCTTTGAACCTTTTTATATATTTATTCCATACTATATAATCTGCATCATAATAAATCATTCACCCAAAATTAATTATAATTCCACATAGGTCATAATAATCTCCACAAAACTATATTTTGCCCTAATGAGCTTGGTTTACTTTTTGCTTTTTAAAGCACTTTATAATCTTTGTGTGTTCTCAGAGCTCAGATATTTTTTAACAGTTGAAAGTATTGCAGGAGTCTTTCACAGTACTAATCTAGCTTTAAAGTCTTGGCTTTAATTGCCGTTATTGCATTAGTTAGCCATAAACTATAAAAATGAAATAAAAATGTTTCACCTTATTAGCTGAAGTCTCTGCAAAGGCTCCTAAACTATAAATTATAATAGTTCACATCTCAAGAAAGTAAACATAAAAAAATTACAAAAAAACTTATAGTGAAATTTGAATAACGCTTTTATTTGCATTACAAATTTTGTTACATTTTATTACAACAAAAATTAAAAGCATAATTTTCTTGGGCACCACAAACAAACAGACATCTCAAATACATCTAAATGTTTTGTTTATGCCAAGATTCACGATAATTGTCAAGAGTAATAAAAATAAATATGGCTTATTGAGGTATACAACAGAAACTGATTTTTAAATTGTGATATTTTGAAACTAATAGATTCAGAATATTCCATTTTTGTTCATTTGATAGCTGTTTTGTTTTCTGACATAAAACATGTAATGTAACAATTCAAATGTATTAATAGTAACATAAGGATAAAAAAAGATTAAACAAGAAAGAAAAGATTTACTATACATAGAAGAATTTTCGATCGTATGAAGCAATCTTACAAACATCTATATACAGGTATACACCGGTTTGCGCTACCCCGCTGAACGCTGATTCGCGATAGAGATCTTTTCAGCCCCAGTCTCCAGAAAGTGCTAAATCCCGCTATAGCACTCAAAGTTGCGTTACAGACATTTAAATACCAGTTTAGCTAATTTTTATTTTTTTTATTTCCAGTTTAGCAAGGTATTCGTTAAGCTCTCCTGCATGCAAGAAACGCATATACTGCACTAAACGGGGTATTCCTGTAGCTTGTAGATCTGGTAGGATCTGGTTCTAGGATGCCAACTTATTTTCTCTTTTACATCTAAATTGCGTACTCTTGTAAAAAAAATGCCAAAACGTTTACTAAGCTTGATTTTAAGATTTTAATCCAAATGCATGGTCACTGTTTTTCATGTACGATAGACTCTTTCTTACTAGTTTCTGGTACCTAATGAAATGATACGTTATTTGCTGACCGAGTTTAAAAGTTTAGACCCTTGAGTATCTTAAAAGCTGATATCCCTAATGGTCTATCGTATCTCGAAAATAGCTAGCACTGATCATGCCACTTCAAACACCTTAACGTTGGCTGTGTGTCAAGAAACCAGAACAATGTCAAAATGTCACAGAAGAAATGACAGAACTTGTGCTGATTAAGTACCCCATAATGCCACTTCAATTCTACAGTAAGATATGTCAGTCATATAATACCAGTCTCATTCTCCTTCATGTTAATCCAGATAAAAACTGTTCTGAAAAAAGAAAAGACATATAAAGGTGATATTGTGATGGCTGCCCGAGAAGGAATAAATCATGTTTTCAGCATTCTAAGTTTGCTTCTTGATGCAAACATTTAAATATATAAAGCTTGAATACCTATGAAAATATCAATTTTGAAATCGAATCAAATACTACCTGCTACCAAGGCCACCCAATGACAAATCAGGTTATGAAAAAAAAAAAAATTACTGTCCCCAGTAAAACATTTGTTGTTAATGTTGTTTAGTCGTTTATCATGTCCCACTCTCCGTAACCCTATAGACCTCAGCACGCCAGACACATCTTATCCATAAGGTTATCTTGGCAAAGATACTGCAGTGGGTTGCCAATTCCTTCTCCAGTTAACCACTGTCTGATCTCTCGGCTATGACCTGCCCATCTTGGGTGACCCTATGTGGTATAGCTCACAGCTTAAATAAAGTCCACAAGTCCACCACAAGGTAGTAATCCAGTAGGGGCAGTAAAGCATTTTTTTTTTTGCATTGTTTAATCGTTTACTACTTTCTGTGACCTCATGGACTTTAACACACCACGCACATCTTTATGTCCATGGTCATGCGGATCCACTTGGTTTCATGGAAGAGATACTGGAGTAGGTTGCCAGTTCCTTCTCCAGTTGTCCACAGCATACAGCTCCTAGTATTCTTAGGTGATCTCCCATCCAAGTACTGACCAGGCCCAACCCTGCTTTACCCGCACCTACTAGTTCTGACAAATCTTCTTTAGCTAAGAGCTGTGGGCCTTGTTATTAGAGCTCAGTGACCACTTATTCATGGCATCCTTGAACCAGATCCTACTAGATCTATAGGCTGATGAACAGTCCTTTGCTCTGTCTCTCTCTATCTCTAGAGTACAGAACCCGGAGGACAACCTGAGTCTGGAAGTTTCCGGTACCTTGGTTCCTGAGGTTTCTGTGTGGTGTCACAATAGTTAACAAATTAAAGGTTGTACTTTTTCCCCATCTAACAATATTTTTCTCTTTATCAAGTAAATTCTCTTTATAAGTAAATTACTTATTCAAGTGATTAATATAATTTATATAAATATTTTGTGGTCTTTTTACGTGTATTTTTTCTTAAATATATATTTTTTAAATGTACTCTTTCCATATGTTTCACCTGCTAACCCTAAACCATGTTACTCAGTGTACCATCTGGGATAATGAAAAGATAGAATATCAAAAGAAGTTTTATTTTATGCACAAACTGTTCAGTCATTAAAACTTATGAGCTTACGCATTTCACTGGATTCTATATCCTAAATGGATTTTTGAAGATATAATTGTCTTGCACAATCCCTTGTTTCCATTAATAAAATCACTGTTCATTTATTGTCTCTGGTTTTCTTATAACCCGGTGTCGGGGTAGCATTTTAGGACCCTGGGCAGGAAAGCCACTGTGAGCCTTTTAGCAGTTTGAATTTCATCATCTGCAAGCTATGTTACCATGCTATTGCCATATAACATGGTTAGTGCCATAATTAACAAAGTGTAATTCATATTAATTGCAAATGAAGCAAATTATACTTTATTCTTGTACTAGTTGGGATTTTGTAACTGCAGCTTCTCCACATACAGAAACAGAAGTAGCTGACAATCTTCATCGAATGTAATTATCACATGCTATTTATTGTTTCAGTGAGTTTTCCAGTCTATACGCATTTGCGGTTTAACCTTTCACAAAAAATCTTTCAAGGTTTAAAATCCCTCTGTTTCATCTACTAATATTTTTTTCAGTTGATTGTAAAAAAAGACTGCCATTATGATTTTCAGCTTCACATTAGGACTAAATGGAAGAGCAATTCCAGTAGAATAATCTTTGCCTCAGGCACCAGGCAATCTAGGAGTCCAAGATGGAAGCTCTTATGGTACAAGAGATTTTGCTAAAATTAATATTTCAACATTAATCTAATTATGAGTAATATAATTATGAGTAAATCTATTAAAAGTTACCTTTTATTTAAAAAAAAAAATCTATAAAAGAGTAGGAAAATGTTCTGTGTTGGCATAATCCTGAAAAATAATATTTATTTTTCCACCAATTAAATTGACATTTTAACATACTTGTGGAAAAGTATTTTATTAAAAAAGGGTTTATTAAATATGTATATCTCTTCCAAAATGCTTTTCTGAAACTGCAATGACATTTTTCACATAGAAAATGCTGTCTTTAGCAATCAGTTTTATAGCACTTGGCAAGCTTAGGGATGCCACCATGTAGTGTGTCATAGGTGAGTAGATTAATCATGCATAGCTTCTCTAAGCAGAAAAAAAAACATTTTGGGTGTTTGTAGTAAAAGAAAGAAAAATTTAGATGTGGAGCCAATATTATTTTTAAGTAAATGTGTTTTTTTTAGAACTACCAGCCAGTTAAGCAGATTGTTTGGTTGGTAACTATTACAATTGTCATCAGGTGTGGCAAAACTGTAAGTAGGTCCAGGTTCGTGTTTAAAAAAAAAAAAAAAAACATGGACCCCCATTTCATTCTGACAATTTGTCACAGAGAACCACCTAAATGAGCCATAACAATAATTAAGGCTTGTACTGGTCGGAGACATCAGAAGTGGACAAGGAAGGCAATAAGGATAGAACTCAGTGGTCTTTCTTCTGACACCATCAGCCTCATTCAAATGGAGGTCTACAGGGCTACTTCGCTATCCAATGCCTTTTGTTGGGGCTCCGATCGGGTTACTTGCTGCAAGCTGCGATCCATTGCGATTCGTATAATCACAAGTAACTTCCCTCCAAGCTTTTGATCTTTCACGGCCTCAAGAGTTGAGGCCGCTAAAATTACAAATCGCTATTCAATTGCTCCGAGTCCCCTCGGTCAAGCATAGATTGTACCACAGATTTCTGGGACCAAGGAGGTCTCGCAAATATAAAATCTATCCAGCACTGTAAATGATGGGGAACACAATGGTTGACATTAGATTTAAAAGCACTACATTCTCAAGCTCGCACATTGCCACAATAAAATGCTTTATTTCATGTTTATTTTCCGTCCAAAGTCCTACAGGCTTCAACCTCCATGCCCATAAGTACTTTGGAATCCAACCTTCATATTTCATTGAAGTCCTATGTGCTTGAAAAACGGGCTACGGGCTTGGAGGTATTCAAGCCCATAGGATTTTCGACGGAAATTAAACATGAAATAAAGTATTATATATTGGCGATGTGTGAGCTTGAGAATGTTGTGCTTTTAATTTTAATGTAATTTTTGTCATAATTCTAATTGTCTTGATTTTTCGGAATTGAACCACGAGTTACGGGCTTGTGTCCGTGATCATGTCCAAGCCCGCAAATGCTACTGCCGAGAGAATGGTTTCCGATTCTCGCAACCGGCGCCTAACTTGCGGGCCCCACCAATTGAATAGCAGAGTAAAAGTAGACCTACCAACTCGATTGCAGGAAATCGGCTACTTGCAATCGAGTTACGGCCCTGAATTGAATGAGGCTGTATATGTCTGTGAAATTGTGCATGTATCCTATGAGCACACAGGCCATTTGAATCTCACTCACCTTGTCTAAATGCAATATTACCTAATTATCAGGAAGTTTCAAACAATTAGGCTTCAGACCTGCCTATAGTGATCCCTAACCTTTATGCCAACTCAAACAAGTCCCTGTTTGCTCTTATTGCTTGGTGTGCTTTCTAAAACCTTTAATTTCAGAACTACCTTCTTGTTTTTGATCATGTCTAGATCTGACTTGGCACAAATATTGTCTTCCTTTAACTATGGATTGACTAACAGCTGCGCAAACTCTGCTTATCACACCTTCAGCTTGCCTGATTATCCACCTGCCTACTCTAAAGTTAACCCTTGCAAGATAATCTCCTTGCACCAGATCAGCCTTCTACTTCAGCAAAGAGCATCTTAGCACCCAGGGGCATAGGAACTAAAAAAGTAGGGGACACACAAAATACCAAAAATAAGTGCCATGGAGCAGTATGTCTCTTCCAGGACAGCTTTAACCCAGAAAAGCTTTTGACTATCCCCCTATTACAACCCTAGAGGATGCAATAGGCAGCTAAGTAGCAGTAGAAAGAGTATTAGCCCACATGTTTAAACAATGTAATTACAAATGGCTAGTATACTTTTTCTGTCATGTATCTTTGCACCAAAACACCTGACTTTTTATATTTATCTACTCTTGCAATTGCAACTCACTTCTACTCTTTGTTCTTTATTGTTTTTTCTAGTATTCACTTTTCCCCATCTCACTTTCCACCAGGGATATGATAGTGAGGAGGGAGAAAGCCTGTGTTGTGCAGTGATATGAAAGAGAGGTGGGAGGAAGCCTGTGTTATGCAGTGATAAGATATTGAGGTGGGGGAAGCCTGTGTGATTCAGTGATATGATTGTGAGGAGAGAGGAAGCCTTTGTAAAGCAGGTATATGATAGTGAGGTGGGGGAAGCGGGTGTGATGCAGTGATATGATTGTGAGGAGAGAGGAAGCCTGTGTTATGCAGGTATATGATAGTGAGGATGGAGAAAGCACGTTTTATATAGTGATATGACAGTGGAATAAGACAGATTATGACAGAAGATTCCAAGCCACCCATGACTACAGCACAGATACATTTCTGTGTTTTCTTCTGAATCAGATTTTTGTCTGCATTCATACATGTTGTTTATTTATAGTTATTTGTATATAATAACAAGGGGAACTCTGGGACATGTCTAGCAGCATAAACCCTTATGTATGCATGTCTTACTCCTTTCCCTCCCCGTTATTCCTACTGTCTTCTCCCTCTAGCCTCTCCCCTCCTCTCTCTCTTCCATTTCTGTCTATTTCTTTATTCTTTGTCTTGCCTCCTCCCTTAAACATAGAGACATTGATTTAATGGCAGATAACTTAAAAGGCCCATATAGCTTGTCCATTCTATCAACCAAAAAGTCTGGCTTATTAAGAGGGCCTCGTGCTTAACCCAGGCATGTTTCACTTACTTAACTGTGGTTGAATCTACCACTTCCACATGAAGTCTATTCCAGTTATCTATTACTCTTTCTGTAAAGTACTACTTTCTTTTTATTTTCTCTCTCGATTTCTTTCTTCATTTCATCAAGCTTATTTACTCTGCAGGGAGGTCTCAAGATATTTAGGATAGCAGCTTATCTTTCTTCCATACTTGGCCTGATACCATTAGAATTGAGGGAGAATATGTATTGCCTCAGATCACTGCTTCCATTGGGGGTAGATAAGTACCATTCCTCAGGGCCACAGTTTTTTTGTCTCTTTAAACTTTGCCCCTCCCTCAGGCTGTTTGGTGCTCCTACGTCCATGCTAGCACCATACACACCTCACAATATTTTGACAGTATGTGATCCATTACCACATTACACTCTTGCAATGTAAACAAAAAGAACAACAAGATTCTTAAAATGTTAACTGTTTTACATTTTCATGATGAAAGTAAAAAGAATGATTGTGTTGCGGTTACTGTATTTCAAGATTTCTAAACACTTCCTGATAGTAGAATAAAGAGTAGTATTGAAGCAGAGTGGGTACAGTGTTATAATAAGCTCTATAAATAATAGTTTAACCTATTAAGAGTTTTGAAGGTATTTAAAATGTAATTGCTTCAAAATCTTAAAATATAATATATAATATATAAATATACCATAATGAAATGTATTTGTTAGTTTGTTAGTTTGTTCCGTAGTGCTTTGGAGGGGATAACAAAAAGGAAAAATACAAAAATAACAGACTGTAGAACATGGACGGCCCTGTTTTGAGCATAAAATCTTTGCAGAAATTGCTTTTTCCCAAAGCACCCTACAAGATTAGAAACTCGCTACTTACAATCTAAAGGGAATAAAAGCCTGGGGAACATCAGATAAGGATAAGCAAGGAGGGAAGTGAAAGCTGGCTAGGGTGGGAAGGAGTGCAGTTAGAAGTTAGAATGTTTTTTTTATTAAATGCCAGAGGGAAGACGTTTTCCAGAGTTAACAGAGTAGTTTGAGGTGAATGGCTTTAGTATGCAATATGCTATCTGTCCCTAGTGGTCAGAAAGGATAACCTGCAAATGGGAAAGTCATCTTTTGTTTGAATATAAACTGCATAGAGTAGGTTGCCAGTTCCTTCTCCAGTGGACCACAAATTTTAAGACATCTCTGCTATGACCTGCCCATCTTGCGTGACCCTACATGGTATATCTCACAGTTTCATTGTAGTACACAAGCCCCTTCACCACAACAAGGTAGCGATCCAGTATAGGTAGTATTTGGCTCATTTTGATTACAAAAATTTGTTGGCGCTGAAAATAAAGCTTGGTTTCCACTGTAGAACAATTAGTGAATGCCAGTCGCTTACAACAATTTACACTCTTTAGGGTTTACTTTATTTATTAGAATTAAAGTACCTACATAAAAATTGGGAATTTTAGCTTTTATTAAAAATTATGTATTCAATTACAACCTTTATTGTCAGTTTCACCATAATCGTCACATTTTTAGAGATGTCGATTTTGATAAAAAAACATAAATTGCTAACTTGATGACACTCAAAGGACTAAGAATTGTACATTAAAGTTCTTATTTGAATTAGCTTGAATTGTTTCTGTAAATAACACAAGTTAATTGCAATTACAACCCTCATAACCATAGCTTACTAGATTATGTTTGAGAAGTCAAAAAATGATCCAATAAGTATTTTGAACAAAATATCTTAACATACTGCTTTTGTATATTTTATAAGCTAAATATCATACAATAAAAGCACCATTGAGGAAGGACAATAAATGATAAATAAACAAAAATATGGAAGTATTGTAACAATAAATAAAAAAATATTACTGTATTTGTAGGAAGAGGGAAGTGTATAGAAGTAACTACATTAATAATGTGAATGTTGTGCCTGATCAATCCTGGAATCACATAATTTTAGGTTTATGTTTATGTTCAAGATAATAAAACTGCACAAGCCCCTAAAAAGATTTGTATGATACAAACTGAATACTGTTAGTATAAACTTAGTAAAATGCTATACATTATTTGGGCCATAATGGCCAAATGTAGTCAACTTTGGAAAGTTCTTTGGCTGTATTGCCATTTTTGATGATATAAAATGCCGGTGGTTGAAAAACACAGAACAAACCTAAAAACCAGATTCCCGATCCAATTGGTTGATTCATAATCATAAGAAGCTAGGTAATGAAAGGCATAGGGCTGAGGCATTCAGGTAGCAGAATAGTTTTAGGCACAAGCACCAGATCAGGGCAAGAGACAGACTGAAGAATCGTCAGGGACACACAAGACATGTATTTTATTTATTTATTCACAGTTTTATAGAGCTGTTATCCAAAGTGCTTTCAACAGTTAGAGGGTTAATGACAACATAGTTTAAAAAATTGTGAAGACATTGGTTGAAGGGATAATGACTATATAGATTTAAACATATAAATACAAGAGAAGATGAGGACCCTGCCCATCCAAAGCACGGAATAATCTCCTGCTCATGAGCTTAAAAACTAAACAAAACCATGGGAATGACTGAGTAGATGATGGGTCATTGGTATGCCTGGTCATATAATAGTAGTAGGGCAAAGGTGGAAGGTTAATCAGGATGGACATTGTGGGATGGTGAGTGACTAAGGTTTGATGTCAGTGGTTAATGTGTCTATAAAGAAAAAATAATAAAAAATTGATGTCAAGGAAATGGAGTAAAGAACAGAATATGTTGCACAGGTAATATTGTATGATGAAGAGATGTCCAGTCCAAGTGATAATCTTTGTTGAAGACAGAGGAGACAAAATGATCACATAACATTAGTTCATAATTATCAAGAATTGAATAGAATAGATTATCAGATTTCTGTATATATATTTAATCTAAATATATAAATATATATTTAATATTTTTTTATTCAAACAAAATATGGCCCTTTTATTTGTATTTATTTTTCTCACGCAAGTTTAATCATTTTAGTGCAATCCAGTTTCCTGTAATACAAGACCATATTCCACTTTGGGCCTTTGCATGCACAGATGTAAATATTATAAATGCAGGGGATCTCTCCACTTAAAAACTGTAAATTCACTTTTACCAGTATTTTTTTTTTTACCATTTTCTCTCAATCCTCAAAGAACAGAACTTCAAAGAGGTTAAGGCAATGCCTTGACTACATAATTAGGTCAAGATATCACTAGAACAAGATTTAGTTTTCTGGTAGGCTGCATGTGCCATTTCCCAGGTATCTGATAATGTTGTTTAAAATGCATTAATAATGAAAGGTCATTGTGTGCTCAACCTAGCCTATCTTATAGTAGGTTTAAACCACCATTCTTACTTAAAGCTCGATTTGAATCTAACAGACTCCTATGGGAGGAGACTTTGAACGCAGAGGAAGATTATATTATCACAATGTTAATGTGGCAGCTAAAATAATACAGCCTTATTAAATTGCGATTAGGCAAATTTAAAAGGGCTCTATATAAGCACATAGCATTTTTTTTTACAGAAGTTTTTAGTTAGTGAACTTCTATCCAAAAGCAAGGTATGCTGTGTGCTTAAATAGAGTCCTTTTAAATTTGCAGAATCGCAATTTAATAAGGCTGATAATGTTTTACAACTGAACTAGTGGAAGTTCATTAATTTACAAAGATACACCCTTCTGTGCAAATAACAAACAGAATCTGAATCAGAACCCAGCAGTAAAGAAGTATTGCATATGTACAAGTTAAAAATAAAAAAATGTGTTTATTTTTTTTGTTTTCTAAAAACATGTTGCCTATTATAAAGTTTAATTATTTAAAAGACCATATAGAAGAAATTTGACCACAACACTTTTGATACATTTAATACATTTTCCTGATGCTTTTATTCCTTAAAAATACGTAATTTTGAAATATGGCTTATAGATGTACAGCCTTATTAAATTGCGATTCGGTACATTTAAAAGGGCTCTATTTAAGCACATAACATATTTTTTTACAGAAGTTTTTAGTTAGTGAAGTCCTTGCTTTTGGATAGAAGATCACTAACTAAAAACTTCTGTAAAAAAATATGCTGTGTGCTTAAATAGAGCCCTTTTAAATTTGCCGAATCGCAATTTAATAAGGCTGGTAGTCTGCAATGTTGTCGATTTGTTGTTTGGTTTTTAAAATAAAGGTTCCCGAGACATTTAAAAAAAAAATAGTAAATAGTTATGGTTTAAATTATGCAGGGTATGCAAATACTAATTTACCAAAAAAAAACATTGCACGATTATATAAAGTATGTGTTTGTGTGTGAACCCAATGGATCATAGAGTTGTGTATTATGTGATTGGTTAAGGGAAAGTAGTAGTGTTTCTAGAAGGGAAATACCCATGATTCTCAAAATGTGCCTGTCACTTGCATTTGTTCAATTCTTCTACTCTATTTTAAATCCCATCTCTTTTGTTTAAATCCTTCTGAATTCATTTACTAAACGACTCTACCTCCCTTTTCTTAAATTTCAACATAATTTACTATTCTACCTTTCTTTTTCTCAAAGCCTGCCCATCCCCTTGGATATGTAATGCAATGGAAGCCTTAATAGAGTGAAATATTTATGGGAACACTAAGGCTGGATTTAATGGTGATAGCGCTTTCATGGCGCAAGCATATTGATTGAAGCTGAAGTGATCTTTACTAATGGGGTATGATATATGGAAGTAAAGAATGGAGGCCTATATTTTTGAGGTTAAAATATTACATACATAGGCCCCCATTTAATTGTCCAAATCGCAATTACATAACCCCGTAATGGAACCCGTAAATGTTACTATTAATATTCTATAGGGACTTCATTTTATGTGTGTATATGTTTCTAACAACTGGGATGGATCTTTATTATGTCATTTTAAGTCTAAGAAAAATATATACAGCAATTTTCATGTTATTAATAGGTATTATGAGGTTAAACTGGTATAATTTAACTAATTGCCAAAGTTGATTATTTTGATTTTGTGTCTTTGTTCCTGTCTTTGCTTTTACACTTCTCACACGGCACCCGCAGGACCTCTATTCTGTGGAATTTCTTCTGTTCTCTTACACTCTCTCTCCCTCTTCTGTGAAATATAAATCCTCACTAGAACATTGCTTTTGTAAAGTAGCCTATCACCTACACCCTTGGAACCCGATTCAATTACGTTCATCTCCGATTCCGGTGCTATTCAATTGAAGATGCCCGCAAGTTATGGGCCGAACGCCGAAGCCGTAAACCATGCACTTGTGCAGTTCAGGGCAGGAACATGATCAATTAAGCAAGGCTTTAACTAGCCATTTAGAAACAGCCAATAGAAAATGAGACCGCCATCATTACGGCAGTAAAACATGGAGGTTACATGTCAATCTATTAGGTTCGGGGGTCTGATATGCGATCAGACTTGCAAACCCTCAAAATATAAAATTATCAAAATTAATGCAAATACTGCTCTAGTTCATATGTGTGGCCTGATATGTATTAGCAAATTGATACCCGAGATCTATATAACCCCGAAATGACACATAAATAAATATGATTTACTGCCTATTTGCGAGCTTGAGACTGTTGTGCAATTAATTCTAATGTCTTTCATCACTTTCCCCTTTATTTACAGTGCAGTATTGATTTTTTATTTGCATTTACAGTGCTGCGGACAAAGGTTAATGCGTCCTCTCTAGCACTCGTAGGATTTTCTCCTACATTTGCCGTTTACGGGTGTGAAACCATTTGAGGGCTTGGGGAATTGTAGCAATTGAATAGCGATTTGTGATTTTCGCCATCGTAACTCTTGCGAATGGGAAAGATCAAAGGCTTCTGTTGGGTTTAAATTCCGGTGTAACCACTGCACAGTTTTCAAGCCCGTAACACGTAAGCCGTTTGGAGCCCACAAAAAAGACACCAATTAATAGCAAATTAACTTACGGCCTCACTTATGGGCTCCAGTAACTTATCATTGCTCAATTGAATCGTGCTCTTAATGTATTGTGTCCTCACACCCTACTAAGACAAACTTTGCTGCCCAGTGAGATACAGTCAATTCCTCCAATATTTAAAATATGTTCACCTTGTCCATGATGTGTTTCATTTCCCCAATCCTCTTTTACCGATTGTAATGTCTGTATGGAAGAAAACTCAATCCATCTTGTTTCATTGTGTTTAATTTGCATTGTTATAATTTGTCTTTGCAGTTACTGTACCATTTGTAATTTTCTATAACCCTTCTAAATAGGTATCTTTCCTGTTTAGGGTTAGGGTAAACTTCATAGCTCCCCTACTTTAGTATGTAAAGGTTATCACCTGCCACTACTTTAACCCTAAACCCTACCTCTAAACCTAAACCCTAACCCTAAGAAGAAATTAAACAAATTCTTGGCGCACTATCATCACGCCACCTACACGTCACTGAGCTGGTGGGATCAAAAGAGAAATGGTCCCTAAAAAGAGCTACAAAAAAGTTGGAGCTATAATAGTAAAATAATAATAATTTCTAAATAAGCATAGAAAGAACAAAATATGGTTCATATTTATTAAGACATATTAATTAAGTCCAAGTTAATTAGAAAATAATTTTTAGGAAAATAATTTTTAGGAGTCAATACAAATTAAGAACAAAATCCAAAACAGGAAACTAAGACAATGAATAATATTCTCTTATTTAAAAATAGACTAATCTTAAGTAAAAAAAAAAAAAAACTGTGGTTTTAATGAGGAAGAGACAAGTGAACGGAACATTTTGTTTCGAGGATTTTATCCCCAGAAGTATAGCAGTCTCAATTGCTGTGGAAATCAGCTAATGAGTATGTATAAATTATTGAAAACAAAAAGAGTATAAGCTGATTTCTGGGCCTTTTTTTTTTCTAAATTACTTCATGAGAAAGGCAGAATTTGGATTCATGGCCATTTTTATGAAGAGTTATTTGATGTATATACATTTAATGATGTGAAAAAAAACATTGAAATTAAAGCAATTTTAAATTGCACTAGTTAAGGTTTAATATTATGTTACACTATATCCAAAAACCGTATGGTCAATCTGACATATACAAAGAAACAGATCTATCTGCACATATGTTTTAGGTCATTTATCACATATACTATGAGGAAAGCATGCAGTGGGAGGAGCCAAGTAGCAATTGGTACGAGCATAATAACAGAAAGGGCCAGAGACAATAAACAGGTTGAGACAGTCCAGCACAGGATCACATGTAAACAGTCCAGAAGTTCCTGGCAAAAAAGAATAACTTGAACCAGAACTCTGTAGAAATAGGAATGGAGTCGGCGTAAGTAAAACCTGGAATGGATTAACATTGTCTGGATCGCATTATGCTTATTATGGGCCTCATTCAATTGCGATTTGGCCAATTGAATAGGGCTCTAAATAAGCACATAGCACATTTTTTTTAAATAAGTTTTTAGTTACTAAAGACCTTGCTTTTAGATAGAAGTTCACTAACTAAAAACTTATTTACAAAATATATGCTATGTGCTTATTTAGAGCCCTGTTCAATTGGCCAAATCACAATTGAATGAGGCCCTTAGTTTCTCAAAAGCTCAAAAGATCTCCATACCAGATGCAGAGAATATCCTTGGAAGAAGTAGCAATACTTATACCCCCCCAAAAATCAATCAATCAGCTGTATATTAATATCACAATATGTATCATTATAATTTGACATTCTATGTGATGAAAAACGACCACAATGCATTGTTTTGACGACCACACTATTGCATGTTTATTTGATCAACAGTTTACATGATTGGTACAACATTTCCAACATGAAAACTATTACCCATACCCAGCTAGTTAGACATACAAATGTATTGACTCTAGATAGTAATGTAATCAGTCCTCAAGCTGCTCCAATGAGAACTCATAATTTTTGGAAAGTACCAGGTGGCAATGTGATTGAGTCCCACAAATTACATAAACTCTCATATTCCTCATGAACAAAACTAAATTTCATACTTTGGTAATTTGCGGCTACCTTCCGATGGCTATTGACTAACATTATCACTTGGGAATAGAGCAACAATAAGCAAGCTCGATAGCAGGCATCAACACAAACCTGAAAACATAGGGCGATATTCAATTGAGGTTTTAGGGCAGCCCGTAAGTGAGGTTGCAAGTTAAATTACTATTCAATTGGTGTCTTTTTGTGGGCTTGGATCGGATTCTGAATTACTGCCTTGAAAAAATGGTGATTGTTAAACTTGTAACTTACAGCCTCCAGAAGCCTTTGATCTTTCACTATCGGAAGGCTAAAATCGCAAATCGTTATTCAATTGCTCAATTTCCCCAAGCCTGCAAATGTTGTCACACCCGTAAATGGCAAATTAAGGAGAAAATCCAACTAGTGCTATAGAGCAGTGGTCCCAACCTTTTTGGCACCAGGGACCATTTCCATAAACAAAAAATGTTCATGGCCCAGTGGGTAGGGGAGGGGTGTGGATGCAAAAAAAACTTTTGGGCCCCCCAAGGAGAAGGGGCAGTACCATAACCCCCCAGCAACAACACTCAGCCTCCAGCACTACCATTCAAGCCCAACCCCCCCCCCCCCCCCGAGCAGCCCCATTCAGCTTCAATCCCCCAGTAGCACGATTCAGCCCCCCAGTAGCACCATTCAGCCCCCCAGCAGGTCCGCTCAACCCCAAAACCCCCCAGCAGCACCATTCACCCCCCAGCAGCACCATTCACCCCATATCAGCACAATTCAGCCCTCCCAGCAGCACCATTCACCACCCCTGCAGTACCATTCACCAGCCCAACATCCCCATTCACCCACCAGCAGCACTATTCACTCCCCCCAGCACCACCATTCAGCCTCCAACCCCCCAGTAGCACCATTCAGCCCCCCAGCAGCCCCACAACCCCCCAGAAGAACCATTTACCCCCTCCCAGCAGCCCCATAACCCCCAGCAACACCACTCAGCCCCCGGGACCACCATTCAGCCCCAACCCCCCCAGCAGCCCTATTCAGCCCTCAAACCCCCAGTAGCACCATTCAGCCCCCCAGTACCACCACTCAGCCCCTCAGCAGCACCATTCATCCCTCCTGCAGCACTATTCACCACCCCAAAAGCCCAATTCACCCCCCAGCAGCCCCAACACCCCAGCAGCCCCATTCACCACCCAGCAGCCCCATTCAGCCCCCAACCCCCAGCAGTCCCATTCAGCCCCACAAACTCCAGCAGCCCCATTCAGCCCCCAACCCCCCCAGTAGCACATTCAGCCTCCCAGCAGTCCCATTCAGCCCCACAATCCCCCAGCAGCCCCATTCACCCCCTCCCAGCAGCCCCATAACCACCCAGCAACACCACTCACCCCCAGCAGCCTCTTTCACACCAGCAGCGTCTTTCACACCAGCAGCCCCCAACCCCCACAGTCTTATTCACCCCCAGCAGTCTCATTCAGCCCCCAGCAGCCCCATTCAGTCCCACAACCCCCCAGCAGCACCAGTTACAACCTCCCAGCAGCCCTATAACCCCCCAGCAACACCACTCACCCCCAGCAGCCCCCAACCCGCCGCAGTCTTATTCACCCCCCAGCAGTCTCATTCAGCCCCCCAGCAGCCCCATTCTTTTTTAATAGCATTTGAATAGCATCGCAATTGTAGACGAACGGGAGCTCGCAACACACCTGCAGACAAACAGCCGTCTCCGAGTTGCAGGCTTGGGGAGCTACAGTTCATTGAGGGAACCATGAATGCCAACATGTACTGTGACATACTGAAGCAGAGCATTATCCCCTCCCTTCAGAGACTGGGCAGTATTCCAACATGATAATGACCCAAAACATACGTCCAAGACGACCACTGCCTTGCTAAAGAAGCTGAAGGTAAAGGTGATGGACTGGCCAAGCATGTCACCGCCTAAACCCTATTGAGCATCTGTGGGGCATCCTCAAATGGAAGGTGGTGGAGTGCAAGGTCTATAATATCCACCAGCTCTGTGATGTCATCATGGAGGAGTGGAAGAGGACTCCAGTGGCAACTCGTGAAGCTCTGGTGAACTCCATGCCCATGAGGGTTAAGGCAGTTCTGGAAAAAAATGGTGGCCACACAAAATATTGACACTTTGGGCCCAATTTGGACATTTCCACTTAGGTGTGTTTATGGCTGTGTGTTGACTTATTTTGAGAAGACAGCAAATTTACACATTATACAGGCTGTACACTTACTACTTTACATTGTAGTGTCAGTTCTTTAGTGTTGTCACATGAAAAGATATAATAAAATATTTACAAATATGTGAGAGGTGTACTCACTTTTGTGAGATAGTGTACATGTATGTATTTATAGCATAGGGAGTTTTGTAGAAGGAATGTAGCTTAGGCAGAATTAAATTAATGTATATTGACCTTTAAATGTTAATCAAAATTCCTCATCTTCAAATGAGGAGGAAATCTGTCAAACAGGACAGAAGCAAACAATGATGCACAATGACTACGCCTTTACTGTGTTGGCAACACAGTATGCGGTTCATTTGTAAAGGTTTTTTGGTGCTATTGTAAATGGGAAAGTTTAGAAAAAATTGTACATATCATTAATATTTGTGTACCCGATTAACAGCAACGATTGCACCAGGCTTACTATTTTTATAAACTTGTATTCGATTCAGTTATTTTAATTTAACTGGCAAAAAATTAAAAAACATTATGTTTTTTTAAAATACCACTATGGATTAAAATGAACAAAAGCTAAATATTCTTAGGTTTAGCAATAAAATCACAAAAATTAACATTTCAGCTCACATTTAATCCGTTAAGTGCCTTAAGTCTAGATAAATTCTTTAGTCCCTAGTATATGGACACATTTATAACATTTTTACTAAGCATCTCTATGAATGCTGTGTACCTGTTGGAGTCAATAAGAAAAACCAACAATATACATTATGTTCTCACTTTATAGCCTCCCTTAACTAATTAAAAGTCCTCTTTTACGCCATGTATCTGCAGGTAGCAGCGGCCTCAACCTCCTAGAGGACTCCAGTGCTTTGCACTGCTGCATTGACAGTAGCTCCATGTTTGAAAAGCCCTATCAGCACTTTTCTGAATAAATAAGTAAACTATACACTTTATATTCAGCATAAGCTCAGTTTTCTACTGGTATAATTGCGTTTACACCACTGCTATGTCAATAGTGTTATGGATGCACTTGTACCAAATATATATGTTTTTAGATATACAGTACCTTGCAAAAGTATTCACCCCCCTTGGCTGTTTACCTATTTTGTTACATTACAGCCTTAAATTCAATGTTTTGTTAATCTTAATTTTATGTGATGGATCAGAACGCAATAGTCTAAGTTGGTGAAGTGAAATGAGAAAAATATATACATAAAACAATTTTTTTTTAAATAGAGAACAGAAAATTGGCATGTGCTTTTGTATTCACCCCCTTTGTTATGAAGCCCATAAAAAGCTCTGGTGCAACCAATTACCTTCAGAAGTCACATAATTAGTGAAATGATGTCCACCTGTGTGACAATCTAAGTGTCAGATGATCTGTCATTAAATATACACACCTTTTTTGAAAGGCCCCAGAGGCTGCAACACCTAAGCAAGAGGCACCACTAACCAAACACTGCCATGAAGACCAAGGAACTCTCCAAACAAGTAAGGGACAATGTTGTTGAGAAGTACAAATCAGGATTAGGCTATAAAAAAATATCCAAATCTTTGATGATCCCAGGAACACCATCAAATCTATCATAACCAAATGGAAAGAACATGGCACAACATCAAACTAAGACTCGGCCGCACACCAAGACTCATGGGCTGGGCAAGTAGGGCATTAATCAGAGAGGCAGCACAGAGACCTAAGGTAACCCTGGAGGAGCTGCAGAGTTCCACAGCAGAGACTGGAGTATCTGTACATAAGACATACGCTCCATAGAGTTTGGTTTTATGGCAGAGTGGCCAGAAGAAAGCCATTACTTTCAGCAAAAAACAAACTGGCACGTTTTGAGTTTGTGAAAAGGCATGTGGCAGACTCCCAAAATGTATGGAGGAAGGTGCTCTGGTCTGATGAGACTAAAATTGAACTTTTCAGCCATCAAAGAAAACGCTATGTCTGGCGCAAACCCAACACATAACATCACCCAAAGAACACCATCCCCACAGTGGTGGTGTTATCATCATTCTGTGTTGATGTTTTTCAGCAACTGGGAAACTGGTCAGAGTTGAGGGAAAGTTGAATGGTGCTAAATACAGGGATATTCTTGAGCAAAGCCTTTACCACTCTGTGCTTGATTTGAGGCTAGGATGGGGGTTGAACTTTCAGCAGGACAATGACCCCAAACACACTGCTAAAGCAACACTTGAGTGGTTTAGGGGGAAACATGTAAATGTGTTGGATGGCCTAGTCAAAGCACAGACCTCAATCCAATAGAAAATCTGTGGTCAGACTTAAAGATTGCTGTTCACAAGCACAAACCATCCAACTTGAAGGAGCTGGAGCAGTTTTGCAAGGAGGAATGGGCAAAAATCCCTGTGGTAAGGTGTGGCAAGCTCATAGAGACTTATCCAAAGCGAATTGGAGCTGTGATTGCCGCAAAAGGTGGCTCTACAAAGTATTATTGACCTTAGGGGGGTTAATAGTTATGCACATTGACTTTTTCTGTTATTTGCTTCACAATAAAAAAAAAATGTTTTTTAAAGTTCTGTAAATTAAATGCTGCAAATCCTCAAACAATCCATGTTAATTCCAGGTTGTGAGGCCACAAAACACGAAAAATGCCAAGGGGGGTAAATACTTTTGCAAGACACTGTATATTTTGGCCAACACAGTCAAAACCGTCAAGAGCATAACATAATTTTGTAAACACCAAAAACAATGTTTTTCATTAAATTGGTGGCAGTGGGTGCTGTTATTACTGTACAAACAATTGGATCGCTTCTCTGGGCAATCAGATTATTTTTATTGCACCCTTCCTGATCCTTTTAGCTGTCATCACTGTCATCTTCCATGAGGGAGCTTTTTTAGGCTGGTGTTGGATGGAGGCAGTGTTGTGGGTGTTATGGAGCAACACTGTTTCATGTACCTGATTGATTTAGCAACTAGGAGGATTCTGGGTATGGTTATGTGACATTGCACAATCATGTTACCTCACCCTGAACCAATCAGCATTCATTTTAATAAGGACCTCTGCCAGCATAGAGTAGATACTGTATGTGCTTATCACACATATCTATTTTGTGCTTGGCACCCAGAGTCTTAACCCGTTCTTGTATTAATTCACTGCTATATTTTATCGCTGACTCCTCGCCCTATGGCTACTTTGCCTTCTGTCAGCATACAGCTGAGATTTCCTGAGGACTGTCAAATGTGTCACAAGCAGAAGCCTCAGATCTAGTTATCATGTAGGTTCAATTTTACCTCTGGAACTGAATCAATCAGCTACTATTTGGCTGTGAAAGGTAACAGGTGATTCATTTCACAATCTACAGCAACTTGCTAGTACCCAACATCCCTTACTTTACTACAAATCTGAAATAACATAGATACGGATGGAGCAATGAGATGGGGTGGCATATATTATGAGTGTAATGAGGGGAACATCAAATGAAGGGGGTATGGAATAAACAAAGTAAAAAGCATTAGTACTTAATAGTCATGGAAGTTGGACCAAGACAGTGGCTCTTTTATTTTCGCATTTTCAACCCCAGTTTTCTCTTTGACCCACTAAAGTTTTCTTCTTGCATTCCTCACTCCAGGGAAATAACTTTGAGCATTATAAGTACTTTCAAGGTGTTCAAATACAAGCTCGTTATGTTTACACATGCAATGCATGGTATTGGCATCTGTAGTTTAGTATCCTGTATTTCCTCTTATCTTGCACACTATGCACTAAGTGTGTCTGTTGTTAAGCATCTCTTACTCTGTCAATCTCTCTGTAGGGTACCCCAAGGTTCTGTCCTGCACTGTCTTCTCATTTCTTTGTACAAGATTTTTGGCTGATCTCATCACATCATTTAATGTGCAATGTATTCTCTATATACGTTTCAACCTCGGCCTTTAAAACTTATCTAAAGATTATTAACTTCATGATTGTACTTCCACAAAACTAACTTGGATGGTCTTCAAACAACTAATATTTAACATGCCAATGTACTTTTAGTTGGCAAAATGATTTAACATTTTTGCCTCAATACATGGTTTAAAGGAACATTGAATTCCCAAATTATTTCCCATCAGATAGATTGCTTCTAGGTTATGTGAGCAATTTTCTTTTTTTTATAAATTATTTTGCTAAAGCATTTTATATTTTTATATTTATAGTGTCAAGAGAGTGCAGACCTCCTTCTTAAATACTTTGCTAATAATATTTAGTATGGACAGCCATCATAGCTCCGGAGCCAATCAGGGAACACAAGAGAATTAAGTTCAACCTCTCCCAGAGTTCTCTGCCAGTTCACTGTGTCGTATTGTAAAGTTAGAGGGGATATAATACAAACAAAATTGTATTTTTATTTTTCAAACAGCGACGAATAAAATGGTTAAAAAGCTAAGGTATTTTAAAAAAAGGGCAAATGTCTGGAGTACAGCAATCCAATTAGCATACAGAAATTCTGTGTTATAGATATCCTCCAATTGGAGGGATGCTGATATTCCAACCTTCAGTCAAAGTTATATCATTCAAATGGTAAATCCATATGTTTACATGTGCTGACCCATTGGGATATAAATATATCAGTGAAGCTATACTATCAGTAAGCTTATAATGAATGGTATTGAGTTGGCTTGCTTGATAAATAAATTGTCCCAAAAGTAAGATCTGTGGATCTAACTATGAATGCCTCGTAGAATTTCAAGAGTCCTATGGAGATATATATGGCACACATTCATACAGACAAACACAATGAAGTCCATGTACTAGATAGCAATAAATATTCGGTGCTTAGGTCTCCCAGGAACAGACTGTCAGTTAATCAAGTCCAGAGTAAATCTAGGGCAGAATTGGTTAAATCCGGAGCATAAACGGGGAATATGAGGGACATTAAGCTAGGCCATAAACTCTAAACACCCGCGGGCTGCACTATCATTGACTTCCGGGTCTGTACCACGCATGCGCACGTCTGCGTGATGACGTACGCTGCGTGGTTACTACGGCCTGACGCGTTTCGACGTGAATACGTCTTTCTCAAAGGTAAAAAAGCATGATCCCCTGCCTTCGGAGACTGGGCCGCAGGTCAGCATTCAAACATGATAACGATAATATCACTGTATTTTGCATCCATTTAATATCCAGTTCCAGTAACACTTAGTAACACTTCCTCACCAGTAAGAAGTCACTAAATTGCTATTTATTTTAAGAGCTTTGCCTTCACTTTTAACTGTAAACATGGAGCAAAATGAGCTACTGGAAATATATATAATACATTTGAAGGTGATAGATAAAAAAAAAAAAAACTTAGTTCACAACAGAAAATAACACAAAACTATTACAGATCCAATCATAAAATTCTAGAAGTTATCTTAAACACACAAACAAGAAAGGGATAGAGTAACCATAACTTCACTGGTAATAGAACACTTTTTACAGGAATACTTTGGATTTATTTAATTTCATTTTGTTTTTATTTCATTGCATTTTTTTAATTAGGTGATATTAATCAATGACGGTGGGTTGCGACTGTTTGGAGTTTTGAGATGTCTTATTTAAAAGGAGTCACCATATGTGCTTCAGATCATCAGTTAGTGGGAGAAAAAAACATATGTCATGATGGCTTTAACTTGGCCTTGCATCTCAGAATAAATAATGAGCTGCATTGTGGTACTTATTAGAATCAGCTGCACAGGTTGTAGAAGAAACAACTACAGTTTTAATATTTCATTCTTAAACAGATTTAATATTAAATAGACCTATTATAAAACATGTGGACGACCAACCTAGTGGTCAAGAAGTTGGTCTGTGATGTGGTAGACTGTGTTTCAAGTGCCATAGAATGGTCCAAGGGTTTTTGACCTAGCAAAGCCTCTCCCAGCAGGACTGAAAGAGTTAATTTTCCTGAGCAGTTGGTTAGATGTACTTGAGAATACATGATTTAAGACTGCTCCTGGCGTTTGGGTGTGGTTGCTGATGAAGTATGCAGTTTTGTCTAGAGTTGGTGGAAGACACACACAAATAAAAATCAATGCAGTTGGTTTGAGCTTGAAAAGAGAGACAGAGTGATAATGATGTACAGTTGGTCTCAGTTGAAGAAAGAAACACACATAGATAAGTGTGTGTGTTTGGTCTGAGTTGGACAAAAGAGACACACAGAGAGAAGAAGTGTTTATGGTTGGTCTGAGTTGGACAAAAGAGACACACACAGAGAAGTGTGTGCAGATGTCTGAAGCTGAAAAAAGACACAGACAGACAGCAGCTGAGAGGAGAACTGATGGTCTGAAGAAAGATACAGACCAGTGATTAACAAACTGGTGGACTTTTTATTTTGCTCCACCCAGGTTTAGCTCGATGAGAGCTTCATAGTGAATACACTTTCTATCTGTTAAAGTAGTGCTTCAGGGGAAGCTAAGCATATTATTTTCTTTGATGTGTTTTGGTTTATTACTGTTGTATCCACTGGCTGAAATGTTAGTATAACTTGGAAAAGTATTACAGCCCCCTATATTGTTGCTAATATTCTTTTCTGTGATTGACTGTTTCGATAGCCAAAGAATAGTAATACTAGAATTAAACTCTATTTGAGTCTGTTCAGTTCTGGTATAGAACTGGCTACAGAAAAATATTTTTACTGTGCCTCCTGTGATTGACGGCACAACAGAAATGTAAATGTATGATGTAAAAAAATTGTGAGCTTCATGACCCATAAAAAGCACTATGTGATTCTAGTCTGGAAAAATAACAACTTAAACATAACTGCATTAGCTTTTGGAACATGGCTTTCTAACATGCAGTATCTAATCAAGTAAAAGCTATAATTCATGAAAAGAAATCAATATCTTTATCTCTAGATGAAATTATGTTTATAAATGCTGTTATCTGTGTGCCATCATCCCATATAAAGACAATTTAGCTTTTTCTGTTAACTGCTCATTTGAATGATTGTATTGATTAAGCTCAGTTAAAATTTCACGGATTGTAGCTATTTTGTTAAATTTTCTGGTACCTTAATTACTGAATGGGTTGATGTATGGGCTAATATTTTTTTAATGCTTATATAATAATGGCAAGTCCTGCAATCTTCAGCAAAGCACTACACGGCCTCAGCAATGCTTACTGAATTGAGGGGTATCTGTTTTATTTATTGTTTTCTTGTTATTTATTATATTTTAATAAACAATATTGATTTTATGAAGCTTAGTGATTTTATGCACTGAAAATATATGATATTTAATGTAAAATATACAGCAATAAATGAGTAATTACGAAACAAATAACAGATATTTCGAGTTATACATTTACTGTAGTATTATTTTTGGTTGATTAACATAAACAGTTTTTAAGTGATTTTGATTTTAAGGGCTCACTATCAGCACTAATATAGGGACTTATTCTTTATTTTAATTACACCATCACCATGTAAAGCAAATACAGATTTGTTTTGTTAAATGTTAAAAAAGCTTTTAAAATGTTTTAATTCTGTCCATGGGAAAACACTAAATACTATGAGCCCGATTAAATTGAGCAATCGTAAGTTACTGGAGCCCAGAAGTGAGGCCATAAGTTAATTTGCTATTCAATTGGCGTATTTTTGCGGGCTCCAAACGGTTTACAGGTTACAGGCTTGATAGTTAAACCCGGAACTTACAGCCTTTGATCTTTCACTTCCACAAGAGTTGCGATGACTAAAATCGCAAATTTTTTCACATGAAGGAGAAAATCCTACGAGTGCTAGAGATTAACTGCAAGGGGGTTAAACACCTATTCGTAGCACAAATAAAAAATAAATACTGCACTATAAATTAAGGGGAAAGCGATGAAAGACATTATAATTAATTGCACAACAGTCTCAAGCTCGCAAATCGACAGTATAGAAAAAATATTATGTTTCATTTTGGGGTTATATGGATCTTAGGAATCAATGAATTAATACATATCAGGCCACCCATATGGACTAGCACAGTATTGCCATTCATGTTTATAATTTCGTAATCTACAGGTTTGCGAGTCCCTCCGCATATTGGACCCCCGGACCTAATTGATTGACATGTAGCCTCCCTGTTTTACTGCCATAATGATGACAGTCTCATTTTCTATTGGCTGTTTCAAAATCGGAGGTTATGGTCTTGCTTAATTGATCATATTCCCGCCATGAACTTCTACAGAAGAATGCATGGTTTACTGAGCCAGCTTTCGGGCCGTAACTTGCGGGCTCCTTCAATTGAATAGCACCAGAACCCGCAGCACGCCTGCAGACATAAGGCCTGTATCTTGCAAGATGCGGGCTTGCAATTGAATCGGGCTCTTTCTGTCCTCTCTCTTTGAACGCTCTCCTTTCACAGTAAGAATTACATTTGAGAACAAGGACAATGCATCCTGGGATATGACTTGTCATTTGCTGACAAACAGCAATAGCAATATAAGGAAACTCTAATGCTTCAGTATGTTAGAAATAAAACCACAAATTCAATGAATCAGTACCATCTTGGGCTTTGACTTTGGCTCTTAACACTTTAAATGATTTTGGCATGGTTGGCCCTACTAAGCTTACCAATAATAAAAACATCTATTATTGCATTTAGTTGTGAATTTCTATGGTACCTTTTATATTAATTGTGTCTTGACTTTATATGACTAATTATCCACTGTTTCTTCTTCTTGAAATGGATAGGAAAAGGGGTCCTGATCTACTTAAAATCGGCTCAGACCCGTGAACCTGTGAACTTGACAACTCCATTATAAGAACTATTGTGCTAGAAAGTGGTCTTATAGTGATGGGCACAGGCAAGGATTTCAGATTTTTTTAAACGATTAAAGGAACACGGTAGTCACATGTTTGTGACAATTTGTAGTTCAGTTTGCTAATTAATTACACTTGTCACTTAATTGATCTACCCTTGTGTACCATGAATTCATGCAGATATTGCCCATTCCTAAACATCAAGAATGTAAATAGATCACTAAACATAGATTTGACAGCAGAGAACCAAAAAAGCCCATCTGACCTATACGTTCTATCTACCTAAACGTTTGACTTATTAAAGCTTCAGGATAGGTTTATGCTTACCTCAGGCATGCTTAAATTCCTAAACAGTGTTAAGCCCTATCACTTACCTTGGAAGGCTTTTCTGCTTATCTACTACTCTTACTTTGTGGTAGTACTTTTGCATATTATTCCCTAGATCTTCTACCATTATTCTCCTTTCTATCCTCTTATCTATACATATTCTGGTCATGATCTCTTTCCTTATAAATGTTGTATTTTGGACAATGCACCAGTTTAGTTGCCTTTCTGTGAATTGTTTCTAAAAAGTTTGTGAAGATAAAGATATAATACAAATGTATACCGTATATATAACTATTATTGTAAACTGTAGTAAGCCTGTTCAGATTGGTGCACCACCTAGTGTTATGACCCCACTCTTAGATTTGCAAAGAAAAATATATAACGTTATAACTACAAATGTGTTCATATACTGAAATGTAGTATACTTACATCCTATTGTCCCTTAAAAATGTGCCTCCCTAGGCCTGGACCTTGCTGATCATTGTAGAAGTACAGTCCTAAAAAAACTCAACAAATAGTGTATATTAAGGGAATGCTGGATTATTCTGCACATAGAAGAGATGACTGGGTTGAGGATTTGTAGGTTGAAATACTTTAATAACACTAAGCAATTTACTTCCTTATAGTAATTAAATTCAGAAAACAGCGCACATATTAAAACTTGGTTCTCTGGAGAAGGATTTTCATTTTATAGCTTCTTTTCAACAATATTGCATTTCAACAATAATGTTGAAGATATGATGTTCCTAGATAAACTGGCATGCGATGGAGAGGAGAAAACCAGAATTAGCAGCAAAAAAATATATATATATATTTTTGTATTACTAGACCATATATTCATGTGGCTCTTAAGAGTAAATATTGATGAAATTGCCCTAGTACAGATGTTCTATGAAAAATCAAAAAGGAGATATCTAGGAAAAAAAGACGTGATTCAGCAAGAAATTGTAATACACAGATATCATTTAACTATGTATGAATTGAATATATTTTTGCATCACATATATAGTTGTCTTACTGCGAGTTGTCATCACCCTTTGCGGGCCTCGCGAAGCGAGGGACGCAATGTGGCCCACAACTGCAGCAAGGGACTCAGTTGCAGGTGTGGAGGCCGCACGACAACTATATTTGTGATTGGCTGTCTCTCCCGCCACTCTTCCTGCCTGAGCAGTCATCCCATTGCCCACACCCCACATTTGGTTGCCAAGGAGAAACTGTAGCAATGAGCTCAGACACCCCCAAGCCCGTGCTGAGTGCCCAGATCTGGGCTAGGTGGGTGGATCCGCAGCCAGGCCCAGGCTGGGCTCAGTATGTGGGGTAGGCCTGTAAGGCCCACAAGGTAGAGGGGGCCTCAGAAGGCGATGGCACAGTTAGTGAATGGAGGGCCTGGTGCAAAAAAAACAACAACTTGGGCCACCCTCACAGTACGTGAGGACAGTGGGGGAGATAGAGCAGAGAAAAAGGTAGTGAGAAAAGGGATAAGGTGGGAGTATATGGAGAGAATAGGGAAGAGAGATGGAAGGGGAGAGAAACTAAAGAAGAGTGAGAAAGTGAAGGAAGAGAGAGAAAAGGGAGAGAGTCTTGAGAGTAGAAATAAAAAGTGGGAGAAATGGGGAGAGATAAGAAGGAGAGAAATTAAAGACAAAGGTTAAAGTGAAAGGGAGAAAAAAGGAGGAGTAGGGAGACGGAGGGGGGATGGAGAGGGGGGATGGTGGAAAGAAGGGGGGAAGGTGGAAAGAAGGGGAATAGTAGAAGCAATAGGGAGAGTGTGCAAAAAAAAGGGTGAAGTAGATGAGAGATTAGGAAGAGGAGAGGGAAGGGGAATGAGAAGGGGGCAAGGCAAAGGGATGGTAAGAGAATGAGAGAGATACAATTAAAAGAAAATAGGGGAATGGGAGAAAGAGATACAGGTGTGAGGTGGTGGAGGGAGAAGGGGTATATAGGATAGTGGGCAGAAATGGGGGCAAAAGAAGGGTAGGGAGAAGAGAGAAAATGGAGGGAGACATTGGGCAGAGAGGAGGAAGTTATAAAAAAGAGACTAATGGGAGAAGGTAGAGAGAGGGAGAAAGAGTGGAGAGGCAAAATGAGGGATATGGAGGAGGAGTACAGAGGGAGGAGGAAAGATAAAGAGTGGTTCAAAGTGAAGTGGGAGATAAAAAGAGGAGAATATGGGAGGAGAATATGGAGAGAAGAGGGGAAATTATGGGGAAAGAGATGAGGGAAAGAGAATAGAGAAAAAAGAGATAGGAGGGGAGAGATACGTTGGAAAAAGCAGGGAAGGTGGCATGAGGGAAACAAAACAGGTAGAAGGGGAGGAGGTAGAAAAAGGGAATAAGTAAAGAAATAGAGAGGCGAGAGAAGATGAGAGTGAGAGATTGTGTGAAGAAGAATGGGGGAAAGAAAAAAGGGGACAGAGAAGTGTGGGGGAAAGGGGCATGTGGGAGACGAGGGGGGAAGAAGAGAATGGGAAAGCAGCAGAGAGTGAAGTGGAGAATAAAAGGGAGAAAGAATGAAAAAAGGGGGAAAATAAGGAGGAGAGATGGAATGGGGAGGAAAGGAGACAGAGGGATACAAAGGAGAAAAAGGAGAGGGGGAATGACAGGAGAGTCGATAGAGGAAGAAAGAGTCAAGGGGGCAAGAGAAAATAATTGGGGGAGAAAAAAGGGAGAAACAGGATGGAAGAAGATAGAAACAGAAAGGAGAAAGAATAGAGGAAGAGTGGCCCTTGAGCCATAGGGGAGAGTTGGGTGGAGAGAGGACTGGGAGGGGCTGTTGGAGATGGAGAGGACCACTTAAAGGCTGGCGGGTACCGCTAGGTGTCAGAGAATGCCACTTGAAGGCTGCAAGACCACCAATGGCCAGAGAGGGCCACAGGAAAGTCACATGGTGTCATAGAGGGCTGCAGGAGTATCCAGTGTTCTTCTTAAGTACTCCCCTCCTCCACCTTGTGCTTGCTCACACTAGTTTTAGAGGAGTAGTTAACAGCTAACTGGATGGCACAAACAGCACACACTTATCTTGAGGAGGGCAGAAGTAGCAATTATGCATTAACAATCAAGCCTTAATGGGAGAGTTTGCTGGTAGTCACTTAAATCTAACCACTATTCTGCATGCTTAGGGGTAATTTACATGAGGAAAGGAAGATGGAGAGAGATGAGGAGCATCATTAATAACGGTAACGTACAGAGCTATATGGAGCTTGCTATATCGTTATATATCAGTAATAAGCAGAGCACAGTATGGAGCTTGCTATATTTTTATTTTCCTATAAAGTGCAGGGCTATATGGAGGTTACAATGTTTATAAATCTGCATGTGGTTGGCTATCTGTAATGTTGAGGATTATATGGTACTTGCTATACATTTATATATGCCAATACAGTCAGGGCAATATTAATAGGGCCTGAGATATATTTACAAGGAAAGATAGATCAAACTACAGATCTACAGCCTTATTAAATTGCGATTCGGCCAATTGAATAGGGCTCTATATAAGCACAGAGCATATTTTTTACAGAATAATTTTTTAGTTAGTGAAGACTTTGCTTTTGGATAGAAGTTCACTAACTAAAAGCTTATGTAAAAAAATATGCTATGTAATATGCTTATGTAGAGCCCTATTCTATTGGCTGAAATCGTAATTTAATAAGGCTGCTAAAATGTAGCTTGTATTGACAAACATTAGAGCATCATTAATATATCCAATACAAAGTCTCTGATATAGAATACTTCAGGTGACTGCTCAGGAGAGATAACTAGACTAATGTTTTCCACAGTGTCCTTTACAAATGTTGCAGAAAATTAATTAGGGAAAAACACACATAACTATTGGTACCCTGTACGACAAAGAAAACGACAGATATTCTGACACATAGTTACATATTTACATAGTAATTGAGGTTGAAAAAAGACTTTTAGTCCATCAAGTTCAATCTGTTTAGATCTCCTCTGATCTGCAATATGCGAATTAATTGTTAATTGATCCAGAGGAAGGCAAAAAAAAAAAAGCCTAAGTGAAACTTTGCCAATTGTCTCAAAAGGAGAACAAATATAAAATTCCTTCCTGACCCCAGATACTGGCGATTGGATTTCTCCCTGGATCAATACTCCCTCTTTAATTATCCAGGATAGCCCTGAATGCCCTTTTTATTCAAAAATATATCCAATCCCTTTTTAAAGTTATCTATCAATCCGCTTTCACCACCTCCTTTTTTAAAGAATTCCACAGATTAACCACCCTTACTGTGAAGAAACCTTTTCTTTCTCTAAGGTTAAATATTTTTACTGCTAATCTCAAAGGATGTCAGTTGAAAACCTCATTGCACAAAAAGTTCACTTGACAAAGCCTTGTATTGACCCTGGATATACACTGTTTAAAAAAATTAAGGGAACACTTAAACAACACAATGTAACTCCAAGTCAATCACACTTCTGTAAAATCAAACTAACCACTTAGGAAGCAACACTGAGTGACAATCAATTTCACATGCTGTTGTGCAAATGGGATAGACAACAGGTGGAAATTATGGGCAATTAGCAAGACACCCCCAATAAAGGAGTGATTCTGCAGGTGGTGACCACAGACCACTTCTCAGTTCCTATGCTTTCTGGCTGATGTTTTGGTCACTTTTTAATGCTGGTGGTGCTTTCACTCTAGTGGTATCATGAGACAGAGTCTACAACCCACACAAGTGGCTCAGGTAGTGCAGCTCATCCAGGATAGCACATCAATGCGAGCTGTGGCAAGAAGGTTTGCTATGTCTGTCAGCGTAGTGTCTAGAGCATGGAGGCGCTACCAGGAGACATGCCAGTACATCAGCAGATGTGGAGGAGGCCGTATGAGGGCAACAACCCAGCATCAGGACCGCTACCTCCGCCTTTGTGCAAGGAGGAACAGGAAGAGCACTGCCAGAGCCCTGCAAAATGAAATGTGCATGTGTCTGCTCAAACGGTCAGAAACAGACTCCATGAGGGTGGTATGAGGGTCCGACATACACCGGTGGGGGTTGTGCTTACAGCCCAACACCGTGCAGTATGTTTGGCATTTGCCAGAGAACACCAAGATTGGCAAATTTGCCACGGGCGCCCTGTGCTCTTCACAGATGAAAGCAGGTTCACACTGAGCACATGTGACAGACGGGACAGGGTCTGGAGATGCTGTGAAGAACGTTCTGCTGCCTGCAACATCATCCAGCATGACCGGTTTGGCAGTGGATCAGTAATGGTGTGGGGTGGCATTTCTTTGGGGGGCCACACAGCCCTCCATGTGCTCGCCAGAGGTAGCCTGACTGCCAATAGGTACCGAGATGAGATCCTCAGACAACTTGTGAGACCATATGCTAGTGTGGTTGGCCCTGGGTTCCTCCTAATGCAAGACAATGCTAGACCTCATGTGGCTGGAGTGTATCAGCAGTTCCTGCAAGACAAAGGCATTGATGCTATGGACTTGCCCGCCTGTTCCCCAGACTTGAATCCATTTGAGCACATCTGGGACATCATGTCTCGCTCCATCCACCAACAGACTGTCCAGGAGTTGGCAGATGCTTTAGTCCAGGTCTTGGAGGAGATCCCTCAGGAGACCATCCGCCACCACATCAGGAGCATGCCCAGGCGTTGTAGGGAGGTCATACAGGCACGTGGAGGCCACACACACTACTGAGCCTCATGTTGACTTGTTTTAAGGACATTACATCAAAGTTGGATCAGCCTGTAGTGCGTTTTTCCACTTTCATAAAGGGGGTGACTCCAAATCCAGACCTCCATGGGTTGAAAAATGTGATTTCCATTTTTTTTTATTTTTGTGTGATTTTGTTGTCAGCACATTCAACTATGTAAAGAACAAAGTATTTCATAAGAATATTTAATTCCTTCAGATCTAGGATGTGTTATTTTAGTGTTCCCTTTATTTTTTTGAGCAGTGTATTTATATAAGGTAATCATATCCCCTCTTAGATGCCTTTTTTCTAGAGAAAATAAGTTTAATTTGCTTAGTCTTTCTTCTTAACTTAGCCCCTTCATTAGTTTTGTTGCCCTTCTCTGTACTTGTTCCAGCTCTAAAATGTCCGTTTTATGAAGTGATGCCCAAAATTGTACTCCATATTCCAAATGAAGGCATACTAGTGATTTGTATAGTGGCAGAATTATATTTGCTTCCCTTGCTTCTATACCCTTCTTAATGCATGCTAATATTTTATTTGCTTTTGCAGATGCTGCTTGGCATTGAGCACTGTTTCCGAGGTGGTTGTCCGCAAGCACTCCCAAATCCCTTTCAATTTCGGATACCCCTAGATTTTCTCCATTAAGATTATAAATTGCATGGCTATTTTTCCTTCCCAGATGCATAACTTTACATTTATTCGTATTATATCTCATCTGCCATTTAGTCGCACATTTCTCAAATTTATGCAAATCCCTTTGGAGGGAAAGTACATAATCATTTGATTCAATTGCCTTGCACAACTTCGTGTCATCAGCAAAAATGGAGACAACACTTTCCAATCCTACTTCTAAGTCATTAATAAATATGATAAAAAGGAGAGGACCTAATACTGTACCCTGAGGAACCCCACTTACCATATTAGTCCAATCGAGTATGTTCCATTTAAACCAACCCTTTGCTTCCTGTCTTTTAGCCAGCTCTCAATCCATGAGCAGATATTAACTGCAATTTCTGTGTCCCTTAGTTTGCTCAATAGTCTCCCATGTGGCACTTGCAAAATCCAAAAAGACTACATCCACTGAGTGTCCTTGATCCAAGTTCCTACTAACCTCTTCATAGAAACTAATTAAGTTTGTTTGACATGACCTATCCTTCAGAGATCCATGTATAATCTTGTTTAAATAGACATGTTCTTGAATACTATCCCTTATTAACCCTTCTAAAAGCTTTCCCACTACAAAAGTGAGGCTTACAGATCTATAATTTCCTGGATTTGTTATTTATCCCTTCTTAAATATAGGTATCATCTCTGCTTTTGAGGAGGAGGATGGATCAAGAGGACCAGGCCGCACTGTGTCCTATAATGAGTGGGAAAGGGTCACCATGGACCTTCTGAGACAGTTTCCCGCCAGTGGAGCTTCAGGCCCGGTGGCCCAGCAGGACCCAGCCTCCATGTCAGGTGAATATGACATACACCAACATGCCACAACATGTGCATCACACACACTACACATGTACATGATGACCAACAAAGACACTGACATGTCAGCTCCATGGAATTAACAAGGGATAGATGGATGCATCATTAAATCCATGAAGCTGACAAATTACTGTCATTCCTGGGCACAACAACAGTAATAAAGCAATAGAGAGGACATTTATTGGTGTGCCCACTGCAGCCTATACAGTTACAGAAAGCAGCCAGAATCAAGATAGGGTTAGGAGCCAAGAATGATTAAGACCATAAACCAAAGAATAGATCATATCTAGCATATGATAGCTAATCTGAGTTGCAATTAGGAGTATCATCCATGTTCACGCCGAGATGTCAAATAGTTATGAATGAACACATACCAATGTATTATTCATCATACTAAAGCTAATAATCTTTTCTATCTTTCAGCATCCAGGAGGAGGTCTGGGTCCAGTGTAGGGCCAGAGTCAGGGGCTTCGGTTCCATCCAAGCAGGATGTGGAGGAGTAAGCCCCCAGCCAGCAGGGACTAGCGCAGGGGAAGGAGGAAGGAAGAGGATCAGAGGGCCATAGCTCGGAGGAGAGGGAGGTAATTTGGGTGGTAGGGTCACCAACTGGACATTTAACCACACCACCGGGATTTGACCCCACTATACTATATAAGATTGAGGATATCGCTGGGGCTCTCCAACGTGACCTACAGCCAGCCACCACCTCCTTCCCCACACAGCAGTACGCTGGCTTGGTCGCCACCACCACCACTGGGCACACCAACACCACCACCTGCATCACCACAGGCTCCTGTCGTGCCCCAGACCCTCCTCAATCCATCACCGCCACCTCCTCACCCAGCCCTGGCACAAAGACCTTCATACCCACCACCACCAAGCCAGGCTGAGTGCTCTAGGGAGGAGAGGAGGCATTATCTAATGACTAAGTCCTATCTGGCCGGGCTGCTATGACTTGGACTTGTCCCCAGCCCCACCTCCTCTACCCCTGAGGCATTCCAAGGACAGCAGTAGCCCGGCCCCAATTCTCCTGCCACCACGTCTCCGCCCCTGCCACTAGTGGTGCCCTTGCCTCCCGTGGGGTATTTTCCCATATTGCTGATTATCCAAAGACCTAGCTTGCAGATGGAAATCAGGTGAGTTGGTATATTGTTACAGTATTTAGCACAGACTGTAAATGCATGTTGATTAGTTTTTTTATCCTCCTGCCCCTTTTTTTAGTTGACCACTTTTTTCTTTTTTTCTTTTTTTTGTAATCACACTGTATGTGTAAAACTAAATTGGTTTACACAGTCCAGAGGTTGAATCATCTGTTTCATTAAGCAGATCTAGTATCTGTTTCATTGAGCAGATCTAGACAAGTTGTAAGTGCTATGCACATTAATGGTTTCTTCAATTAAATGGAGTGATTTGTGATGATCATTTTGTTTCATCAGATTCCAGTTGCAGTGGTGTAGTGACCACATGTCACCCTGGTAGGTGCATTATGCTTATGACATTACCCCCTGTAGGTATCCCCTTTTTCCCCCAAGCCTCTTGCACTCTCAGGACCCGCCCACACCACACCCATGATATTAATGCACAGTCTTGTCCATTTCTGATTGTTGTCTGTTTATAAAGTAAAGCTTTGTTATACCGTTCTAATCGTGTCAGTGTGTTTTCAATGGTTGAGGTTATGAGACATCCACATGCATCACATTAGTGTCACATTCTTTTATATGTAAACTAATTAGCCCTAGATAACATGCAATAGATCAATACATATAAAAAGAATAATGGTCATAATTGCATTAAATATCATATAATACTAAATATCAAATATAATAATAAAGGGTTAATACACAGGCCAAGTCCAATTAGTGATACTGTGGAGTATGAACATTCCCCTGTGGGCCTAAAATGAATGTGACAGGTGACAGTTCCTTCTCTAGTGGGCTGCGATTTGTCTGAACTCTCTGATATGACCTGCCCACCTAGATTAAACCTACCATGACCATTCCAACATCTGAGAAAAAAAAAATGCTTTCCCCATGTTTTAAAGTGCACTGGTGTGTTCATATTGTCCTTTACAGTGTTTAAAAGTTGTCTGTTTACTCTTTGCGGGTCCTATTTGGAGCCCGTAATGTCCTCCATCTGCGGGTTATGGGCTTGAATGCCAGACATGGCATCTTTGGAAATTTGTTGCAATTTAATAGCGAAATTGGAACGTTGCAGTTACAAGCTTGACAGAACAAAGGATTGGCGGGCGCGAAGTTCCACGTTCCCCATGCCATAGTCTTTTTTCGCTCCAAACTGGCAGATCGACAGCGGTTTGCTTTATGGGGCCTATTTAATAGCCGCAAGTCTTGTGGGCTACGTTACGGGCGATGGTTTTACTCTTTAGGGGATTTAATCGGGCTAAATGACTAGCCCCAGTGAAAAATAATTACAGATGATAAGTAATGAATTAAAGTCTTTGCCCAAATCTATTTGTCACAAAGAGTATAACGTTAAAATAGGGTTACAGTATACCTTTAAGACATTGACTTGCTTTGTGTCATCCATTGTGACAGGATACCTTTATATCCATATACCAAGGTATACAAGAGACTGCGGGTTAGTGTCCAGGGTTTGTTATTTCCTAGGGAAGTTGACAAATCATCTCTGATACTCACTAAGTCCCTCATTCAATTGCAATTTGGCCATAGAATAGGGTCTAAATAAGCAAATAACATATTTTTTTAAAATAAGTTTTTAGTTAGTAAGCATCTATCCAAAAGCAAGTTTTTCACTAACATAAAACTTCTTTAAAAAAATATGCTATGTGCTTATTTAGAGCCCTATTCAATTGGTCAAATCACAATTGAATGAGGCCCTGAGACATCTCTCACTTGCTCACAAGTTATTAAACACTAAAAAAAATGCCTGCTATGACAATTAAAGGGCAGGTCTGGCCATTGCTATACCAATTAAAGGACAGGTCTGGTCATACACTGAAGAAAAGTCTGTACTCACACACAAACACATTATAAAGAAAAACTATATACTCACCTTGCAGTCATAAGCCCTGCAGATTGAATTCCTCATTTTTATTTATAGGTTGGGTGACATTGTAAAGATGTAGTATTTTCCAGTGCTCAGAACAAATGCAGAAAATTGTTTTCAGTGGTACGATAAACACACAAGACTAATAATTGGTTACAAGGGGTACCCTGCACGACAGAGGACAAGACAGGCATTCTGACACATGAGGAATTGACGACCTGGCTCCCGAGAGCTTACAGTGTAAAGAAGATGGGGAAGTGACACAAGAGGATGAGGGGGAAGAACTTGTGGATATCTCCAAATGTTCAAATGTTTTCTCTTATTGTTTCAATGCTTCATTCAATGTCAGAGAATATTCCACTTCCATTTGGGTTATATTTCTTGTAAGTCTTGGAGTGTCGTTCTATAGAGAAAGATAAAACAAAGTTAAAGAGCAATGGAGTTTTAGAAAAATAACAACAGAGCACATTTTTCATGTTACTGATCTGATCTGTCATGGAGACACCTTAATTAGTAATTTAATATTTTTCAGTTGACTCCCTAATATAGAGCCACATTCAATTGCAAGCCTGCAACTCGATCACAGAAAGCTGAATGTCTGCGGTTGTGTTGCAGGCTCCCGTTTGTCTCTGATTGCGATCCAATGAAGTGCGCCAAAATCATTCAAGGCCGTAAGCTGCGATCCCGGCACAGATCAATTAAACAATAGGAACGATCACGGTTTAATAGACTGCGAATATTGTAATTATTTGACTATGCTGTAGCTGAGAAAGTCAACACACAGGTCTAGGCGTTGGTGGGTTTTTGAGAGAGATGAAGAGAGAGAGAGCGATAGACAGAGACTGAGAGAGATATAGTGAGTGTTAGAGAGAGATAGAGAGTGTTAGAGAGAGAGATAGAGAGTGTTAGAGTGAGAGCATGAGAGTGCCAGAGAGAGAGAGATAGAGAGTGCTAGAGAGAGATAGAGAGTGTTGGAGAGATATAGAGTGCTAGAGAGAGAGATAGAGTAAGGAGGAGAGTGAGGAGAGAGAGAGGGGAACACCAGAAGAGCAGAGTGAGGAGAGATGGAGAGAGGGAGAGGAGGCAGCAGGTCAGGGAGGTACAGGTGGATGAGAGCAGGAGGGGGGAGGGATGTCCCCCCAGATGTAGGCACACAAGGTGTAGGAGCAGAGGGTCAGGGGCCTGATCCCAGGGGAGAGATAGTGTGGATGAGGGGACGATTACAGGGAGAGAAAAGGAAAGCCAAAAACCCCAGGGACCTTTGGCAATGCAATAGGTTGTACCAAAGCAGAGGGGCACACTTATAGCGAAGAGGAGACAGAACCCCTCCTCAGGGAAGTCCAAGTACGCAGTAGCATAATCCATGGTGGTAGGGATGTGAAGCCTGACTATCAGGCACATGCCTGGAGTGTGGTGACTGCAGCTGTGGCTTCTTCGTTAGGAGTTGCAAACTGTGATGTTCAGTTGGTTAAACACTGATATGATGACTGCCGGATAAAGGTGAAGAAGAAGATGGCAGCTGGGGCCAGAGCAGCTCGTGGGACTGGTGGTGGCCCACCACTCATCATCACCTACTGTGGATGGGATTGGACTATCAAGAAATCTTTGGAGCCAGCAGCAGTAGTGGGCCTTCCAGGACAGAAAACCTTGCAAAGTGAGTATCATACACACCATCACACCCTTATATGCACACACATGAACCCCGCAAACATAGATAAGTGACATACATTAGCACTGGAAGATTTCTGGTTCTGACTACAGATATATAGGGCAGCAATAACCATGTAAATATTATAATACTATCTACTTGCCCGTCAAAAATGACAGGATTATAAATTGTAAGGCTGGCAATGCTGTTTGCCACACAATGTGAGACTTTTGCGCCTCATCGCGTGTCTCCCAATGAGCGCCTTCTCTCCCTTACGTACTTCAACCTTCCTGCTTTGCCCCATCTCCCCCCTGTCCCTTCCCTGTGTGTTTCTCCTCTGTGTGTCTGCTGAATGTTTGAATTTTACAAGCTGAAGGCCGTTAGTTTTAAGTCCTGCATGCCTGGCGTTGCTCAGCCTCATTTCCATCCAGTTTCAGAATTTTTTATGTTTTGGGTCCGCCATTTTTTGCTTCCAAACCCCCAAATATGGTACAAAATCGATTGGAATCTCACTCCCAGGCTTCCTGACTCTCTCCCTGTGCTGTATGTGAGTGTGTTATTATATTCGTAATTTTTTTTGGGGGGGTTAGGGTTTTTTGAGTTAAGCGATTGGCTCTCAGTTGTGACTCCCACTGCGGCGCTCATTGCAGCCCAAGTAATGCGCGGCTGGTGCAATGAGCGCCTTTGCCTAAGTGCTGTGCAAAGTGCTCACTTTGCGAGGCTCGCATGTGTGATGGCGCCGCAGGCTGCAATGCTTCGCAAAGCTCTCTTGTGTGACGGTGCCGCTGGCTCACCTCACTTCACGAGACTGCATTACCAACATTGTAAACATTACATACACTTATAAATATTATAGTGATATCATCACATATTATAATTGTCTAACTACGATTCATCGTCACGCTGCGTTGCGTAGTGCGTAGGACTTAGCGTTGAGCGCCGCAGGCGCTCATCGCCCTGCGAGCCTCGCGCAGAGAGGCGAGCCGTTAAACCGTATCACTTTGCCGATTGTACGACTTTGCGATGAGCGCCACAGGCGCTCATTGCCCAGCGAGCCTTGCGCAGCGAGGCGAGCCGTTAAACCGTAGCACTTAGAAAAAGAATACGAGATGAAAAAAATTACGAGATAAGCGGCGGAACCAAAACATTTAAAAAAACACTAAATTCACACTAAAAAATAAAAAAAAGGTCACTTACAGCATGGGGAACCAGGCAGGACGTCTGGGAGTGAGTTGGAACTCCAATTTACATTGATTTAGACGAGTTACAAAGATCGAAAATCGGCTAAGCGAGAAAAAAATGGCCGGCGAAAAAAATAAAAACGAAGCTATACTACTACGAACTACGTAAAACACGGCCACAGACGTATGTGTTCGAAAAACAACGAGATAAAGGATGCGCATTAACCGCACAATGAGTAAAAAGATAGTAGCGAGTACATTTTACAAAACGATATTACCGATTTACGCATTAACACAGATTTCCCGCCTTTGTCTCGCGCCACATAGGATTTCCCACCAAAAACAACGCATTTGGCTCGCGCAACAGCGGATTTCACGCCTAAAACAATTTATTTGTCTCGGTCACAAAGCCTATATATAGGGCACACTTGACACATAACTGACACTTTCTCCTCAGGTGATGACAGTCTGACTGAATGTTTTCTGATGCCGGAAAATCTCAAGAGATTGCTGGCTCTTCAGTATACTGCTTCAGCATTATTACATTAAAAAAGGTAAATATCATTTATAATTATTAATTAATAAATTGGTACTTACTTAATAAATCAAAAATAAGAAATTTAATTAATAGAAAAATAATATTGTGCTTACCTGTGTGAAACAATTGTTAATAACATTCATAATGTACATTAATTCATTAATTAATCATTAATATCAAAATTAGTTAACGTTTAAGAATGTGAATACAAAAGCAACACATTGATTCATTAATTATAAATGTACATTCATTTAAGAATTATTTTGTTATATATCGTGATTACCTGTGTGAAACAATTGTTAATAACATTCATAATGTACATTAATTAATTAATTAATGATTAATATCAAAACTATTTAACGTTTAAGAATGTGAATAAAAAAGCAACACATTGATTAATTAATTATTAATGTACATTTATTTAATAATTATTTTGTTATATATCGTGATTACCTGTGGGAAAGAATTGTAAATAACATTCAAAATGTATCATTACTAATCATTAATATCAAAAAAGGTTAACGTTTAAGAATGTGCATAAAAAAAGGAACACATTGATTAATTAATTATTAATGTACATTAATTTAATAATTATTTTGTTATATATCGTGATTACCTGTGGGAAAGTATTGTAAATAACATTCATAATGTATCATTACTAATCATTAATATCAAAAAAGGTTAACGTTTAAGAATGTGCATAAAAAAAGGAACACGTTGATTAATTTATTATTAATGTATGTACATTATTTAAATAATTCAGTTCTTATATATTTTGTATAAAATAAACAACAAAAAAAATTAAAGGCTATATACTCATGCTTACATGTTGATGTTAGATTTAGTCACACATTACTTTAATATTAATGAACATTAATTGATTCTTATTTCATTAGTAATGTACATTATTTTAAGAATTCAGTTGTAACATACTCATTTAAAAATACCACTCAAACAAAAAAAAAGGGAAGAGACTCATGCTTATGTCTTGACGTTATATTTAGTCAGACATTAATTTAATATTAATACAGATTAATTGATTCTTATTTAAAGACTAACAGTAATATTGAGTGTATGTTTATAATCTATGCTTACATATGTGTGTTCATGCTGATTGATTGATATATTTATTTCATACAGATGAAGCAACATATTATACATTAATTTTACTATTTTGTATAATTGCAGTGAAGTGTAGCTGAATGAACAGAGATAGTGACGTTCACACACATTGAACATGATAAGGATAATTTGGACAGGTACAGAATTTGAATTATATTACTACAGCAAGATATTAAAAAATATGATTTTAGGTTTTTAATGTAGCCAAATATATGTCTGTTGATGTTCATTTAATGATATCGATGAAGCAAAAGTTTAAAAATATTCTCAATTTGATTTTACAGTTTATTTGAATCTGCAAGGGAATAAACAGACAGCCGGACGTTTGCAGCCTTTGAACAACATCAACATCATCCTCACAGGTATAAAATTTAATTTTGTAGTGATGCATAGAAAAAGGCTATATATTATATATTTGGTGAAAATGGATATTTGGTGAAAATGGAGAGTACCTATTGAGTCATTAACGTATGATATTTAGTCATAACTTGAAAAAAGTGGAAAAGACAATACTAATTAATAATAATATTTAAAGAAAATAAGAAGCTTACAACACTTGCAAAAAAAAGAAATTGATGGTATGCTGTGAATTCAATCAAGAAGGAATGGAATTGAAGGATAATAATATAAAGATAGATATGTGCAGCTATTTCCGATTTCATATATGTCAATAAAATACTTTGAAAAATGGTTTCATTTCTTTCAGTCTAAAGTGCAACATTTGAAAATGTTTTATTAGTTTATTCATCTACTTTAATGGAACAGTACAAAAAGGAAAAAAAAATGTATACAAAACAAAGAACTAACAATAATTACATCTCTATTTACAATTACAGATTAAAATGGCGGAGAATGGAGAAGACAAAATTGAACGCAAAAGAAGATTGGCAAGGGAAAGGAAGCAAAGGTGGAGAGATGCTCAGAAACCGGAAACTTCACAACGCTTGCGAGAAGAAGATCGACAGAGACTTTTAAATAAAAGAAAGATGAGTAAGAAAGCCGCAAGTGAGTGTGTTGGGGCTTCCAAGAAATGTAAAAGTAAACAAAAACATCTCTGTAAACCATTGTCCAATGATTCTAATTTGCAGAATGACTTAAATGTAGACACACAAGAAAAAAATATACATATATAAAGTGGGTCTGATATCTATGTTAAAGAAATGCATGACAATGTGTTTACTACTGCAGTAGAAGTAGATACTCATTATTGTGGGTTACTAAATGTGGTTTGTCAGTTTTGTGGGGCCTATCATTTTATAAAGGAAAGACCTACTGACAGAAATTTCATTAGTTGCTGTCAGAAAGGAAATGTGAAACTTCCACTAAGACACCCATTTCCATATTATTTAGAATGCATTATGAGCGATCCAACATTTCCAAATTATAATAATTTCAAACAAAACATAAGGTCTTATAACAGTGCAATTTCATTTGCTTCAATGGGTGCAATATTAGCAGAAAATGTACTAGGACATGGTCCTTACTGTTTCAGAGTTCAAGGTCAAATATACCATCAAACTTCACATTTACACCCACAAGAAGGAGAGCAAAGGAAATTTGAACAGTTATATGTCTTAGATATGATGGAAGCTGTGGAACGAAGAATGACACTTCCAGAAAATAGACAGTTTTTGCGCATAGTCTTTGAACAGCTGGATAAAATTATGCAAAAAAAACCATATAGTCAAGCATACAAACAATTAGCACAGCTTGAAAAAGAACAACAGGAACATGCTGAAAGACATCAATTGCCTACACCAAGAGTAAATATGGTGTTAAAAAGAGATTGCAACACTGATCAAAGAAGATATAATTTACCTACTGTAAATGAGGTTGCCATGGTGTTTAAAAATGAAGATGGTGAACCACCTTTTCAGCGGGATATTAGAATATATCCACGCAACGAAGAACAACCATTTATCAACATCAATATATTAAGCTGTAATTTAGATCCAATGACATATCCCATTTTCTTTCCAAATGGGGAACCAGGATGGGAACCAAAATTACAATTGGAAAGTTATCTTAATACTAAACTTCGTATTAGATCTAATATTTCCATGCTGGAATATAAAGTGGCACAAACTGCTATCCGTGATTGTTTTAATACAATTTTACATGGAGGCAAACTCACTCAACAATGGATTATTGATTCATATTTACAAGTTGAAGCCAATAATCTAAATTTCATTAAATATCAACAAAATAAATTACGAGTAGAACAGTATTGTGGATTAATGGATTATGTGGCAGATTTAGCTTCCAACAGAGACATTCCAGCTGGAAGAGCAATTATTTTGCCATCCTCTTTCCAAGGATCTCCTCGCAATATGCGAGAAAGGTATAATGATGCCATGGCTATTGTTACAAAATTTGGAAAACCAGATGTATTTGTTACATTCACATGTAATCCACAATGGCCAGAGATCAAGGAAAATTTGAATCTGGGACAAACTACTTCTGACCGACCAGATTTAGTGGCAAGAGTATTCAAAATCAAACTCAATTCATTAATACATGATATCACTAAAGCACACTTATTTGGACAATGTGTGGCTTTTGTTTACACCATTGAATTTCAAAAAAGAGGATTGCCACATGCTCACATACTTTTAATACTGCAGGAAAAAGATAAGTTGAACACTGCAGAGAGAGTGGATTCAGTAATTTATGCACAATTGCCAGACCAAGAAAAATATACAAAACTTTGGGAGATTGTTACACATAGAATGATTCATGGCCCATGTGGAGAGATGAATCCTAATTCACCATGTATGGAAAATAAAAAATGTACTAAAGAATTTCCAAAACAATTTCAAATGCAAACTTATGCAAATTGTGATGGATATCCTTTGTATAAAAGAACACAAGGACAAACAGCTATTATCCATGGCCAAAAGGTTGATAATAGATTTGTTGTTCCATACAATCCACATTTGCTCATCAAGTACAATGCACACATCAATGTGGAATCTTGCACTTCGATTAAATCAATTATGTGTATAAATATATATACAAAGGATATAATGCAGCTACTGTTGTTGTACAAGGTGCTGGAAATGAAAATGAAAATCCAATTTTACACGATGAACTATCAAATTATTTAGATGCTCGGTATGTGAGTGCTCCTGAAGCAATGTGGCGCCTTTTGAAATTTGAGATGCATGATCGGTCACATGCTATCTATCGTTTAGCTGTACATTTGCCTCAAAGTCAGTTGGTTTGCTTTACTCAAGGAAATGAAATAACTGCATTATATCAAAGTGAAGACAGAGATACCACACTTACTGCATGGTTTAAATTAAACTGTCAGGATACGCAGGCCAGACAATTTTTATACATAGAGATACCATATCACTATGTATTTGTAAATGGTCTATGGCGACAACGAAGAAGAGATGCACATAAAATCATACCACGCATTTATACCGTCAGTCCAAGGGACATTGAACGTTTCAGCTTAAGATTACTTTTGCTACATGTTCCCGGTGCACAGAGTTTTGAGCATTTACGTACAGTGAATGACATAGTTTATGATACATTCCTATTAGCTGCAAGACATCAAAATTTCATAGCTGATGATACAGAATGGGAGAGGTGTCTGGAAGAAGCAGCACTATGTCAAATGCCTAAGCAAATGAGACAACAGTTTGCATTCATTTGTATATTTTGCAATGTACCTGATGCTTTCACTTTGTGGGAAACATTTAAATTAAACATGTCAGAAGATTTCTTGAAACGTTACAGAGAACCAATAGCTCTGTTAAAAACATTGATGGAAATCCAAGAAATATTGTTGGCTCATGGATTAAATTGTGCAAGTTTTAATTTACCTGATCCAGGACTTATAGATGACATCAATTTTGATAATTATGACACTGAGCTTCAAAAACAAAAAACCCAAGAAAAACTGGAAACTTTAAATATTTTACAGTTAGAAGCATTTCATGCCATCACAAATGCGACAGATGATGAAATGGTCAAAGACCGGTATTTCTATCTAGACGGACCAGGTGGATCAGGAAAAACTTATCTGTACAATTGTTTGATGAGTTATATTCGATCACAGGGTCAGATAGCTATGCATTTGCAACAACTGGAATTGCTGCACTTTTGTTAGATGGTGGGAGAACTGTGCATAGTGGATTTAAGCTGCCAGTTCCCATTTTGGAAACATCAGTGTCAGATATTCGATTGAATTCATTACAAGCAAAAAAATGTAAACTAACTAAACTAATTATCATAGACGAGGCAACAATGATGTCATGTCATGCATTGCAATGTATTGACAGATTTTTAAAAGAAGTAATGGATAATAAGTTGCCATTTGGTGGAAAGGTGATGCTGTTAGGAGGAGATTTTAGGCAAACATTACCTGTTGTGCCACACGGAAATAGAACGGAGATCATTGAAACATGTATCAAGACCAGTAAACTGTGGCAAATATTTACACATTTCAAATTAGAATTAAATATGAGATCTGGAGGCTAAAATGAATTCAATGACTGGCTCATTAAAATCGGAGATGGAAAACATCCAGAAATACAGCATTTACCAAATGATACCATTGAAATTCCACCAGAAATGGTTTGCAATGAATCACTCATATCAGCCATATTTCTAAACACTCTTAATAATGAGGATTACACAGACATTGCAAACAAAGTGATATTAACATCAAAAAATATCGATGCCTTGAATGTAAATAACGAAATTTTAAAATACATCAATGCACCACAAAAGAATTATTATAGTGCATATTCAATTCTGTCAGATGATAGAGACAGTGAATCGAATTTTAGTATCGAATTTATTAATTCGTTAACACCATCTGGAATGCCACCACATATTTTACAATTGAGAAAAGGCGCAATTGTTATGTTATTGCGAAATATGAATCCAAAAAAAGGACTTTGTAATGGGACCAGATTAATTGTGCATGAGTTAAAGGATCATTTTATACATGCAGAAATTTTTACTGGTACCCATAAAGGTGAACGAGTTTTTATACCAAGAATTGATTTAGCTCCAAGTGAGAGTGGTTTGCCCTTTGTCCTTCAACGGAGACAATTTCCAGTTATCATGGCATTTGCCATGACCATCAATAAATCCCAAGGACAAAATTTTAAGTCAGTTGGGATTTTTTTAAAGGAACCAGTTTTTGCACATGGACAACTCTATGTGGCTTTTTCAAGGTGCACTAATCCAAAAGAAATTAAAGTGCATGTTGAAGAAAACGAAACTCAAGGTCATTTATTGGACGATGGATGTGTTTACACAAAAAACATTGTCTACTATGAGGTGCTGGAAAGATAGAGGACAATGGTTTCATGTTAATGCCAACATTTTATGGTACTCAATATGATTGCACATAAACAATATTTCAAGGAAAACATCTAAAGAATGGACAAAAAAACATAGAGAACAGTGGTTTGACTTCCAGTACAAAATTAAAGTACTCTGGGACTCTTTAAATAGGGGACCACTATTTCACTTATGAAAATCTATGTGATATTTGCAGAATGGATAAACTGAAAAAAAAAAAAATGTGTGTTTTCTGAATTTTTAAAAATGTTTGTTAAATATATATGTGGTATAGTCAAATATGTATTGGTAGTATAAAGTTGAAGTATTTAATAATAATTGGAAATGTATTATTTAAAGACAAAGTATTGATTCAGGGAGAAAAAAATATTTTTTTTCCCTCTTTGATACAATTGGCCAAGTTTCAATAGGGGTTTTTTATTGTTTGCCTTCCTCTGGATTCAATGCTAATTTAGTTTAACAAGAGTTTAACAAATATGTTACAAATGATAAAAAGCATGTTATTGTTAAAACAATTTACTTACTCTAAGTTAATATATTTCGCAGTTACTCAATGATAAATAAGTATTCAAAAGTGTTAGTATTGTTAACAAAATGTTGAACGAATGTTTCATATACAAGTTGCATGTTACAAAGTTTAATGTTTGTGAAATATTAGTTGAAAGTTAAAAAAATAAAAAGTTAAAAAAATTAATGTGTTTTTAATTTTAGAAAAAAAAAAGGGACAAATGTAGGTGACTCATTTTGTGTTGCAAACAAATTTCACAACATTTAATTTTTATTGACCGTCATTTTTTGACGGGCAAGTCGCTAGTTTTATTATAATAATTGTTATCAATGAGATGTCTGTCCAATACCTGTGATTGAAAACCATTCTGAATAGCAGTTAGTGTTAGTGTTATGCAGTTAGTGTTAGTGTTGTGTGTTAATATAAAGCAAAACAGTATAAATATCAATTGCAATTGTACATATTTTGTAATGAGTTCCCTATCCTTATCTTCCCCATGTGACACTGCACCGTTTAAAGCTGTGTTGCTAATACTCCAACTGCTTGGAAGCTATCCCCAGTGTTAAATGTGGTACAGCTGTAGTTCCACAATGATTTTACATCCAAAAGAGAGTACATGTATAGGTGTGCACACAGCAACATATGCGGATACAGACTCTGAGGGACTGCATGTGCGTGTCATATACTAGCCTAAGCTGGAGCATGTCTCATAATCATGTTAACACTCATTGCTGAGCATTGGTCACAGAATTATCAGTCTCACACACAGCACAGCAGATTCAGATGAGCATGTGTCCTAATGACCTGCAGATCACACACCGCACCAGTTATATCATATATATAGTTGTCATAATTGCAAATTTGTGTGTAACACTCACAAGTTACGGGCTTCCGCATGTGCACTCTTTGCGATGCCAGCAAGGTAGAGGGGGGGTTCACAATGAGCACCAAAGCCTCTTATTGCGAGGCCCGTGATGAGCATCCTCGGCCCGCAGTATGCCCACAAGGTAGAGGAGGAGAGGCCCGCAATGAGTGCCGTAATGGCCGCGGGGGAGACCCGCAAAGGACTTCTGAGTTATAGCCTTAAAAATGTTTTGATTGTTAAAAACGTAACTTACGGCCTCCAATAGCCTTTGATCTATGGGTTTAACGGTCACAATATTTTCATGGCTGTAACTCAGAAGCCATTTGCGGGCTTGGGAAAATTGATCAAATGCTGAATACAAGTGACCAAGATGTCAGCTATACGGAAACACACAGCAAACAATTGTTTAGAAAATCAATACTCAAATACTATTGTCCTCTCATTTCAGTAACCAGGAGGCGTACCCCGCCCGCAGAGACACAGGCGGTGGCTCCACCAGAGCCACCACTATCGCCCACGCAGGTGTGGTGGTGGAGGAAGCCGAGGGCCTGGGCCCATCACAGGAGGCTGGACCATCAGCGGCAGGACCATTGTGGGAATCACCCCCTGGGCCCTCACAAGCATCACAGACACGTTCCCAGCCCTTCCAAATTACTTGAGGTTCAATGAGCCATCAACGACCTGCAGGGATGTCAAGCTCATGGGAACCACTTTTAAAGGGCCCACTATGGTCCCCTGGTGACAACCAAGCAATACGTGTGCCGGACCCCAAGCCTCTCCCACTCCTGACTGGTCCACAACAGATGTTGCCACAGCAGTGGTTTTCCCAGCAGTGGTTGTCCTAGCAGTTGGTCTAGCAGTTGTTGCAGAGCAGTGGTTTTCCCAGCAGTGGTTGACCTAGCAGTTGGTCTAGCAGTTGTCGCAGCCATTGTTGCCCCAGCTGTTTTTGCACTGCTGATGTCTTAGCCATTGTTGCCCCAACAGACTGGGCCAACACCATAAGCGACAGCATCTCCATTGCTGTTATCAACTCCATTGCCGGCACCATCTCCAGTGCCAACAGCGCCATCTCCAGTGCCAGTACCATTCTCCGTTGTCATCATTGAACAGGTTCCCTACTGGCAACACCATCCCTATCCCTACGGGGTACACCATGACAACGGACAACACCTCTGGCCTCACCACAGCACTTCAAGAGTACACCATCATCCGGAGACAGAACTCACATCCCCGCACCAGACACCTTGAGGGACATATATCAGCACATCCGCTTGGGTGATTAGCGTGTGATCGAAGCAGTCCAACAGCTGACAGCCTAGTTGGCATGTCAAAATGAAATTTCTACCGTCCAGGTGGAAAGCATCCGAGTAATATATGGTGAGGTGAGAGGAGGCATTATCTTCGGAGGTACAAGCAAATGGTTTATAGGGACAGACAAGCCCAGACACATCACTTGGTGCAGCTGGTGCAGTTGGCTGAAGCCCACGTGCCTACACCTCAGCTTTTGGCTACACAGGCTCCACCACCACTACAGCCAGAGCCTACAGTCTCCTCATCTCACCCCAACGGTAGCTGTTACACAGCCACCACAGTTGGATGCCCCCCTCAATCCAACACCTCCTGGTCGTGGTAGAGGGAGGAAGCGTGTGGTTCCAGAATGTGTGGGCCCAGTGCTCAGAAAGAGGAAATAGGTGTGAATGTCCCCCAAGGTCAGTGGTTGTCAAACCTCTCCCCAGGACCCACTACACAGACCATGATTTGGATGAATACACAGCAAGCAATTTGTGGGTACACTACCTGTTGAATACAATTTGCCTCATTTATTGTTTCTCATAAAACATGGCCTGTCTGATGGCTTCATTAACACTCCACAATGAATATCTAATTCCTCCTCATCAACACTCCACAATTAATATAATTTTGTTGACATACTTATGACTGACTACAGAGTGTGTACACGTATAGTTATGTTGAATATTTCTGCAATTGATGTTCAATGTGGATTGCTGTTGAGATGAGATGTTGAAGTCAATCCAAATAGTGTTCTGATTGATATCTTCTTCTTGCCTCTGAGGGTCTTAATAGCCCAATCTCACGACCATGAAGGCATGTTCCTCAACCTCCTCTTTCTTTGTCACATATTCTGCTAATCAATTTCAGATTATTACTTAATATCTGACAACACTGTGTGCGGATTAGATCTGTATGACATGATCCATGATTATGTTCATCTGTTTTCATTGAGCAGATTTAGACAAGTTGTAAGTGCTATGTACATTAATGTTTTTTCTTCTTCAATTAAATGGAGTGATTTCCGATGATCCTTTTTCTCATCAGATTCTGGTTGCAGCGGTGTAGTGACCACATGTGACCCTGGTAGGTGCTATGCATCATGCTTATTCTAGACTATGACATTACCCCCTTTACTATGACATTACCCCCTTTTTCACAAGCACAACCTGTTGCCCTTCCGGTATCCACCTACACCACACCCATGATATTAATGCACAATCTTGTCAATTCCTGATTGTGCTCTGTGGATGAAATAAAGAATTGTTATACCGGTCACACTGTGTCAGTGTGTTGTTAATGGTTGGGTTTTGGACATCCACCCTATTTGTGTCACATTCCTCTATCTATAAACTAATGAGCCCAAGTTATTATGCATTAGATTAATACATGACATAACAATAATAATTAAAATAGTAATAATTGCATTAGATATGATATCATAACATATATCAGATATAATAATAAAGGGTTAATACACATGGGAAGTCCAATTAGTGATACTGTGGAGTATTAACATTCCCCTGAGAGCCTAAAATGAATATGACAGGTGACACTTGAATGGGTTGCCAGTTCATTCTCTAGTGTGCTGTGATTTGTCTGATAGCATTATGATAGGTGATGATGTGAATTGATTGATAGCAAATCTTAATGGGAGGTCATGGCCACGAGCAATGACATGGGACTTTACAGGATGGGCATAGCGGAGAATACCCCTGATGGAGGTGAGTGAACTTTAGATCCCTGTGCCTCTGCACAGCCTCCGTCTGTGTTTGTGGCCCTTCCTGGTGGGGTAGAGTAGATTAGTGTGGTGTATGCTCCCCTGGTCCCCTTGTGGATTCCTGGTGGTGGTGAATTGGCTTGTGTACCTAAATGAAGCTGTGAGCTATACCATGCAGGGCCAGTGTAGGTGGGCCGGTGATAGCAGAGAGGTCAGACAAATCCCAGTCCACTAGAGAAAGAACTGGCAACCCACTCCAGTATCTTTGGCATGCAAACCTTGTGGATATGCACAGACAGATACATTAGTAGGTGTGATGCAGTCCATAGGGTCACAGAGAGTCTGACACAGGGGAGGAACTGAACAGCCATATGTGAACTGTTCCCCTGGTACTTGATATATGCCATTTAGCGGTTTAATTTGGCCACAATTTGTCTTCCCAATGTAGATGTGATGAGTGAGATGTATATAAGATGATCTTTGTATTTTAGGGTCCACATTAGAGCCTATATGAGTGAGAAAGTTAATATGTCAGCCATTTGCATGTATTTGTGCTGTTTAATTGAATGAGGTAGTGTGTCTTTAATAGCTTTCAGCAGGTTGCAGCATGGCTTTTCATATTGGCATATGTATGACCATTACAACCTTTGTGGAAAATAAAAATGTTTGATTTTTCAATATTTTATGTTTAGGAGTTATTGTATATGTAATTGTAATGCCTTCCATTGCTTTCCTCATGTTTTAAAGTGTATTGGTGTCTTTATATTGTCATTTGCATTGTTACAAACTTGTCTATAAACCCTTTGCGGTCTGTCGCAAGCTTTGGGCTGCCATTTAGTGTTTGGAAACTTGCTTGCGGCTGCAGTGTTGAGCGATTTTTGCAATTGAATAGCGATTAGCGATTTTAGTGATCGGAAGTATTGCGGCCTTGTGAGAGCAAAGGCTTCAAGAGTCTGTGAGTTACGAGTTTAACCATCGACATGTTTTCAGGGCCGTAACTTAGAACCCGTTCAGAGCCTGAAAAAAGACACCAATTGAATAGCAAATTAACTTGCAACCTCATTTACGGGCTACCGGATCGGCCGAAACCTCAATTGAATATGGCCCATAGTATCCAATAAAGATGTTGCTGTCACTTCTAGAGTTCTGGGTTTTAAAGAACCTACAACCTCTGAAATCTCATATTATTTGCTATTGTTAAGATCTACATTCGAACCTTTAGATTGTAAGTCTGTGAGTTTTCAGTCTTGCAACGTGCTTTGGGGAAATCACTATGAACACTGGATTCTAAGCTCAAAGACAGGGCCCTGCATTTTTTGTAATGTGTTAATATCATTTTGCCATGATCACAACTTATGTATAGCGCTACAGAATATGTTGGCGCGTTATAAATAAATTCTAATAATAATAATGATAATGAGCACAATATTTAGAAAGTAAAACAAAAGTAGAGTTTAAATGTTACAGGTGTACTGTAGTGGGAGCCACCATATTTTTAAATCTTAGATGAAACCATGAATAAAAAAACATGGGGTAGTATTTAGTGTATGTTTTTTCAGTAGGACTAATGGAAATCTAAGTCTACAAAGTCCCTTTCTGGTGATAAATCAGATACACAATTAAGTCAATGGCTAACCCAGGGAATAACAATTGCATATGATAAATAATAAATGAAAGGCTATAGTTTGCACATTATCAAAGTAAATTACTTCAAGAGTTTAATGTATAATGTTAATATGGAGCTACAATGTCTTAATGGTTTTGCACATTAGGCATATTGACTTGCAGATCTTCTGTCCCTGCATCTGTATAGTAATTGGGCTTTGTGGAGTCATCTATTGTGACATATGATGCTTTTATATACATATCCAGAGGTACACAAGAGACTGCGGATAACTGTCCCTGGTTGGTGCTTTCTTTCCTGGGGAAGTTGGCAACATAACTCAGCATAACTCTGATAATCAGTTATATTACTTCAATTTGAATAATCTACTTTCTATCTGTACAATTAGCCTTATCCCCCAGTTATTAATTAAACCTTACCTTTATCTATGTAATATCTCAATCTCTAGGTTCCTTCTTTAAAACTTCCTACAGTCTGGTTTATAGGACCCAGGCACAAGGTTATTCACCTGTTGATCTTGGTGCTCTGAATGGCTTTGCTTCCCAACACAGCTCCTTATATAGTGCCTGGGTTCTGTGACATCATCTATTATGACACATCTCTGATGTAAGAAGTTATTTGTTACCTGGAGGGCCCAGCTCAGCCTTGTGATATCTGACATTAAACCACAGATCATATACCAACAGAGGTTCATATGCACACATTGACATGTGAAGGCCAAAAACATCCAAAACTTACAATCCACAATAAATTTAGAAGCTGGTTATAAAATATGATTCACTTATTATGCAGCAATTTATAAAACCTAAAAATTATCTCTTAGCATCTATACTCAGTTTACTCGTTCAGCACCATCTTTACTTTCTGTTCTAATTATTTCCATTACCAAATGTTACCACTGCTTATTGGCAGCTTCCTCCTGATCTCTACCCCTCTCTATATGATTTGCCTCTAAAAACTCCAACAATAAGATGAGCAGTGGTGGAGCTAAAGAATGCAGGGACTCGGGGGTAAAATCCCTCCTCCCCAAACACTTTTAGCTCCAGTTTTTCGGTCCACTTTTAGCTCCAGTTTTAACTCAACTTTTAATTTTCATTTTTATCTCTTTTAATTATCAATAAACAATTAATCAGCATATTGCAGATCAGATGAGATCTAAAAAGTTTGAACTTGATGGACTAAAAGTATTTTTTCAACCTCAATTACTATGCAACTATTTAACTCCACTTTTGAAAAGCGGTCTAAAATGGAGCTACACAACAGAATTAAAAGTGGAGATACACTTTTTATCTCTACTTTTCAACTCTGCTTTGTAGCTGCATTTTTAGTGCTTTTCATATCCTGTTGTAGCTCTGTTAGGAAGCATTTTGTTGCAATTACATTATAAATAGAACGCAGTTTGTACCCTAGCCACACCACCTTATGACTAAGCTGCTAAGGCAGCAAAACGACATCAGGGAGTTAGGGTGTTCTTTGCTGACATAGAATACCCAGCGACAAGAAAACACAGAACAGTCCCTTTTATATTAATTGTAGAGATGTCGCATATAGTTTGCCGGCGGACTGATCCCGGCGAACATAGCATGTTCGCGTTTGCGGGGAACTGTGAACATATGCGTTATTCGACCCGCCCCCTATACTTTATCATTGAGCAAACTTTGACCCTGCATGTCACAGTCAGCAGACACATTCCAGCCAATAAGCAGCATACACTCCCTTCTAGAGCCTTCTACCTCATGGACAGCAGCCATTTTGGAATCATAACTAACTTGCAGTCTTACTGAGAGGAGGCTGAGTGTAGGTGATACTGCATCAATAGGGAAAAGCATAACTAGGCTACTATACACAGTGTGCAATACAGTCCTGAAGGACTTTTTTGATCTATGCTGCAAGGACACCCCTGTGTCTCTTCCCCCCCTTATCATCATCCTCCCCTCACCTTAGCACCCAACCCTAACACCCCTCACACTTATCCATAACACCCATCAACCTAACACCTAACCCTAACACCCCTCACACTTATCCCTAACACCCCTCACCTTAACACCTAACCCTAACACCCCTCACACTTATCCCTAACACCCCTCACCCTAACCCAAACACCCCTCACACTTATCCCTAACACCCCTTACCCTAACCCTAACACCCCTCACACTTATCCCTAACACCCCTCACCCTAACACCTAACCCTAACACCCCTCACACTTATCCCTAACACCCCTCACCCTAACCCTAACACCCCTCACACTTATCCCTAACACCCCTTACCCTAACCCTAACACCCCTCACACTTATCCCTAACACCCCTCACCCTAACACCTAACCCTAACACCCCTCACACTTATCCCTAACACCCCTCACTCTATCCCTAACACCCCTCACACTTATCCCTAACACCCCTTACCCTAACCCTAACACCCCTCACACTTATCCATAACACCCATCAACCTAACACCTAACCCTAACATTCTCACACTTATCCCTAAGACCTAACACCCCTCACACTTATCCCTAACACCCCTCACCCTAACCCTAGCACCCCTCACACTTATCCCTAACACCCCTCACCCTAACACCTAACTCTAACACCCCTCACACTTATCTCTAACACCCCTTACCCTAACCCTAACACCCCTCACACTTATCCATAACACCCATCAACCTAACACCTAACCCTAACATTCTCACACTTATCCCTAAGACCTAATACCCCTCACACTTATCCCTAACACCCCTCACCCTAACACCCCTCACACTTATCCCTAAAACCCCTCACCCTAACACCTAACCCTAACATTCTCACACTTATCCCTAAGACCTAACACCCCTCACACTTATCCCTAACACCCCTCACCCTTACACCTAACTCTAACACCCCTCACACTTATCCATAACACCCATCAACCTATCAGCTAACCCTAACATTCTCACACTAATCCCTAAGACCTAACACCCCTCACACTTATTCCTAACATGCCTCACCCTAACACCCCTTACACTTATCCCTCACACTTAGCCCTAACACCCCTCACCCTAACACCTAACCCCGTAACCCTTATCCCTAACACCCCTTACCCTAACACCCCTCACACTTATCCCTGTGTCTCTTCCCCCCCTTATCATCAAGGGAGGGGGGAGGATGATGAGGGAGGTGGGAAACAGACACAGGGGAGGATGATGAGGGAGGGGGGGGAAGAGACACAGGGGAAGATGATGAGGGAGGGGGAAAAGAGACACAGGGGAGGATGATAAAGGAGGGGGGAAAGAGACACAGGGGAGGATGATGATGGAGGGGGGAAGAGACACAGGGGAGGATGATGAGGGAAGGGGTAAAGAGATACAGGGGAGGATGATGAGGGAGGTGGGAGGATGATGAGGGAGAGGGGATGAGACACAGGGGAGGGTGATGAGGAAGGGGGAAAGAGACACAGGGGAGGATGATGAGGGAGGGGGGAAGAGATACAGGGGAGGATGATGATGGAGGGGGATGTTAGGTTATTTATGCCCTTTATGGATTAAAACCAGACTCTGCATCAACTATGTAATTTTCCGTGGGAGTTTTGACATGGATCCCCCTCCCGCATGCCACAGTCCAGGTGTTAGTCCCCTTAAAACAACTTTTCCATCACTATTGTGGCCAGAAAGAGTCCCTGTGGGTTTTAAAATCCGCCTGCCCATTGAAGTCTATGGCGGTTCGCCGGGTTCGCCGGTTTGCGAACATTTGCGGTGGTTCGCGTACGCGGTTCGCAAACTGAAAATTTTATGTTCGCGACATCACTAATTAATTGTTATATATAACTACAAATAATAAATATGTTTTTGGATTCATTAAAAATTCAGTGAAGTACATTATTTAGTAGTACCTGTTATCTGAGAATGGAGGGCCCCAGTGTAAAAAAATAAAAAAGTTTGCTACCCACTGCAGGGTTGCAAAAATGTTTTTGTGCTGCCACCGCAGTACCAACTCACTCAGAGCCCTTCCCCAAGATCCCTTCCCATAACAGCTTCCCTCCCCAGGACCCTTTCTCATAGCTTCTCCCCTAAAGACCCGTTCCCATAGCTGTTCCCCCTTACCTCCTGCCTGCTTGAAGCTCCTCCACCTACAACACAGGACGCACGCAGTACACACACACAAAGTAAATACATATATATATACGCACACATATACTTATACTATAAATTATATAGCAGCCAGTTTCACTAAGCAGCCATCTTCACAATCCACCCAGTCCCTCTCAACACCCACCCCCAAACAGCACTTACCCCTCTTAGCATCCATCACTACATAGCACCCGTTTCTCTCTTTAGATTGTAAGTAGCGAGTTTCCAATGTTGTAGGGTGCTTTGGAAACTCAAAACAGGGCCCCTCAGTTTCTGATTTTGTTAATATTTGTATTTTCTATGTTCTTATCCCCTGTACAGTGCTAAGGAATATGTTGGCACGATAAAAATAAAAGCTAATAATAAATAATAATAACACCCAGTCCTTGTCAACAGCCATCCCCTCTCAGCATTCAACCCCTATCAGCAACCACTTCACATAGCATCCATCCCTATCTCATTTGCTCTCCCTCATAGAACCCATGCGCCCTGCACTTTGCTCTGATCCAGCCTTTGCTCTCTCTCACCTCATCCCTAATACACATACCCAGTGTGCTGAACTACTTCAAACTGGGGGGCTACAACACTACAGGAACAAATGAAATGCAAAAAAAAAATTGCACAGCACTGGGCTCCTGATGTAGGGTCCTGATGCATCACACTCCCTGCATCGCTGGTAGTTATCATACATAACTGGGTGAGTAAATATGTATATTTGTTAATTTTTAAAATTGTGTAACGGGGCTATCCATCTATTATTATTATTATTATTATTATTATTATCATTTATTTGTAATGTGCCAACATATTCTGTAGCGCTATATGTAAGTTATGTTCCAGGCATTGCAAAGAATGGAGGGCCCTGTCTTTGAGCTTAAGTGTCCATAGTGCTTTCCCCAAAGCACCTTGCAGGATTGAAACTTGCAGAATTACAGTCTAAAGGTTAAGGTTTGTGTGTGGAACAGGAGGTAGAGAAAAAGTATTGTGCACATTAGGATGGAAGGTGATAAGCTTCTTTAAAGAGGGGTGTTTTTAGTGAGGTTTTGAAGGATTTGAGGCAGGAGGATAGTCTGGTAGAGTGAGTCAAGGAGTTCCAGAGAATAGAGGCAGCATGAGAAAAGTCCTGAAGGCAGGAGTGAGAGGAGGTGACAAGAGTGGTAGAAAGAAGAAGGTCGTTAGCCCAAAAAATATGGTAACGTTTATAATTGCAGCTCTAATGTGATTGGCTTTTGCTATTTTAGGGTAATTAGATTATACCACTCAGACTTCTAAGGTTCAGGAGCAGTAACTGGCAAGACAGACAAATTCTATCATTTTACATACATATTTATACTTCTCTTGCTTTGCACTTCTATATTAGAAAACCACTAGTTTAGATGGAATACCTCAATCCTGCTTTCACTACTTGTGATGGATGATCGTCGTCTGCCAGAAAATGCATGGGTTGATTTTAGATTCCTTGTTTGCAGTTCATATTGTACTCATTAATGGGTCTGAACTCCATGTACTGCACACCAGTGAGAGTAAAGATACCTGGATTCCGATTACGCTCTTGCACATTTGTCAGATGATGGCACTTATGTTGAGAAGTTAAAGGTCAAGAATGGCAGCACCTTTTAATGCACAAGTATGTGCCTCCATACCAGGCACAGAGGTCAACACAATCTGACATGATCTCATTTGCTATACATTTCTATATCCATCGTCTTTTATTCTCTGGCTGTGATCCTGATTAATTATATCACCCTGACTACTTTTCCTCGACTACTTGTCAGACTTGACCTTAGTGTCATAACTGATTCTGGGACTCCCCTGAACCCCACAAGCAACCCTGTTATTTGGGACTCTGACACACTGGGTTACTTAAATCAAAGACTATTAAAATGGTCATGAGACTTGTTGTAAGGACTGTGACGTGTTGCTTTTATGTCTAATGTAATGTGGGCCACAATAATGAATCTTTTATGCACTGTCAGGGATTCACTTTTTGCAAGAGCCTCTCTCTGACCTAGTCATAAAGTTTAAAGTTACTGTATTGCCCCCCTCTGGGGTTGTAAAACAGATCAGATCTGAAGACAGGAGAAATCTGATCCTGGAAACTTTACAGCAGAGCAAACCAGACGTGGTTTGGCTAAAGAAAGTGGGGAGGGGGAGATGTGGGTTAATGGTTTGCTTTAAAAATACACTAATACATTCTCTCATCATTTCTCGTCTCGACTATTGCAACTCACTTCTGGCTGGCCTGCCCACCACCTGCCTTTCCCCACTTCAATCCATAATTAATGCCTACGCCAGATTTATCTTCCGTACACAATGGTCAGTGCCTGCAGCACCTCTCTGTCAATCACTCCACTGGCTTCCCTTAGCCTCCAGAATAAAATGTCATGACCCTAACTTACAAAGCCCTCAACAACAGTGCACCCCTGTAAATCTCTGCTCTTGTCTCCAAATACTCCCCCACACGCCCTCTTCGTTCTGCTAATGACATTCTTCTCTCTACCTGTCTTGTCACCTCCTTTCACGCTTCCAGGACTTTTCTTGTGCTGCCCCTATTCTCTGTAACTCCTTGCCTCACTCCACCAGGCCATCCTCCTGCCTTAAATCCTTTAAATCCTCACTAAAAACACGTCTTTAAAGAAGCCTATCACCTTCCATCCTAACACGCAACACACTTCTCTTTCCCTACTGTATAGCACACAAAAACCTTAACCTTTAGACTGTAAGTCTACAAGTTTCAATCCTGCAAGGTGCTTTGGGGAAAGGGCTATGGACACCAGATGCCAAGCTCAAAGACAGGGCACTTCATTCTTTGCAATGTGTTATTTTTGAATTTGTCATTGCCTGGAACGTAACTTATGTATAGCACTACGGAATATGTTGGCGCATTACAAATAAATGATAATAATATTAATAACAATAAAAGGAAGAATAAATGGACATAATCCAACCAATATTCTTTTGGAATTGTCTGCTCCGCTATTTAACTTTACCCACAAACATTCAACATTACCGCTAGTTCCAGCATAAATATCTTCTCTGACTATAGGCTTAAATTGAAGCTTAACATACAGACAAATCCCTCCTCCCATTTTACCATTGCCCCTATCTTTCCTAAATAGGTTATAACCATCCAGATTATCGGTCCAGTCATGAGATTCATCCCCCCATGTTTCAGTAATGCCTATTAAATACCATTTTTCGTTAATTGCCAATAATTCTAGCACTCCCATTTTTCCTGGCAAGCTTCTGGCATTAGTAAGTTTACATCTTATGTTATGAGTTTGTAGTTTTGAGGTGCCTGCGTCTGTACTTGAATTACTTAGTAATACCTCCCTATTGGCTATACTAACCCTCCCCCATTCTCCTCCCCCATGAGTAGTTATTTCTTCCCTTATCCCCTCTACACTTTCTACCCCACTATTCTATCTAGCCCCCCCCCCACCTATTAGTTTAAAAACTCCCCCAGCCTTCTACCATCCTTTCCCCTAGCACAAAAGCTCCCTCGTCACTAAGGTGCAACCCATCTATGCTATAGAGATTGTACCCAAGTGAGAAGTCAGCACAGTTCCTCAACATCCTCTTTCTGTGTCATATATTCTGCTAATCAATTTCAGATTATTCCTTAATATCTGACAACACATGATTATGTTCATCTGTTTTCATTCAGCAGATCTGGACAAGTTGTAACTGCTATGCATATTAATGTTTTTTTCAATTAAATGGAGTGATTTCCGGTGATCCTTTTTTCATCAGATTCTGGTTGCAGTGGTGTAGTGACCACATGTGACCCTGGTAGGTGCTATGCATCATGCTTATTCTAGACTATGACATTACCCCCTTTAGGTATCCACTTTTTCATAAGCACAACCTGTTGCCCTTCCGGTATCCACCCACGCCACACCCATGGTGTTACTGCACAGTCCTGTCCATTCCTGATTGTGCTCTGTGTATGAAATAAAGCATCCTTATAACATTCACACCGTGTCAGTGTGTTGTCAATGCTTGCGCTTTGGGACATCCACAGTCACATTCCTATATCTGTAAACTAATGAGCCCAAGTTATTATGCAATAGATTAATACATGACATAACAATAATCATTTAAATAGTAATAATTGCATTAGATATCATATCATATTATATAACAGCTATAATAATAATAAAGGGTTAATACACATGGGAAGTCGAATTAGTGATACTGTAGAGTCAACATTCCCCTGAAGGCCTGATAGCATTATGACAGGTGATGATGTGAATTGATTGATAGCAAAACTTAATGGGACATAACTGATCCTTAGTGTCATAACTGATTCTGGGACTCCCCTGAACCCCACAAGCAACCCTGTTATTTGGGACTCTGACACACTGGGTTACTTAAATCAAAGACTATTAAAATGGTCATGAGACTTGTTGTAAGGACTGTGACGTGTTGCTTTTATGTCTAATGTAATGTGGGCCACAATAATGAATGTTTTATGCACTGTCAGGGATTCACTTTTTGCAAGAGCCTCTCTCTGACCTAGTCATAAAGTTTAAAGTTACTGTATTGCCCCCCTCTGGGGTTGTAAAACAGATCAGATCTGAAGACAGGAGAAATCTGATCCTGGAAACTTTACAGCAGAGCAAAACCAGACGTGGTTTGGCTAAAGAAAGTGGGGAGGGGGAGATGTGGGTTAATGGTTTGCTTTAAAAATACACTAATACATTCTCTCATCATTTCTCGTCTCGACTATTGCAACTCACTTCTGGCTGGCCTGCCCACCACCTGCCTTTCCCCACTTCAATCCATAATTAATGCCTCCGCCAGATTTATCTTCCGTACACAATGGTCAGTGCCTGCAGCACCTCTCTGTCAATCACTCCACTGGCTTCCCTTAGCCTCCAGAATAAAATGTCATGACCCTAACTTACAAAGCCCTCAACAACAGTGCACCCCTGTAAATCTCTGCTCTTGTCTCCAAATACTCCCCCACACGCCCTCTTCGTTCTGCTAATGACATTCTTCTCTCTACCTGTCTTGTCACCTCCTTTCACGCTTCCAGGACTTTTCTTGTGCTGCCCCTATTCTCTGTAACTCCTTGCCTCACTCCACCAGGCCATCCTCCTGCCTTAAATCCTTTAAATCCTCACTAAAAACACGTCTTTAAAGAAGCCTATCACCTTCCATCCTAACACGCAACACACTTCTCTTTCCCTACTGTATAGCACACAAAAACCTTAACTTTTAGACTGTAAGTCTACAAGTTTCAATCCTGCAAGGTGCTTTGGGGAAAGGGCTATGGACACCAGATGCCAAGCTCAAAGACAGGGCACTTCATTCTTTGAAGGCCTGATAGCATTATGACAGGTGATGATGTGAATTGATTGATAGCAAAACTTAATGGGACATAACTCATTCTTAGTGTCATAACTGATTCTGGGACTCCCCTGAACCCCACAAGCAACCCTGTTATTTGGGACTCTGACACACTGGGTTACTTAAATCAAAGACTATTAAAATGGTCATGAGACTTGTTGTAAGGACTGTGACGTGTTGCTTTTATGTCTAATGTAATGTGGGCCACAATAATGAATGTTTTATGCACTGTCAGGGATTCACTTTTTGCAAGAGCCTCTCTCTGACCTAGTCATAAAGTTTAAAGTTACTGTATTGCCCCCCTCTGGGGTTGTAAAACAGATCAGATCTGAAGACAGGAGAAATCTGATCCTGGAAACTTTACAGCAGAGCAAACCAGACGTGGTTTGGCTAAAGAAAGTGGGGAGGGGGAGATGTGGGTTAATGGTTTGCTTTAAAAATACACTAATACATTCTCTCATCATTTCTCGTCTCGACTATTGCAACTCACTTCTGGCTGGCCTGCCCACCACCTGCCTTTCCCCACTTCAATCCATAATTAATGCCTCCGCCAGATTTATCTTCCGTACACAATGGTCAGTGCCTGCAGCACCTCTCTGTCAATCACTCCACTGGCTTCCCTTAGCCTCCAGAATAAAATGTCATGACCCTAACTTACAAAGCCCTCAACAACAGTGCACCCCTGTAAATCTCTGCTCTTGTCTCCAAATACTCCCCCACACGCCCTCTTCGTTCTGCTAATGACATTCTTCTCTCTACCTGTCTTGTCACCTCCTTTCACGCTTCCAGGACTTTTCTTGTGCTGCCCCTATTCTCTGTAACTCCTTGCCTCACTCCACCAGGCCATCCTCCTGCCTTAAATCCTTTAAATCCTCACTAAAAACACGTCTTTAAAGAAGCCTATCACCTTCCATCCTAACACGCAACACACTTCTCTTTCCCTACTGTATAGCACACAAAAACCTTAACTTTTAGACTGTAAGTCTACAAGTTTCAATCCTGCAAGGTGCTTTGGGGAAAGGGCTATGGACACCAGATGCCAAGCTCAAAGACAGGGCACTTCATTCTTTGAAGGCCTGATAGCATTATGACAGGTGATGATGTGAATTGATTGATAGCAAAACTTAATGGGACATAACTGATTCTTAGTGTCATAACTGATTCTGGGACTCCCCTGAACCCCACAAGCAACCCTGTTATTTGGGACTCTGACACACTGGGTTACTTAAATCAAAGACTATTAAAATGGTCATGAGACTTGTTGTAAGGACTGTGACGTGTTGCTTTTATGTCTAATGTAATGTGGGCCACAATAATGAATGTTTTATGCACTGTCAGGGATTCACTTTTTGCAAGAGCCTCTCTCTGACCTAGTCATAAAGTTTAAAGTTACTGTATTGCCCCCCTCTGGGGTTGTAAAACAGATCAGATCTGAAGACAGGAGAAATCTGATCCTGGAAACTTTACAGCAGAGCAAAACCAGACGTGGTTTGGCTAAAGAAAGTGGGGAGGGGGAGATGTGGGTTAATGGTTTGCTTTAAAAATACACTAATACATTCTCTCATCATTTCTCGTCTCGACTATTGCAACTCACTTCTGGCTGGCCTGCCCACCACCTGCCTTTCCCCACTTCAATCCATAATTAATGCCTCCGCCAGATTTATCTTCCGTACACAATGGTCAGTGCCTGCAGCACCTCTCTGTCAATCACTCCACTGGCTTCCCTTAGCCTCCAGAATAAAATGTCATGACCCTAACTTACAAAGCCCTCAACAACAGTGCACCCCTGTAAATCTCTGCTCTTGTCTCCAAATACTCCCCCACACGCCCTCTTCGTTCTGCTAATGACCAAATGGGAATGGGTATACATCTTTGCATATGGCCACCAGCAATGAGGTGGGACTTTCCAGGATGGGCGTAGCAGAGATTACACCTGATGGAGGTGAGTGAGCTGTTGATCCCTGTGCCTCTACACAGCCTCCATGTATTTTTGTGGCCCGTCCTGATGGGTTAGAGTAGCTTAGTGTGGTGTATGTTCCCTTGGTCCCCTTGTGGATTGCTAAGTGGTGGTGGTCAGGGGCTTTTGCACCTGAATGAAGCTGTGAGCAATACCATGCAGGGCCAGTGTAGGTGGGGAGGTGATAGCAGAGAGGTCAGAGAAATCCCAGTCTACTAGAGAAGGAACTGGCAACCCACTCCAGTATCTTTGGCACGCAAACCTTGTGGATATGCACATATAGAGACATTAGTAGGTGTGCTACAGTCCATAGGACCACAGAGAGTCTGACACAAGTGAGGAACTAAACAACCATATGTGAAATGTTCCCCTGATACTTGATATATGCCATGTGGCTGTGTAATTTGGCCAATGTAGATGTGATGAGTGAAATGTATATAAGATGATCTTTGTATTTTTAGGGTCCACATTAGAGCCTATGTGAGTGAGAAAGGGTTCCGTCCATTGGGGCGTCAGGGCAAACGCCCCCCCAAATATTTTTGTCACCCTGCAATAAAAAAACACAACAATGTATTAGTAATAACCCAAAAACAATTAAATATAAGGTGTACATCATCATTCAAGTCTTAATACAGTAAATAAATGAAGTAAAGTTAGTAAAATATTCCCAGGGACACTGTCACTTTAAGATAACCCTTGAGCTACATTAACTAATGCTGCTGTGACAGTGTATCTAGTGTAGCCCCCTGCACCCTGTGTGATCATATTACACTAGTACACTAACCTTTAGACTCTTCTCTTCAATGAGTCCTGGCCTGGCCCCCTGACCGTTAATGCATGCCGCCCACCATCACAGTGACGATATGCATGGGCGGTCATAAATGTATCAATTAATGACTGACAGTCTTCCATCATTGACCAATCAATGATGGAAGGTTGTACAGTTGCTAAGAGAACAATCTAAAACCACCCAGACCGTTAGCCCTGAGCGCCCGCCAGCTAATAGGGCCTCAAATTTACTTTTTGATTGACTGATACAGTGAATAAAACCACCAGTTGCCTGTCCCTTCCCCCTTACTGTTTCCTGACCCTGGTCACGCTGAGACTGAGAGACCTCCCTGGCTGAATCTACTCACATCTGCTCTGCTGCCTGCCTAACACAGTAAGTCTACCTGGCACCTGCCCTGCCCCTGGCCAAACCAAACCCCTAGTAGCCCCTAATCAAAGTTAGGGGTGACCAGTTACCCCACTATGCCTGCCTGGCCTGCCACCTACCCAGCCACCCACCAACTACCACCGACGACCCTAGGCCTGCAATGTCTGGTGCCACCCCCAGCCATCACCCCCATGTGGCCTGTGCCACCCCCGATCAGGCCTGCCCTATGCGATGCCATCATGCCACCGCCCGATTACCCCGATCACGGGATCGGGGTAGTCGGGTGGTGAGCGGGGTGGCACAGGCCCACATGGGGGTGATCGGATCACCCCCTTGATGAGGCCTGTGCCACCCCTGATCACCTCCATGTCGCCGCCCTATGCCACCCCCGAGGCCCGATCACCACCACCCCGATGCGGCCTATGCTATGACACCGCCCGATTACCCCGATCACGGTGATCGGGGTATTCGGGCGGTGAGCGGGGTTGCACAGGCCACATGGGGGTGGATGTTCACCCCCATGAGGCCTGTGCCACCCCTGATCGTGGCCTACGCGGTCACCGACCGACCGATGGGCGCCTGGCCTGAGCGTGACCGACCCCACCCTGATCCAACGCCCTAGCACCCCCCCCCCCCCCTATTTTTATTCCATTTTTAGAAGTAACAGGCATGTACATGTGCCTGTCACTTTATATACTAATTTTTGAAGGACTCTGATTGGCTGAAATTTTTGATTGACATCGATTTCAACCAATGAGAGTCTTTAAAAAATTAGCAAATCAGCAAGCAGGTATGGAAGCCTGTAAGGGTAAAAAAGGTTAGTGTGAACTTGTTTGACCCTGTATGTATTATACATATTACAGGGCTATTTTATGTGATATACATGTTACAGGATAATATCCTGTAACATGCATAGCCAAAAAATAGCACTGTAATATGTATAAAAAATAATGTGTAATAGAAATGCATGAACAATATAATATAATAAGTAATAAAGTACATCAATTAATCAAATAATAAATATCAATTAATATATATTGTTTTATGTATATGTTTATGTATATATGTGTATTTTTTATGCGTATATATATATTTGTATATATTTATATATATATATATATCTATATATATATATAATATATATATATATATATATAGATATATTGATTGATAGATATATTGATTGATATATATATATATTTATATTTATATATATATTTATATATATATATATATATATATATATTGATTGATAGATATATTGATTGATATATATATATTTATTTATTGTGATATATTGATATCAATTGATATATATATATATATTGATTGATAGATATATATATATATATATATATATATATATATTTATATATATATATGTTTATATATATTTATATATATATATATATATATATATATATATATATATATATATATATATTTTACAATTTGGGCCTATATGGTCCCAATTTGTTATTTAGGGTTTTTAAGGTGCGGTTGGGGCCTATATGGTCCCACTTTGTTATTTAGGGTTTTTAAGGTGCGGTTGGGGCATATATGGTCCCAATTTGTTATTTAGGGTTTTTAAGGTGCGGTTGGGGCCTATATGGTCCCAATTTGTTATTTAGGGTTTTTAAGGTGCGGTTGGGGCCTATATGGTCCCAATTTGTTATTTAGGGTTTTTAAGGTGCGGTTGGGGCCTATATGGTCCCAATTTGTTATTTATGGTTTTTAAGGTGCGGTTGGGGGCTATATGGTCCCACTTTGTTATTTAGGGTTTTTAAGGTGCGGTTGGGGCCTATATGGTCCCAATTTGTTATTTAGGGTTTTTAAGGTGCGGTTGGGGCCTATACGGTCCCAATTTGTTATTTAGGGTTTTTAAGGTGCGGTTGGGGCCTATACGGTCCCACTTTGTTATTTAGGGTTTTTAAGGTGCGGTTGGGGCCTATACGGTCCCAATTTGTTATTTAGGGTTTTTAAGGTGCGGTTGGGGCCTATATGGTCACACTTGGTCTTTCAAGGTTTTAAAAGTTAAGGTTTGGGTCTTGAACGTTCTAATGTTTTTTTTGTTGTTTTCTATCACTTCCCAGGTGCAGAATATCTGTGGAAGCAGATTTGTTTGGACTCGTTGGTTGACTTACTGGACGTGAATACCCCGAAAAGGAGAGTCAATTGTAGGTGAGTATATGGTCACACTTGGAATTTGAAGGTTTTTAAGGTGCGTTTGGGGCCTATATGGTCACACTTGCTCTTTTAAGGTTTTAAAAGTTACGGTTTGGGTCTTAAACGCTCTAATGTTTTTTTTTTTTGTTTTCTATCACCCCCCAGGTGCAAACTATCTGTGGAAGCAGATTTGTTTGGACTCGTTGGTTGACTTACTGGACGTGAATACCCCGAGAAGGAGAGTCAACTGTAGGTGAGTATCATTGCCTTTAATTTTCTGTCCATGCGTATAGGTGCAAATTTGATGTTGATGTAGTCTTGTCTCATGAGGGTTTGCAATCTGTAATGTATACCAATGAAATCAACACACTGTTATTTTAAAGTAATTTTGTGACATAATATAAATTAATATACCGTGATCTCTTTCTTCTATTGGTATCAGAAATGAATACTATTGACTATCTACTTGTGAAGCCTTTCGGCACCCTAACCTATGAGGAGAAGGTGGAAGTAAAACGGTTAGGAGCTGACCAACCAGAGATAAATCTGCAGCAAATCGCAAGAGATAGAGGGAAGCAATATATCCGTACTTTCAATACTGAATGGTACAAGAAAAACGACTGGCTTTCTGGAAGCGTTTCTAGGAAGTCCTTATATTGTTTCCCATGCACCCTATTTGATGGTGACGCTGCTTGGACCAAAACTGGAGTGACTGACGTCAAACATCTAGCTGATAAATTGGCGAAACACAAAAGTTCTAAAGCTCACTTGGATAACAGGATCAAGTTTGAGATGCTTGGACAGGCGAACATTGCTGTTCAACTGGACCAAGGATACCAAGTCAGCATTCAAAAACACAACAAAGAAGTGGCTAAGAACCGGTACATCCTTTCCAAGATAATTGATTGTGTTCGGTTTTGTGGCGCTTTTATACTGGCATTAAGAGGACACGACGAGAGTGAAACATTGCTAAATCCAGGAGTGTTTCGAGGCCTGGTGGATTTGGTTGGCAGTATCGATAGTGCAATGCAACAGCATTTGAAGACTGCAACTGTGTTTAAGGGCACGTCCAAAACCGTGCAGAATGAGCTACTGGACTGCATGCATGAAGTTATTAAGGAAGTGATTCACCAAGAGCTTAAGGAAGCCCAGTTTGTGGCAATCCAAGCGGATGAAACAACCAATATTTCCGCTAGGACACAGTGCGTTGTAGTCTATCGCTACATTGACAAGAAGCATCAAGTGGTGGAAAGATTTGATGGCTTCACGGAAATGAAATCAACGGATGCAGACTCGATTGCTGCTGTTGTGCTGGAAACACTGAATACTGTTCTCCCAGAGCCAGAAGACAAGAAGAAACTCATAGCTCAAAGCTACGATGGTGCCAGTGTGATGCGTGGAGATCAAGGAGGAGTTCAAAGAAAAATAAAAGACGTGTACCCGAACGCACACTACGTCCATTGCTATGCTCACCAACTGAACCTAATAATGGAGAAAGCAGTTTCAAGGATTGGAAGAGTTCGAGTTTTTTTTTCAAACATAGGCGGCATACCATCTTTTTTTTCACGCTCTCCAAAAAGGACTGGAGTTCTGGATGAGGTAGTTGGTAGAAGACTTCCAAGAGGTGCACCGACACGATGGAACTTCAACGTTAGGACCGTGAACGTTAGGACCGTGCGCTACTTGAGTGTTTCCAGACAATTGAAGCATGTCTAAACTTTGATCCAACATCTATACGTGAAGCCGCAGGTTTCATTGGAATGCTGGAAGACAGGGAGTTCCTTAACTTCCTTAAATTATTTCATTTAATAATGCCACATGTTGACATCCTCTATAGTCAGCTTCGGAAGCGAGACACGGATACTGTTTATATCAAAAAAGTCACAGAAGACTTTGTCACCAGCATCCAGAAAATCCGTAATTCTGTTGAAGAGATAGAAGCAAGTTTGCCGCGCGATGTAACAGTCAACAGACGGAGTGCGGAGATCTCAACCTTGAGACAACTTTCAAGAGAGGTATGTGACATAGTGGTGGTTCATGCAAAAGAACGTTTTTCATTTTCAAATCACCTAGTCAGTGCCAAACTTGTTCAAAGTGACTGTATAAAACCCATGACACTTGCTTTCCAACCCAAGCTCTGGAAGACACCGTGCAAGCATATCCAATACTGAAGAAGGAACAATTACGCACTGAGCTGTCACTTCTGTATGGGAAGACAGATTTTCATGCTTGTACAAGTGCTGTTGCTCTGCACAAACTTTTACATCAATTTAATCTGCAGAATGATTTCACAGAGACAGTGAAATTATTAAGAATCCTGATTACAACACCAATGACCACTGCAGAATCAGAAAGAGATCCCAGACTTCAATGAAAAGACCATTGAGAAGTTTTGTTCTTTGAAAGATCGCCGTGCAAAATTTAAATACAAGTGATTGAAGCAAAGAAGAATGCATACCAACAGGGTGTGCAAAGATAAACTGCGTTAAGCAGCACCACCTCACACTACCAAACATAACTAGTGGTAAGTAAAGTATGAACGGTGTGTGGGTGTGCATATGGAAGGAGCTATGAAAGGTGTGTGCATGGTCAGTAACAAGCCTTGGCGTGATTTGAAGGAATTGGAGGCACTTCCAAGGGTAGCTGTCACTTGTTTACGGGAAGCAAGAATTCCATGTCTGTACAAGTGCTGTTGCTCTGCAGCAACTTTAGCATCAATTTAATCTACATAATTTAACAGAGTGAGTGAAGCTATAAGGAATCCTGCTTACAACAACGAAGACTACTAAAGAACCAGAAAGATGCTTCTCCACATTGAAGAGGATCAAAAAAGTAATTAAAAAGCACCATGGCCCTGTAGCGGTTGAATGCATTGGTTTGAAGGAATTGGAGGCACCTTCAAGGGTACGTAAAGTTCTCAGAAATGGCACCACCTCACTACCAAAAATAACTAGTGGTAAGTAAAGTATGAATGGTGTGTGGGTGTGCATATTGAAGGAGCTATGAAAGGTGTGTGAATGGTCAGTAACAATTGTTGAAGCCTTGGCTTGGCGTTACTGCTCATATGGTTATCCATATGCTAATTCAACGTGTTTGTTTGACATTGATTATTGTGTTGTCTAAATGTTGTTGTTTTCTTGAATCCCAAGATCCACTGGTTTGGGCCTATGCAGTGCTGATTGGTCTTCTAAGGTATGTTTGAGGCCTATATGGTCCCACTTGGTCTTCTAAGGTATGTTTGGGGCCTATGGTCACACTTGGTCTTCTAAGGTATGTTTGGGGCCTATGGTCACACTTGGTCTTCTAAGGTATGTTTGAGGCCTATATGGTTCCACTTGGTCTTCTAAGGTATGTTTGGGGCCTATATAGTTCCACTTGGTCTTCTAAGGTATGTTTGGGGCCTATGGTCACACTTGGTCTTCTAAGGTATGTTTGAGGCCTATATGGTCACACTTGGTCTTCTAAGGTATGTTTGGGGCCTATATAGTTCCACTTGGTCTTCTAAGGTATGTTTGGGGCCTATGGTCACACTTGGTCTTCTAAGGTATGTTTGAGGCCTATATGGTCACACTTGGTCTTCTAAGGTATGTTTGGGGCCTCTATAGTTCCACTTGGTCTTCTAAGGTATGTTCGGGGCCTATATAGTTCCACTTGGTCTTCTAAGGTATCTTTGGGGCCTATGGTCACACTTGGTCTTCTAAGGTATGTTTGAGGCCTATATGGTCACACTTGGTCTTCTAAGGTATGTTTGAGGCCTATATGGTTCCACTTGGTCTTCTAAGGTATGTTTGGGGCCTATATAGTTCCACTTGGTCTTCTAAGGTATGTTTGGGGCCTATGGTCACACTTGGTCTTCTAAGGTATGTTTGAGGCCTATATGGTTCCACTTGGTCTTCTAAGGTATGTTTGGGGCCTATATGGTTCCACTTGGTCGTTTAATGTTTTTTAAGTATGGTTTTGTTCTTGAATGGTCTGATTGATTTGCTTGTTTTCTTTCAACCCCAGGTGCAAACCATATGTGGCTGCAGATTTGTTTCTACTCGTTGGTCAACTTAATGAACGTGAATACCCTGAGAAGAAGACCCGACTAATGGTAGGTGTCACTCCTTTAATTTTTCTGTTAATACGTATAGGTGCAATTATGATATTGCTGTAGTCTTGTCACATGAGTTTTTTCAATCTATATTGTATACCAATGAATTTAACACATTGTTACTTTACTTCTTGACATTTCTGCATTGCTGATCATGTATTTCAATGGGCTTTACAAGTATAAGGTCATTGGGCGGGGCTTATAAAGGTCATTATGACGTCAGGGGGGGGGGGGTTATAAAAAATGGGTGTGGTTTGAAAAAGGGGGAGTGGCTATGTTTCGCCCTGTCACCCCTCCAACTTGAAAAGTCTCCAGCCGCCACTGGTTAATATGTCAGTCATTTGCATGTATTTGTGTTGCAATTTAATGAGGTAGTGTGTCTAATAGCTTTCGGCATGTTTTAGCATGGCTTTTCATATTGGCATATGCATGACCATTACAACCCATGTGGAAAATAAAAATGTTTGTTTTTTCAATATTTGATATTTAGGAGTTATAATGCCTTCAATTGCTTTCCTCGTGTTTTAAAGTGTATTGGTGTCTTTATATTGTCATTTGCAGTGTTACAAACATGTCTGTAAACCCTTTGTGGGTCTGCCGTAAGCTTTGGGCCGTAACTCGGAAGCCGTTCGGAGCCCGATTGAATAGCAAATTAACTTGCAATCTCATTTACGGGCTACGGGTCAATCAAAGATGTTGCTGTCACTTCTAGAGTCCTGGGTTTTAAAGAACCTACAATATCTGAAATCTAATATTTATTATATTGCAACGTGCTTTGGGGAAACCACTATCGACACTAGATTCTAAGCTCAAAGACAGGGCCCTACATTTTTTGTAATGTGTTTATATCCTTTTGCCTTGATAACAACTTATGTATAGCGCTAAGGAATATGTTGGCGCGTTACAAATAAATTCTAATAATAATGATAATAATAAGCACAATATTTAGAAAGAAAAACAAAAGCAGATGTTAAATGTTACAAGTGTACTGTAGTGGGAGCCACCATTTTTTTAAATCTTAGATGGAACAATGAATAAAAAAAACCATGGGGTAATATTTAGTGTATGTTTTTTCAGTAGGACTAATGAAAATCTAAGTCTACAAAGTCCCTTTCTGGTGATAAATCAGATACACAATTAAGTGAATGGCTGACCCAGGGAATAACAATTGCATAAGATAAATAATAAATTAAAGACTATAGTTTCCACATTATCAAAGTAAATTACTTCAAGAGTATAATGTATAATGTTAATATGGAGCTACAATGTCTTAATGGTTTTGTACATTAGGCATATTGACTTGCAGATCTTCTGTCCCTGCATCTGTATAGTAATTGGGCTTTGTGGAGTCATCTATTGTGACATATGATGCTTTTTATATACATACTAGAATATTGCCCGTCAAAAAATGACGGCAATGAAATTGTAAGTGAGATAAGGGTGTTTGGTGTATATAATGTGGCTGATGTAGCGTTGTTCGTTTTCTATGTCGTGCAAGTTTTAGGTAATATTAGTTTTCTATGTCGTGTGAGTTTTTTGGAATATCCGTAGCTGTTTTGCGTGTTTATGGTCGTGTTTTGCGTGTTTAGGGACCTTTAGCCTCGTTTTCGTTTTGTTCAGCTGCCATTTTTTCTCTCGCTTAGAGAATTATTTAGTGTCTAAACTGCTTTAATTTCATTTACATTGAGGTGTAACTTTAGTTTTCGAGGTCCTGGATGCTCCCTCTTGCTGTAGGTAAGCTTTTTATGTATTTGTTGTGTGTATTTGTTGGATTTTTTATGTTTTCATGTGCGTGTGTTGCAGCCGTTTTTTGCGAGGTCGTAATGTCTCGTAAGGTGTCTCGTATTTTGTTTGCATAATGATGTAAAGTTTGCGAGGGTCGCAGTTTCTGGCAAGGAGCGTTCGGCGCTCCTTGCCAGCAACTGAGGCCCTCGCTTTGTGAGGGCCGCAGGCTCGCTACGCGAGCCCGCAAGCGTGAGCAGCGGCTTGTATGCTCACAACTATATATGTGATGCAGAGGTATACAAGAGACTGCAGATAACTGTCCCTGGTTGGTGCCTTCTTTCCTGGGAAAGTTGGCCACATAACTCAACATAACTCTGATAATCAGTTATATTACTTCAATTTGAATAATCTACTTTCTATCTGTACAATTAACTTTATCCCCAAGTTATTAATTAAACCTTACCTTTATCTATGTAATCTCATAATCTCTAGTTTCCTTCCTACAGTCATGTTTATAGGACCCAGGCACAAGGTTCTTCACCTGTTGATCTTGGTGCTCTGAATGGCTTTGCTTCCCAACACAGCTCCTTATATAGTGCCTGGGTTCTGTGACATCATCTATTATGACACATCTCTGATGTAAGAAGTTATTTGTTACCTGGAGGGCCCAGCTCAGCCTTGTGATATCTGCCATTAAACAACAGATCATATACCAACAGAGGTTCATATGCACACATTGACATGTGAAGGCCAAAAACATCCCAAACTTACATCCAGAATACATTTAGAAGCTGGTTATAAAATATGATTCACTTATTATGCAGCAATTTATAAAACCTAGAAATGATCTCTTAGCATCTACACTCAGTTTACTCATTCAGCTCCATCTTTACTTTCTGTTCTAATTATTTCCATTACCAAAGGTTACCACTGCTTATTGGCAGCTTCCTCTTGATCTCTAACCCTCTCTATATGATTTGCCTCTTAGAACTACAATAATAAGATGGAGCAGTGGCGGAGCTAAAGAATGTAGGGACTCGGGGGTAAAATCCCCCTCCCCACACACTCAGTTTATTTGTCCACTTTTAGCTCCAGTTTTAACTCTTTATTTTTATTTTTTTCTCTTTTAATTATCAATCAACAATTAATCCGCATATTGCAGATCAGAGGAGAACTAAAAAGGTTGAACTTGATGGACTAAAGGTAATTTTTCAACCTCAATTACTATGTAACTATGTAACTCTACAAAATAGAATTAAAAGTGGAGATTCACTTTTTATCTCTACTTTTGAACTCTGCTTTGTAGCTCCATTTTTAGTGCTTTTCATATCCTATTGTAGCTCTGATAGAAAGCATTTTGGTCCGATTACATTATAAATAGAACACAGTTTGTACCCTAGCCACACCATCTTAAGTTTCGGAGGCAGCGAAGTGACGTCAGGGAGTTAGGGTGTACTTTGATGACATAGAATAGCCACCGCCATTGAGCAAGCAGCCCACAATGAGCTAAACCGATTGTGAATATCGCTATGAAATAAGGCATAATCAGCATACACTTTATTTAACTCTTTATTGCTACAAGTAATTCTGCCAAGGTACAGATAGTGCCATCAGCATTTACTGTGTAAATCAGTGTACACTGAAACTCTCTTAATTACGTATTGTTACCAGTATATAGCAACATAGAAGCAGCAACAACTAGTACACACTGCAAATATCTTGAGACCAGAACTTATTTAGTAGTATAAGTCTATCTACACTGATAAATTGGACCTGAGAATTACTTTTTTAATACAAACAAAGAACAGTCCCTTTTATATTAATTGTTATATATTACTACAAATAATAAATATGTTTTGGATTCATTAAAAATTCAGAATCCCACTTAAGTACATTATTTAGTAGTACCTGTTTTTTTGGCAGGATATTTGAGTATCAGAAACAATTTAGTGTTACCACCTCCTATAAGGCAGGTTTATTAATACCTGTATCTTTATATGTCAAAATAAATATAGTAAAATAACAGTATTGGCAACATGGGAATATTATAAGAAAATTCCCTTTGCTAGGGGATGCTGTAGCACATATTACTAACAGCAACGATATTCAGAGTTGTTAAATCAGTGCTCTAGATTATATGTTGAATGACTTAAAAGTCATCCAAGTCTGTTTTTATAAACATTTTACCTTCAGTGTTTTTCCTTTTTAATTTACTGTTAGAATAAACATCAGTATTATAAAAGCCTCACCCATTTTTTTCTACTTTGGACAAATTGAGTATTAAGCACTGATGTGACTATTTGTATATACTTCAAGCATTTTGTCAGCCCATGTTAGATATCGTCTTCTCTTCGACACCATTTCTTATATCACTAACAGTGGGAGAGATGGAGAATGGAGGGCCCCAATGTAAAAATAATAATGTCTGCTCCCCACTGCAGTGTTGTAAAAATGTTTTTGTGCTGCTACCCCAGTACCAACTCACTCAGAGCCCTACCTCGAGACCCCTCCCCATAACAGCTTCCCTCCCTAGGACTTTTTCTCATAGCTTCTCCGCCCTTCCCTTACCTCTTGCCTGCATGAAGCTGCTATACCTACAATACAGAACGCACACAGTACACATAAAAAAATATATATATATAAATATATATATAAACGCACACATATACTTATACTATAAATCATATAGCAGCCAGTTCATGTAAGCAGCCATCTTCACAATCCACCCAGTCCCTCTCAACATCCACCCCCAAACAGCACCCACCCCTCTTAGCATCCATCACTACATAGCACCCTTTTCTCTCTTTAGATTGTAAGTACCGAGTTTCCAATCTTGTAGGGTGCTTTAGAAAAAACACTTTCTACAAAGATTCTAAACTCAAAACAGGGCTCCTAATTTTCTGATTTTGTTTAAAGAAGCCTATCACCTTCCATCCTAACACGCACAATACTTCTCTCTCCCTACTGTACCACACACAAACTTTAACCTTGAGACTGTAAGTCTGCGAGATTCAATCCTGCCAAGGTGCTTTGGGGAAAGCACTATGGACACCCGATTCGAAGCTCAAAGACAGAGCCGTTCATTCTTTGCAATGTGTTAATTTTGAAGTTGTTGTTGCCTGGAACGTAACTTATGTAAAGCGCTACAGAATATGTTGGCGCATTACAAATAAACAATAATAATAATAATAATAATAACAATAAAATGAAGAATAAATGGACAGTCGGTCTCTGCACTAAGCCAGGGTTCATGTGTTTTCCTTGAATGATGTGAAATCCTAATTAAGGTATACAATTTTTTCTGCTTCTCTATGAATGATGTCCTGATCTTAATTAACTTGTTCAATCTAGAGGAATTCCTGTATCAGAAAGCAGGATAGTCTTGCTGTGCACTATGCCCCTTGTCTCTGGGTCACGACACGTAAGGTATGTGACATTGGACTCTCATCATTAGCCGTTCTTGACCTCAACATTTGACCAGCCTATAGCTTCTGGATCTTTATTATAAATACTGCAGCATTATCAGCCAGGTATAACGTCGGTGTCCTAGGTCCTTCCTACCTTCCTACCTACAGATTTCTGCCTTGAGATGGACAACCCCCCTAGGTTTAGCTTAATAGGCACCCCAAAAACACCAAGTTGGCAAGTGAGATAATTAATCCATTTGCATAACAACTTTTATTGCTCCAGTAATAAAGAAGTTTTTGCAAATTTTAAACACTTTTTTTTTAAAGTAAATTCTTTAAACTGTTTAATCTTGCAATAAGTTGGAAATGTATGCCCTTTTAAACATGTTAGCTCATCAACAAAGTATCAGTAATTCTGCAAAAGTGAATTACAAGACACTACATACGTTTTTATATAATTATATCAACTCTATATTTGTTGCTTTTTTGGCTTAAAAAAAATAAACACAGCATATCCCCAAGTCAATCAACCTTTCCTTCCATTTTCCAGACATTGAAGGTATTATATCTAGACTCCTGTGCAAAAGAAGCAGACCTCACACACAGCAATTACAGATCAGCTTGCAAACTATAATTTCATCCTAAAAGCATCTTTGTCTTGGCAGAATAGTTCTTTGTTCGAGGCACAGCAGGAGTGAGAAGCTATTTTTTCTGCTGGTTCCTATCACAAATGAGTTTACATCCTGTGCTGATATTTTTCTACCTGTACCTTACAGCTATTTTTCTTTCATTCCTTAGATAGAAACCCTTCCACAAAATATCCTCTCTGGAACATTATGCTGTGCTAACCTTCCATTTCCTAACGATGTGTGTAACCTTGTGTAATTATGTAGGAGGTTACAAAGATGTATTGACCTTCGCCATCTCATTTAGTAAAGCATGGATGAAAATCAACAATTTTGAAAACCAGAATATATACTACATTGATTCATATATAGAAGGATTTATAGATCAACAAAAGTGAAATACTATTATTCATGCCAGAACGATCCATAGCTATCAAGCACAAAGTAATTATAAAATATTCATATACAATATTGTAATTACAGAGAGCTAATCAATGGCACGATGATGGAGAAAGCTTGATTATTGAACTTGGAATAATGATCAACGAGACATTCTCATTAATACATTGGAAAATTATATTTTATACTGACACATAATTAAATTGTTGATGCTGTTTTTCTATATGTATGCTTATAATCTAGATGGCACATTTATATATATATATACAATGGTACAGCAGGACCCCCCTCTCTTTCAATACAAATGTATGTACAAATGTGCCGTCTTCTCTTATTTTTACAATTGTATGTACAAGTCTTACCCATGTTTGTATTGTACCCCTAGACCTATAGAATTTGCTGGCACACTACACATAATAAGTGGTAGAGAACAGTGATGGTTATATCCTGGAGGGGAAATTTCCCTAGTGCCAGGTTCCTAAAATATGTACTTCTGGCTCATAAACATTTTTCAGAAGTTTAATGTATCTTCATAAATGAATTTTGCCAATGTTCCTAGAAACAGCCTGTCTGGCTCCTATAAAATTTCACTAGTTGCGAAGTTTTAGGTATTTTTGCACATCCCTGGCTATAACACTAGACATGTAGTTGAAACCCAGAAAAAAATAAGCCCTGCTTCCCCCACACATATATTGTGGTATATCGTATACTGTATATAAAATTGTATATACTGTATGCTGTGTACCATATATAAGGAAAGAAATACAACCCTGTACTTTTGTAAGTAATCTTGTATCATGTTGTTGGTGCTTTTTTATAGGGTAGTGTGTATATGTGCGTGATTTAAAGTGTGGGATGGTAGTGGTACAATATGTGTGAATTGATGCATTTTTTATTTTGTAGTATCGTTTTTGTGTAGTACAGTGTGTAAATTAGAGAATGTGTATCTATGTGAGCTCATATAAATATTGGTGTTAAGGCTAATCAGTTATTAAAAAAAATAACCACTACTCTGGCCCTTTAAATCCTCTTTCTCCATCACACTTGCATATTTTTTAAAGATTAAGGAAGACAAAGTAACACTTATCCATGTTAAAGTGTTGGAGAACTCTCCACACTAAAATTATTGGTATTGATAAAATTACAAACCAAATGCCACTTAAAAATAATCCAGAATTTTTACAGGAATTAAATATAATTCCTTATAGAAAGGATGATAGAGAAATGGATAATATAGAATACTTTCTTGAAATAAGCTAAGCATAGAAATCATATTAAATGTACAAATAGTATTTTTTGGCGGTATTAATCATAGAGATTTTTGGAAATTGTTGTTTTCCTGGTGAAAAAACGTATTATGAGAAATTGGATTAATAAGAGAGCCCCCTCAATATTAGAATTAAAACAAATTATTTTGAAACAGATGCTCTTTGATCAATATGATAGAAATGGAAAATTAAAAAAAAGAAACAAAGAATTTAAATTAAAGTGGTATAATTATTATGAAAAAATACTTAAACTTGAAATGACAACCATTCAAGTTTATGTTTAAGTATGTTCTGTTAATGGACAAAATAATTTTAGTATCCCATCAAACGAATTACTGATTTTATAACTATGATAATGTTTATTCCCTACTCCCCCCCCCTTTTTTTCCTTTTTTTATTTTTTTTTCTCCTTTCTTCTTCCTTCTCCTTTTCTCCCCTTTTTCTGGGTAATGACTGTCAATTAGTCTACATAAGGTAGAAATTAATCTTCAGTAATTGATGTTTGAATTTCTATTTTGAATGTGTAAACTGAATTTATGAAGTAATTAATTGTTTAAAAACGATAATAACTGTTAATTAGTCTACATAAGGTAAAATTAATCTTTCAGTAATTGATGTTTAAAATTCTACTTTAAATGCTTTAAATGTTTAAATTGAATTATGAAGTGATTGTTTAAAAATTAAGGAAAAAAAGAAGAAAAAGGGAAAAAGTCCCATGTGCTAATTTTCTACTATTTTTTATTTATCTATTTGTTAAGAATGTCTCTGCTTATTTAATATGATTGTAAATTTAAAAAAAAAAAAAAGAATAAAAAAAAAAAAAGATTAGGGCTAATTGTTATTTGTGATCTCTGACTTTATTTATTTTGTTATACACACACCTTTACAGTTATTATTAAGTCATCTCTCTATATGAGTAATATAAAGTGAAGAAACAACAACAGCATAATATAGTAAATGCACAGCTTTCTCACTCTGCCTTTGCTGTTTGTTCTAAGTAAAAATGTTGATAACTAAATCAATTTAGCAACAATTTCATAAAAGGAAACCTGTGTTTCTACAATTTATCTAATGGTGTAGTGCACATCTGCTAGCTTCAGCAGCCCTTTAGTCTTCTTTTCATAGTGCTCTATGATGTCACCATTATTATTATTAAGATTTCCTGCAAAATGAGAAGGCTGGCTTGGATTACTCATATGTTAGAGCACAGCTAGTTCTATGGAAAACATGTCATAAATGGAATCATACCTGCATCCAACCTCCCCTTCTGGTCCAAGCCGATAAACAACAATGCAATAGTTACTTACATTACGAGCTGATTGACATATAACAGCTAATAATTTGCGTGTTGTGCTTCTTATTTTGCTTAAAAATATTATGCCCGATATTTACTCTAGTTCTTTAAAAAAGTATATTGTAAATATAAGTATGCATGGTACCTTAATGATTATCCTTTCATTTTAATAATGTATGAAAATAGAAACATTTTCATGCTGAGACTGACAAAATTATATATTTTGCAGTCTATAGTCTACATTAAAGCACCACCCTACTGCTCATAATTAATGTTTAATTTGTTTATTTAATAATTGTTTAGCAATGAAATCAGTATTTGACAGAGCAAATTGATGTAGCTTTTAAAACTCATATTTACATTAAGGGCCTTATTAAATTAGCCCTCTTAGTTCTCTCGGTCCTCGCAAAAGGCAGTTTTATGCTGTTTGCGAGGACCGAATCCCCAATGCTTACCTCACTTTGCGAGATAAAACCTGCTTTGCGAGATGACTCTGAAAGATGGCCGAGAATAGGCTCCGAGAGAGCCATGGAGTCACACACAGCCATAAATCTATGAGGTGAATCTCGCACTTCGGAAGAACCCCTACGGGCACAAAAAGTGCCAGCAAGGGATCCTAAAACCTCTACCTGCTGCCTCGGAGCCGCCCAAAACAGCCGTGTGATGCTCCCCCCTGCTCCCTATACATATCCCTATGCTGCTTGGGTCCCTATCGGGACCCCTGCTACCCCCCTCCACATTAACCCCTTGCAGCGGGGGTCCCTGATTGGCAAAGATCAGGCCCCCGCTGCATTTAAAAGTTTTAAATACCCCGCCACGGCTCCTTAAAGGGCCTGCGGCAAACTATCAGCAATCCCGGCCGCGGCCCTTAAATTTAACCCCCCTCTATGCTGGGGGTCCCCATCGGGACCCCCAAAGTGTTCCCACATTAACCCCTTGCTGTAGGGGTCCATCGGGACCCCCGCAGCCCCCCACATTAACCCCTTGCAGCAGGGGTCCCCAGTCGGCACTGATTGTGATTTTAAATTTCCCGCCTCGCAGGTCCTTAAAGAACTGTAAAGGTCCTGAAAGGACTCGCGTTAAAAAATATTAACCTCAGGCAACAAAAATTAAGCCCATAACTCATGGGGGTCAATACAGACCTACATAAGCACTTAATTAACCACATAACTCGTGGGGGTCAATACAGACCCCCATAAGCACTTAATTAACCCTATAACTCATGAGGGACAATACAGACCCCCATAAGCCTGTATTTAACCCCATCAGTCCCATAAGGTTATATTATGATCCTTATGGAGCTGTTACAACCCTAACATTAACCATAAATCAAGGACCATCATTACACTAAGTACAAACACTACACTGCACTATACCACCCAAAAAAACATTAAATCTAAACTACCCCCCGTCTACATTAATCTATTAAAACCTATACTACCTACCTACACTACCTACCTACCCCCACCACCACTCTAATGAAAAAAAAGAAACTCACAAAAAATAAAAAATCTACATTACAGTAAATAAAAAAACATGTTACAAAAAATAAAAAAAGGAACATTACAGAAAATAAAAAAAATACATTACAACCACCCCCCACCACCACTACAGAGGAAAAAAAACATTACACACCTAAAAAGGAAAGACATACACAATACAATACAATACATACAATACAATACATACAAATCAAATACGATACCCCCTATCTATCGAACATACAATCTATTTAATATACAATAAATCCTAACTATCTAAAATACATCCCCCTATCTATCTAATATACAATAAATCATATCTACATACAGAAACCCTAGTTCTAAGCTAAAATAAAATAATTGAGACCACTTACCTTTGCAGATGTCCCTTCAGATTACCAACATAGGGGGAATTTTTTTTTAGTAAAACACATTAACATAAAATAAATAATCATTATAAACATTCTAAATATTCTACTCACCTTTCCAGCATGTCCCCATCCTTCTTCTTTTCTTCTCCGGCGCAGCCCCTGTTAAAAAAAACACATTACATTAATACAACATATAGACGTAAAATAAAGTAAAATAAACATAATATACATTCAACTTTCCTCCCCGCGATGTCCCCGGCCTCCTCCTCTTCTGCCCCGGCTGGGCCGTGGAACAATCCACACTCTAATAAAAAAAACTAACGGAGTCCGAACTCGCAGACCTCTCAGACTCTAATGAGCCTCCTAGAGCCTTTTCCGGAAGGAAATAGTCAATGACGCCTTCTGATTGGATGAAAACGCTGATTATGAAATCCAGCCAATCAGAAGGCGTCAATGTGTGAGCCAATCAGGATGGGATACACCGCAAAATCCCACTCTGATTGGCTAACGCACCTGTCAATCTTTATTTAAACCAATCACAAGGCGCAGATGCCTTCAGCCAATCACAATGGGATACACCCTTAAGGAGTGATTGGCTGAAGACATTTGCACACATTGACGCCAATCAGAAGGCGCCATTGCCTATTTCCTTCCAGAAAAGGCTCTATGAGGCTCATTAGCGTCGGGGAGGTCTGTGAGTGCGGACCTCTGTTAGTTTTTAGTTTTTGTTCCACGGCCCAGCCTTTAGTTTGTGTCTATATGTTGTATTAAAGTAATGTGTTTTTTTTAACAGGGGCCGCGCCGGAGAAGAAGAGAAGAAGGACGGGGACATGCTGGAAAGGTGAGTAGAATATTTAGAATGTTTATAATGTTTATTTATTTTACTAGCGACTTGCCCGTCAAAAATGACGGCAATAAAAAGTGAAGCCTGGCAAAGCTGTTTGCCACACAATGGGAGCCTTTCCCCCTCTACTTTACTGGCCTTGCAATGAGCGCCTTTGGCGCTCATCACAGGCCTTGCAATGAGCCCCTATGGAGCTCATTGCGAGTCTCTCCCCCTGTCTACTTCCTCCCTCATGTCTTATTTCCCCCCTCCTCTCCCTCCCTTGTGTCTCCTTCCGCCTCGTCTACCTCCCTTGTATCTCCTGCCCCCCTGTGTTTTTACCTCCCTCTCCCTCCCGTGTCTCTAAACCCCTCCCCTGTGTCCCTTTCCCTCTGTGCCTCTTCCCCACTCTCCCTCTGTGCATCTTCCCCACTCCCTCTTTGTCTCTTCTCACCCTCCCTCTGTGTCTCTTCCCTTTCCCGCTCTTCTCTCCTTATGTTTTGCGCATGCGAAATGTGCGTCTCATGGCGCGCATTGAGCATACGCGGCTCACTGTGCGCATGCGCGGGTCGTGCCGCACTGTGCGCATGCGCAGCTACTGCTGCGCAATGCGCAGTTCACAATCGGTTCATTGCCTTCGCGATCGGTTCATTGTCAAACTGCGATTCGTCGCAAGCGTGACGACGAATCGGAGTTTGACAATTATAATATGTGATGTTAATGTGTTGTAGTATTTTTTTCCCCCTTGGTTGGTGATCTGAAGGGACATCTGCAAAGGTAAGTGGTCTTAATTATTTTATTTTAGCTTAGAATTAGGGTTTCTGTATGTAGATAGGATTTATTGTATATTAGATAGATTGGGGGATGTATTTTAGATAGTTAGGATTTATTGTATATAAGATAGATAGGGGGATTTTTTTTTAGATAGTTAGGATTTATTGTATATTAAATAGATTGTATGTTAGATAGATAGGGGTATTGTATTTTATTTGTATTGTATTTATTGTATTGTATTGTATGTATTATATTGTATTATATGTATTGTATAGTATTGTGTATGTCTTTCCTTTTCAGGTGTGTATTTTTTTTTCTGTAGTGGGGGGGTTGTATTGTATTTTTTTTATTTTCTGTAATGTTTCTTTTTTCTTTTTTGTTGACAGTTTTTTTTCTTTTTTTCTGTAATGTAGATTTTTTTATTTTTTGTGAGTTAGGTTTTTTTATTTTCTGTCAGAGTGGTGGGGGGGTTATTAGGGGGTAGGTAGTGTAGGTAGGTAGTAGAGCTGTTAATAGATTAGTGTAGAGGGGAGTTAGTTTAGATGTAATAGTTAATTGGGGGATATAGTGCAGTGTAGTGTTTGTACTTAGTGTCATGATGGTCCTTGGCACTTATGGGGTTAATGTTAGGGTTGTAACAGTCCCATAAGGGTCATAATATACCCTTATGGGACTGATGGGGTCAAATAGAGACTTGTGGGGGTCTTTATTGACCCCCATGAGTTATGGAGTTAATAAAGTGCTTATGGGGTTCTGTATTGACCCCCATGAGTTATGGGGTTAATTAAGTGCTTATGGGGGTCTGTATTGACCCCCATGAATTATAGGGTTAATTAAGTGATTATGGGGATTAATATTGACCCCCATGAGATATGGGGTAATTAAGTGATTATGGGGGTCTGCATTGACCCCCATGAGTTATGGGGTTAATTTTAGTTACCTGGGGTTAATATTTTTTAGAGCAACCTTTACAGTCCATTAAGGACCCGTGAGGCTGGAAATTTAAAAATGTAAGTGCAGCGAGGTCCCCCGCTGCAAGGGGTTAATGTGGGGGGGCTGTGGGGGTCCCTATGGACCCCTGCAGCAAGGGGTTAAAGTGGGGACACTTTGGGGTCCTGATGGGGACCCCCATGATAAAAGGGGGTTGTAATTTTAGGTCCCGCGGCCTGGATTTCTAATAGTGTGTCGTGGGCCCTTTAAGAAGCCACGGCGGGGAATTTAAAAGTTTTAAATGCAGCGGGGGCCTGATCGGTGCCCCAATGGGGACCCCCGCCTAGAGGGGGGTTAATTTTAGGTGCCGGTGGGGTAGTTGGAGTACCCCCCAAGGCAGGGCTTATGTGTGGGACTGCCGCGGATGTCCCGTTTAGGACCCCCGCAGAAATTGATGAGGTTTGAGAGCCCTGCTGCGTAGCTCACACGTTGCTCGCAGCAGGGCTAATTTAATAGCTTTGTAACTTTGAGAAATTTGCAGCACCTAGGATTTAAGTAGAAGCCTCTCATCTACGAGGCTGGAATTTAATAAGGCTGTTAGGGTTTAAGGCTATATCAGACATGTTTCTCAGCACCAACAATCAGTTATACAGGGGTGGGAGAAGATCTGCCCAGAGGCTATCCTGATAGGGACCTTCATTAGCCTCCTTCCCTGCAGTGGTCACTGTAGGCAACAATTAAGAACAATCTTTCCGAGCAGATACTCTCCTTCTCTCACACCCCTCAACACTAGTTACCGTAAGTTTAACAGTAGGGTTGAAAGTTACATTTATTATTTTATTCAAATACTGATTTTATTGATAGTTAATAAATAAAACGTGAAAGTATTATATGACCACTACAGTGGCCCTATAAATAATGTTTCTCCATCTGTTTTCTACTGTACATTGTTTCTAACAAAAGACTAAATGTATTGTGTGGACATGTTTTAGTGCTCTGGGCTATTTATATATGATGCTTCAAGTCAAAAAGGTTCCCTATCACTGGTAATTTTTCTATCTGAATTAGTGGGAAGTAATTTATTGTTATTGTCTTTATATGTTTTTATCAGATACCTACCTTCTTTTTTCCTGCACCACCTTAGGTCCTTCCAGATATTTTCAATATATTTTTGTTATTTTAGGAGCTTTTCAATCTGCTTTCTATCTCATAATGTGTCCTCTAAAGGTCACTACATAGTTTCTAGACAAATAAAAAAAGAAAACTGGACTGCTATTTACTCACTGTTAATACACTAGGTTCTCTACAAGAATACTAAGCAAAATAAACCTTTTCTATGTGCTAGTATTTTGTAATACTACAGTAAATAAATAGTAGAGAAAGAAAACCCCTTTGCAGCCTTTGAGAATCATATTAAATGTGGCTAAAATCATGCAATGAGTTTGAATTTTAAAACTTAATTATACATTATTAAAATGTAAAGTAAACTTATGAACCCGGATTCATAGTGCTGTTGTATACTTGGATACGCAAGCCTTTGAGGATCCTTGGTATTCTCATAAGAGAAGTGCAAATATCATTGTGAGGGTTATATCCATTGTCTATCACTAATATATTTGACGTACTGCGAATTGTCGTCCCGTAAAGCAGCAACTGCAAGCCTTGCCAAGCTAGGCGAGCCTTTGAGGCACACTGTGGGTCTTAGGTGGCAATAAGCGCCAAAGACGATTATTGCACTGTGAGCCTCGCTAGGCGAGCAGTTGAGGCACGCGGTACTTAGGCTGCAATGATTGCAGCCGTAGACATGCAGGACTTAGTTTGCCGCCATCCCGAGACAAGCGGGACTTGGCCAAAATTACGGGCCTTATTACTTGGGACCCAAAGCACATAGATGAAAAAATATGACTTTAACGGTCGAACCACCAAACTGGAAAAAGATGCAAAAAGACACAAATATGCCCCAAATTCAGTTACACACTCCCACACAGCACAGGGGAAGAGCCAAATAGCCTGTGAGTGAGGTTGCAAGTTAATTTGAGGAATATTTTGCCTTTTTTCACGATTATAAATCGCAGAAACGAGAAAATAATGTCTCCCAAAAAACGTAAACATGACGAAAACGAGGCCGAAAGACGCAAAACGAGGTTGAAGGACGTAAATACGAGCCCTAAGCACTAAGACTTAAAGCAAAGCAGTAACACTTAATAGAAGGCAGTAACGTTTAACTCAAGCCGGTAACAATGAACCCAAGGCAGTAATACTTAACCCAAGGCAGTAGGCCCTTAAACTACACAGGCACATAAAGTACACAGGGGGAGGGGCTTGCAATGAGCGCCGAAGGGGATAATTACAAAGCAGGAAAAGTGAGGCTTGGCTAAAACGGCAATGAGCTGCCAAGCCGCTCATAGCAGTGCCTGTAAAGTAGACGGGGAAGAATCTCGCAATGAGCGCTGAAGGTGCTCAGAGGGGCCATATCCTCGCATTTTGTGGCAAACAGCATTGCCAGGCTTCAAATTTTATTGCCGTCATTTTTGACAGGCAAGTCGCTAGTATAAATAATAATAAGCTTCATTGCTAGTTCTTCTGCTGTCATTTTCCCTCTCCTTTGTCAGTTTATTAACAAAAATTGGAATATTCTTTTGTGAGTGGATAAGAAAGGCTGATGGCGCAAAATGGAAAATGGAAAATGTTAGTTTATTATCAGAACATGTGATTTATTTTTAATATAACATCCAGTAAGTTCTTGTTAGTAAATATAGTTCTTACTCATACCGTCACGATCCAGGGTGAGGGGATGAGGTACACCCCAAAGTCTCCTGCTTTAGATTACAGGAACAATCACTGAGTGGTGAGATTTTGTGTTTATCTCAGTGCCCCCCAGCATGCCAGTTTGGGGATATCATTCACAGAGAAACAGAATAGGAGCCTTATTGTCAACGGGAACTTAATCCCTTTAGTTAGAATAGCACAAAATAGAAGCACACACCTTTGCACAGTATATCAGACAGACTCTATGCTTATTCTTCTCACACAGATTTTTGGCAACCAAGGCTTGTTTGCAATCCTCCCACTGTTTGCAGATGTCTTGGGGGGGGGGGGGGGTCTCTGAAAAGTTCCCCTGTTTTGATTTCACATTTTCTATCAACACTCTTTATCTCTGTTGCTTGTCTGTTCAAAAATACAAGGGGAAACAAGGTATCCCTTATGGAATAGCCCGCACACTAGGCCTGTTTATTATATTATTATTATTATTATTATTATTAATATTATTATTATTATTATTATTATATTTATTTATATCACGCCAACATATTCTGTAGCGCTGTAAATAAACTTAACACCTTGTAAAGAATGGAGGGCCCTGTTTTTGAGCATATAATCAAATGTACATAGAGCTTGTTTCCAAGGCACTGACACAAGATCGAAAACTCACAAACTTACAATCTAAGGGATATAGAGACAAATATGTTTTAAAATTTAGCATTTATTGATTACATTAAAATTGAAAGGTTAAAATCGTGATTCTCTGATGACTAGGAGAGAGAGTATATTACTTTATCCCTAGCAGCACCCCTTATATACCCAGTTCTTTGTTACACCTGAGCCACCTTTCATTTTTACTTTTATATTATTTGTGAACTCAGTACTATCTCAAGGTGTTAAGCCCGGTATACTGAATAATATTTTTAACAACATGGATTCCTCAAATGGGTTCCTGTCACAAAATTGGAACCAAGATAGCTGGTTTAATGAGGCCAAAAGTATATTTAACAAAGATTTGAATCTTCCAATATGCCTAATTTAAGAAATACATTTTTTGAACTCAATAAAGTATACAAAAAACAATATAGAGTTTGGTTGGAAATAGCAAGCTTGGAGAACTATCTGTCCAACAATTTAGTACCCAGAGGTTTACAAATTAATTTATTCACCACCATTCACGTCCTATCAGAGGATTTTATTAAAAAATGGGATGATGTACTGCTAAGATGTTCAAAAGAACTTATGTCTTTAATTCTGGAGTGGGAACAAAAATAATTTAAAGAAATAGACCCACAACTTAAAAAAGAAGTGGAAAAAATCAAGGAATATAGCACAGATCCAAGTTTTCTGGAACTTGAAAACAAACTTCAGAAAGACATAGATAACTTCAAAAAAATGCTGGTGTACAGAAATTTTTTTTATTCAATGGGATCTTAATGATTTTCACGGTGGTAATATATTTAGAATATCTAGGAAACAATATGTTCCCAAGATACGTTCTGATAATATAATTACATCTGAATCAGATTAGTCAGACATGGAACAAAATGACACATTAAAAACGAATAGTCCCCCACAAAATAGGAGATCCAACAAGACTTTTTTAGAGCAAAGAACAGGATCAGGAGGGGTAAGAAAAAGTCAAAACACGTTGCAAACCACAAAAGAGAACACGCAAATCTTAGACCCCTAGACCCCTCATATTTAATCTGTCCACCAGTATTTTGACAGAGACACACCTATCAGTTCTCAGAAAAGGCCTACATTTTTCACCTTCAGGGGACTTTTCGAATGGATAAAAGACATTAACTTGTTCGGCAGAAAATTGGCATTAAAAAAGTTATTTTCCAAAAAAGGCAAACAAAATCCATCAGAACCTCTACATTCTAAGACTCTTAGAGGCATTGAAAGTCTATTGGCAGAAAATGAAGAATTTCAATCAATAGATCCCTTTTCTTCATTTAAACCCCAAAGTAAATCTAAACCTCCATTAAGTATTGGCCCCAATATTGAACTGTTTGTTAATAATGTGGTGAAGGACTTGGAAAAAATACCTCAAACTGGTAACATCAGTTACAACCTTACTAAATCTAAAAAAGAGGCTCTGAAACACCTACAATTTGATCACATATATAGTTGTGAGCATGCGGGTCGTTGCTAATGCTGCAAAGCGACTGCCAGCTACGCAGACCTCGCAAAATTTCTGGACTTACGAGAAACAAATACGAAATGCAAGACTTAGAAAAAAAAAACATTACGACCTCGCAAAAATACGATCTTACCGCCCGAAACCCGCGCACATGAAAACATTATCAACACAATAAATACACACAACAAATACATACAAAGCTTACCTACAGCAAGGGGGGGCACCCAGGACCTCGAAAACTGAAGTTACACCTCAATTTCACTCGAAATACAGTTTAGACACCCGAAAATCCCCTAAGCGGGAGAAAAATTGCCCGGCGAAAAAAACGAAAACGAGGGTACAGGACTCTAAAGACGCAAAACACCACCAAACACCTACAGATTTTCCGAAAAAGACAGACGCGATCCAAGAACAAGGACGCCAAATCAGCCACAGACGCGTACCACACATTAGGCACCATTTTACAACACTAACTTACACAATGCAGAAGTACACAGCTACCCTAACGGATTTGGCTTGCGCACGCACACTATTTACACTACACACTGCACACATTACTGACACTTACACAGCAGCTCCACAGCCCTCAAAACACACATTGTATGCTGCAGCAACATCAAAACAGATTGCCAAATCTTATGCACAATGCTTCCTGCATATATTACTTCAAAATAGGTAAAGTATATTCATGTTTTATTTTCTTAATTATTTCATTAGCATTAGCAAAAAAAAACAATGATCATAGCACACAAACAACCAGACAATGTGGTTAGATGTATAATTACCTTCAATGGCAAATGGCATGATATCAAAAGAATATTCAATGACCACTGGAAAACCCTTCTGGATGATGAGGACCACAAATCACAAGTAGACGCTCTACCAGCTAAAGAGTTATACTATCTAAAAGTCACTTGGAAATTGACAAAAGCAAAAATTGGCTAAATAAAATAACTGGCTGCTTCAAATGTCTATCATGTAAAGCTTGCAAGTATGTCAATACTACTAAAACTTATAAGAAAAGATGGAATTCCAAAGTTCAAAATTAAACAGCTATTGACATGTAAATCAGTGGGGGTTATCTATCTGATGCTTTGCAAATGTGGAATGAGGTACGTAGGTAAAACCTGCAGAGAGTTCAGGCGCAGAACATGTATATAGCATAACCAAGGAATATGATACACCGGTAGCAAATCATGTAAACTTACAACACAATGGAGACCTTCAAAATATATCTTTTATATCTATTAATAGTGTTAAATCCACTATTAGGAGAGGTAATGTTGACAAGGACTTTAAAAAAAGGAAGCCCAATGGATATACACACTTAAAACTAAAAAACCTTTGGGTCTCAATGAAGGTTTTACTTTTACACCCTTTATTTGAGATCCTTATATATCTAATATGATAGATATTTACATTATGCCTTAATCTATCCATCAGAAAGATCATAAGTTGATCAGTTATATCCTCTGGCTATAATACCCTTTTATATTCCTTTTTTTGGAGGTTAAGTCTCTCTAATGATATAAATGATGATGTCTGTTTATGACATTGAGTTGTGGGTGTAAAGGGCACTTCTACCAAATGAAGCCCAAGCAGATGCCATCTTAGACATACATTAATCGTTATATATACCCCACTGTTGGTAATATACAATAACTAATGCTTTATATAACAATATTAATAATATAGGGATACTATTTCCTATATTCATTATTCTACTGTAAAATAGTATTATATATTGTTATGCATTATGTATCCATATATCATGTTTGCCTAGATATGTATTGTTTCTATTTAATGCTATAATTCCTAGATATATACTGTCTCTATTTAAGGCCATCATTTCTAATATAGAGCCATCAATATATTGCCATTCATGAATAAACTTTCCTTATGTACATATTGCCCGCTTTAAACTATGTAGACATTGCCTGCAGCTGACTATTCTCATCTTTATATATTTCTTTATATATTTTATTTGCTCCCATTATTTGGTTTTAATTATGTACGGTTGCTATGACAACCGATCTGCTTAAATAGACGTGCCGACATACTGTCGGTAACCCCGATGAAATCTCCCAGAAACGTGCGTCGGGTTGCACGCTATGCTATACCCCGTGGCCCATCTATGACGACATTTCTAGGCGCATAGTGGACATGAGGTCAGCTAGGAGCCCCGTTCCTTAATCAATACAGGTTTTTGACCCAGGTATATACATTTTAGTTTAGTGAACGAGTCTATACCGTCCCATAACTGTCGATTCTGGGCTTTACAAGTAATTACCCCATGCACAATATGTCCTATTAGGGATGGTACCACTTGACATAAGGCTCCTTTAGATGAGAGAATATTCAAGATTGTAATTCATTTATAAATACTTGGAACCAACACCTATCATTATTATTCAACTTTAACAGTCCCTTTGTGTCCTTTGTATCTACCCTACATGCCAACCTACTAGGTGGGGAATGGCATTCCTAATATCATAATACTGTATAAACCATTGTTGACCTCTATCAGCAGCAGACTGTGAATATCATACAATGTGATATAAACACAATCAATGAGGCACACAGATTAAATAATTCTTGCAGAAATTTGGGTTAACCCTTTTAACCCTTTGCTGTCACACTAACAAACATGGTGTGCTTACAACATGGCACAGAAACAGGAAAATTGTATGTGTTAGTTACCAGTAAAATAACATTATTACATTGCAGTAATTACGGCTGCTACTAGCTTATTTATGAAATACATAATTTCAACCAGTATTATTAAGCAAGTCACTTGCACAGAACACATTCTGAACACACATAAATTATTTAAACATTACACATAAATGTGACAAATTGTCACAGTCTTTAAAACATATCTCATCTCCATTTTTATAGGCTTCAGTGCTGTGACAGTACTGTCTTGGGCCATAAAGGGTCCCTGCTTGTGGGGTTCAGGGTGACTCCCATCCTGGCCCCCAAACGCCAGTCATGGCAATACAATATTTTGAACCTCAGCTGTGTCACTGTAAAGGGCAGCAACTAACCAGACAAGCTAATCTTTTCAGCCTACGCATAGAAAGGAACAGTACAATGCAAGTATTAGGCACAGATGAGTCAGAAGAGAGCAGGGAACAAAGACAATCACAAAAGAGTACAATAATAGAATAAAAATATATTAAGCATAAGCATTTGCAGAATATTTTTAGAATCATTTACTTACCGCAAAACATATTGAAAAATACACTGCACGGCACACTCCGTGTTACATGATGGTTACACCAGCAGTGTATATAGGGCATTAATATTGTAAATCAACAAAACCACTGCATACTTTTTCATAAATACATGTTTATTATCATTCAATCAATTCAGAATGAAAAGTGTTCTTAGAGCTAATATACAAAATAACAAACAACTATACTTTCTGTCAATTTAGAGAAAAGTCAAATACAATCCTAGATTTCATAGCATTGTGTTTACTATATATACATAAGTAAAGGCTGTGTGGGCTGTCAATCACTTAATATATTTTTTCATGCAAATATGTTGTTGCTGTTTAGTTATTCAGTTATGTCCGAATCTCCACAACCATATGGACTGCATCCCAGGCACATCTGTCAGTCACTGTCAACCTTGTCTGTTCATTGCTTCAATGGCCTCATCTATCCATCTCCATCTCTGTCATCCCCTTCTTCGTGTGCCTTTAATCTTTCCCAGCATCAGAGTCTTCTCCAGGGAATTATGTCTTCTCATGATATGGCCAAAATATTTATGATCAGTCTCATGATCACATCTTCCAGTGAACAGTTTGGCTTAAATTCCTGTTGTATTGATTTATTGGATCTTCTTTCAGTCCAAGAGACTCTAAGCAATTTTCGCCAACACCACAATTCAAAGGCATCAATTCTATGCCACTCAGCCTTCTTTATGATCCAGCTCTCACATCCATATGTTACTACTGGGAATACCATAGTTCTAACTATGCAACTTTTGTTGTTAATATAATATCTTTACTTTTTACTCGCTTGTACAAACTTGCCATGGCTTTTCAGAAGCAAACATCTTTTAATTGCCTCGTTGCAGTGACCATCTGCAGAGATCTTGGAGCACAGGAAAAAAAATATGTCACTGCCCCCTTTTCTTCCCCAACTATTTGCCAGGAATTGAGATTGCCTGTTGCCATGATCTTCATCTTTTTAGTTTTTAGCAGCAGGCCAGCTTTTGCACTCTCTTATTTCACCCTCATAAATAGGTCCTTTAGCTCCTCCTCAGTTTCACCAATCAAAGTAGTATCATCCGCGTTTCTAAGATTGTTGATATTTCTTCCAGCAATCTTGATTCCTGCTTTGTATTCATCCAGCCCAGGCTTATGCATGATATACTCTGCGTATAAACTGAATAAATAAGGTGACAATATACAACCCTGTTGTACTCCTTTCCTGATCTGGAACCATTCTGTTCCATATTCTTTCTGCCCGTGGATTCTTGATCCACGGAAGTCGGATGAGATGATCTTTTTAAGAACTTAACACAATTTGTTGTGATCCCTACAGTCAAAGACTTTAGAATACTCTAACAAGCAAAAGTAAATGTTTTTTATGGAACTCTCTTGCTTTCTCTATTATCCAACGGGCACTAGCAATTTGATCTCTTGTGCCTCTTCCTCTGCAAAACCCAGTTTGCACATGTGGTAGTTCCCGGTCCATATAATGTTGGATCTTAAGCATTACCTTGCTGGCATGTGAAATTAGTCCAATTGTTCAGTAATTGGAGCAATATTTAGCACTGCCTTTTTTGGGATTAGGTGATACTCAGACCTTTTCCAGTCTATTGACTGTTGAGTTTTTAAAATGTGTTGTTATAAGGCAAGCAACACTTTCACTGCATCATCATGCAGGATTTTGAATAGTTTAGCTGAGATTCCATCAACTCCTGCAGCCTTCTTATCAGCTAAGCTTCCTTTGGGCCCATCTCACTTAACTCTCCAAGATGTTTGGCTCCAGCTCATTGATGTCAAACTATTGATGTCATCACTACTGTTAAGATCCTACCCCCTCTTCTTTATCTGATCTGTTTCTGTTAAATCCCTACCATTTTTGTCTTTTTAGGGCACTTTGGCATGAAAAATTCCCTTGAGATACCCAATTTTCTTGAAGAGATCTCTTGACTTTCCCATTGTTATCTTCCTCTAACTCTTTGAATTGTTTCTTATAGAATGTCTACCTAGTCTCGATTGCTATCCTCTGGAATTCAGCATTCGGTTGGAAAAATATATTTCTATCTTTACTACCTTTCGCTTTCCCATTTTCCTGGGCTATTTTTCGTAGAGCTCCTCAATCTTTTTCTACAAAGTATATAGTCAATCTGATATCTATAGTGTCCATCTGGTCATGTCCATGTGTAGAATCATCTCTGAGGCTGTTGGAAGAGGGTGTTTGCCATGACCAGTGAGTTACGCCTCTGGGGTTTTCTGTTTCTCCTGTTCAGGGTAGAATTGCCTGGTATTTCGGGGCTGGGTCACTCTTTTGTGTAAGACCAGTCTGATATACTACACTATATTTCTCCCTGTGAAGGGCACAAGTGAGCTAAAAGAGGTTGCTCTCAGAGTGGGTTATCATGTCCATAGAACTAACCTATTAAGGTTAGTTCGTTCTCTGATGAGCTCCTCTGAATTTGTTGTTTTGTCATTGATTTATGTTGATAGAATTTCACTAATTATTGACTTGCTTCATTTAGTGCTCCAAACTTGCCAACTATTCCAAGTATATTTTGGAGCCCTGCTCTGACTCAACTCTGTCACTCAAACATCTCTCCCACACACGAACTTGAGTCCAACTATCTCACTCAAACATAATTAGCTCAAAAACGAACATGGAGCCCTGTTCTCACTCAAAGACAACTCTATCACTTAAATATCTCTTGCACATAGGAACATGGAGTCCAGTTCTCTCACTCAAACACAGCTCTCTCAGAAAGGAACATGGAGGCAAGCTAACTCTAACACAGAAACAAGGAATCCAGCTCTCTCATGCAAATGCAACTCTGTGGTTCAAACATCTCTCACACAGGAACATGGATATCTCACTCAACCACATCTCTCTCACATAAGAACATTGAGTACAGCTCTCTCACTCAAAGACATCTCTCACACAGGAACATAGAGCCTAGCTCTCTCACTAAAACAAAGCTCTTTCATACAGGAATGTGTAGCCCAGCTATCTCACACATGAACATGGAACCTAGTTCTCACTCAAACACAGCTCTTTTTCTATGAAAGCACGCTGCCCTGTCAACACCTGGACCCTGGTGGATGGTGATGATAGGAAACAGCTCTTAGACCTGGAGAGCTGTGTAAGAGTGAGGTCAGGCAGACATAACTAGCAAATTATTGAAGGTTCTGGGGATGTAATCAATGAAGAGCCTGGAGAGATGGTCTGCCTGCAATGATACAGAGGAGGCAACAGATACAGACAGTATCTAGGTTAGTGTAACTGGTCCTGAAAAACTGCCACCTTAGACCTTGGCCTCAAAGACTGCAAGTCACAATTTCAGGATTTTGCTGTTTGAGTACAGGTATGTGAAATATACCTTAAAAGTGCTTAATAGCTGACGATGGATAGCACTGCTCTAGTACTATTTTGATACTGTAATTTTTTTTAAATGATTGTTTCTAGTCTTGTGTAGGAGATGTCTGGATGGATCAGTTGACCTCACAATGGAATGACTAAAAGGTACTTTGTCACCCCAACAGGAAATTAATTTCATTTTGAAGAGCATTAAAAACTGGCTATATATTGTACTAGTAGTTTTTCTCTACATGAGATAATTTCTGAAATATGTAGCATTGATTTTGTGCCTCACACATGTGCTTACTTGTGCTCATCATATGAGAGAAATATCCTGTAGAATATCAGTCTAGTATCACGCCAAAGAGTGAACTAGCCCCAAAATGCCAAGTTATTCTCCACTAAATTGGAGAAACAGAAAACCACAGACGTACGTTTCGGTCTCTCTTAGGCCTTGTCAATGAGATGTAGCTGCATTCCCTAAGGCACAAAATAGTTCTGGTTTATGAGTGAATTATCATGCCTATAAAACAAACCTATTATGATTTGTTTGTTTTTGGATTGATCATCTCTAACCTTGTTTCATATGTATGCAAATGACCCATGGGTTTTAGTCTATCCATGGACCATAGTAGGCTCCAGACATGGAGACTCATTTAATTGAGCAATTGTAAATTACTGGAGCCCGTATTGGAGGCCGTAAGCTAATTTATTATTCAATTGTCGTTGTTTTGCGAAACGCAAATGGGCTACTTGTTATGTGCTTGAAATCCTTGCGGTTGTCACTACCATAACTTACACTTCATTAATTGTACAACAGTCTCAGGCTCACAAATCGGCAATAATAAAATTATTTTATTTTATGTTTAATTTCAGGTTATATCGGTGTCGGGAACCAATGAGTTGATACATATCAGGCCACCCACATGGACTAAAACAGTATCTGCATTCATTTTTATTATTTTGTATTTTGTGGGTTTGCGAGTCTGATCGCATATTGGACCTCCACAGCTAATTGGTTGACAGGTAACCTCCATGTTTTACTGACCTAATGATGACAGTCTCATTTTCAATTGGCTGTTTCTAAATGGATAGTTATGGCCTTGTTTAATTGATCATGCTCCCGCCCTGAAATTCTACGTACCAGAGCATAGTTTACTCTTTCAGCTTTCGGCCTGTAACTTGCGGGCTTGTTCAATTGAATAGCACCGGAATTGTAGCAGAGTTCAAGCCCACAGCAAGCCTGCAGACATACACAGCCTTATTAAATTGCGATTTAGCCAATTGAATAGGGCTCTATATAAGCACAGAGCATATGTTTTTACAGAGGTTTTTAGTTAGTGAAGACCTTGCTTTTGGATAGAAGTTCACTAACTAAAAACTTCTGTAAAAAAAAAATTCTATGTGCTTATATAGAGCCCTATTCAACTGGCCGATTCGCAATTTAATAAGGTTGATAGCCTGTATACCGCGAGATGCGGGTTTCTAATTAAATGAGGCTCATGGATTGTGCCTTGAGGAGTGTAGCTACACCTCAATAACGAGGCCCAAGAGATGATGGGGGTTTGCTGTTTCTCCTGTTCAAGGCAGAATTGTCTGGCATTTTGGGCCAGGATCACTCTTTTGAGTGAGACCAGACTGGTTTGCTTCAGGGTATTTTTCCCCTGTGAATGACATCAGTGAGCAAAAAGAGTGCTGCTCTGTGAGTGGGTTATCATGCCTATAGTACAGACCCTATTAAGCTTGTTTATTCTCAGACTGGTCTTTAATTAAATAAGACAAACCAATAGAATAGGTTTCCCTTTAATACGTTTGCTATTTTTATCAAAATTTTATCTTTTTTCTGCCATGAAACTATGATAAATAAGTAGATTTTCAAGAGGTTAATGCTTCACTAAATTGGAATTATCGTTGCTTTATAACATATTATTATAAAAGAACATTTCATACTTCATTTGTCTACAGATTGATGCCAATTATCACTGCTCTTTTGTTCCCCCTTCAATGATGTCTCTATATATCATACTATAAAAAGCTTGCTTCTAAGGTAACATAGAATTTGCTGGTCAAAAACAACAACTTTGTCCATTTATTCTTCTGATTTTTCTATTTAACACCTCTGACTATTTAAGAAAACAGAAGGGACATATATATTTCTAGATATAGAAAGGAAAAGGCTTAACTTCAAGTTTTATTAAAGTAATTAAAAGCAAACCAACAAAAACACACACAGGTGCACTTAAAGGTTTTACCAGATAATTTGATGTAGAGTAGCAAATAATGTTTAATTGACGTGAAGTATACACTTGGGGGCTTATATTCTGAATTTTAGATGAAGATATGTGAAGCATTTATTCTTAGTCTTATAAAATATTTAAAATATCAGCATAATCATGTTTTTAGTATTAGCTTCTGTGTTTTCTGCTGGTAAGTAATTCTATATATCCACTCCATTAGTAAAACGCCCTCGCATTTCTCCATTTTAGTATTAAAGCACAGTTGTGATCAATGAACAAAATGATTCCAAAGCAGCATAACGTAAAAAAAAATTGAAGACCATATGTTAAGAGTGAATGATATAACTGCAGTAGGCATTTAATATTTTGCCAGTTTTTACTAAATATCCAGCACTGTAAGTAAAATTCCTTGTTACTTTCTGTTCTTTGTGAATAAGGAATGTTTGGTGATGAGGGAGCACTTGTTACAGACTCTTCGTTGAGCCCCTTCTCGTGTATTGTTTACGACTATTCGACAATTTAGGCTCCAGAATGCTAGTAACATTCAAAGGCAGAAGTGATATCAAGGAAAGAGAGGTGTAAGACGACATGAAAAATATTTTAAAAAACTTACACAAAGGGGCAGGTTATTGTCTTGCTTGAGGAACCAGCAAAAGATACAAGTGTGAAGATGAGGTTATCACCAAACTATTTAAAATTTCCATGGCAATCCACCTACAATATTAAACAGCCAGGATAAATAACAATACTCACAGACACAATTAAGTGTTAAAGTATTATCAATACTTTGATCTATACCAAGTGGACATGCTCTTCTGGTTTATCGCCCTTCACTAAGGATCAAAATAAATAGATATAATTAACATCAAGACTGATGTAAGGCATTTACAAGTAAAATATAAAAAAATTGAGGAATCTCTCAAGGAAACAAGCTTTGACGAATAGCTTTGGCATCCTTACCTAACTATCAGTCTTATTAAATAGCGATTCGGCCAATTGAATAGGGCTCCATTTAAGCACATAGTTTTTAGTTAGTGAAGACCTTGCTTTTGGATAGAAGTTCACTAACTAAAAATTTCTGTAAAAAAAAATGCTATGTGCTTAAATAGAGTCCTATTCAATTGGCTGAATTGCAATTTAATAAGGCTGTATGGTAGTAGGATGAAAAAAACTGATTTCACCAAACAGTGGTGTCCCCAGGATACCAATTCATTAAAGTTAGAAATAGCACACTAGACTATACTTTGGCTGGTAATGTGAAATATTATATAGATTTAAGATGTACAGTTCACTTTACAATAAAACATTTGCTATGGTGAACACTGTTTTTATAACAATAAGGGATTATATGAGGAGGGAACAAATGGGAAGAGAGTGATGGAGAGGATAAAGGAGAAAAGTAGCTTTCATGGGCAAGAGGGGATAGGTACAGGTTAAGTTGGAGGCTGAAAGGTTTCCGATCTTGTCAGCAATGAATAATATCACAAATAATGATCATACTTAGCTGTGTCAGAAAACACTGGTAAAGCTAGTAAATTATCCAAAAACCCAGATAGGTTGGAATACTGGGACTAGTTAATTCAGATACCCATAAATTGATGCCACACTGACCATGTTTTGATAAAAGGGGAAAGGTTACCACTAAGTAGAGTACCTTTCAATTTCAACATGTTCTGCCTAATTTATAGTTGAAAGGTAAAGTGAGGTAGGTTCCAGACCTCATGCATGGCACCCTAGCAGGCAAATTAATTTTGAATACCAGATGATATATGCCAGTGATACCACTACCCTTGTAGAACAGTTTGTTGGGTAGTAATCCTACTCTGTGTAATCTGTCTGGGTTTAAATACAAAGGGCCAGTTCACTGTAGTTCACACATATAGAAAATGTATTTATTGTGTATTTCAAATATATCTTGACAAGCATAATCAATCTCGGAACCTGTGTCTTTTTGCCAAAAAAACCACAGGGGACATTAAGAGAATCATCTATACCTGGTAAGATTAAAACATAATGAAATTAGTTACTGAAACAGAGATTCTTTGGTACAAAGTACCTCAGATAAGGTTAAGCTATTTTTGTTTTTGGACAAAGGTCTTGGGGCCCTATTCTAATCCCTGAAAAAACATTTATGAGTGCCCTAACTGTAGAATAAATTATACTTAGCCATGTTAATTACCCATCCCTAAAACACTGCTCCGAGTGAACTTCACGACACAGCCGAAAAGCAAGGCATAAATCTCCATTGAGTTTTGCACTGAAAATAAAATATGAGTTACTCCATTAGATTACGACACCCAAACACAAAGATTTTATGGATCATTTACAAATGAATTCACTGACATAAATGCAAAAAGCAGAAGAAAGATTTACGAGTACCAAAGACCACTCGCAAGTGGCTTTCAAACCTTTGCTGAGTTCCCCAGAAACATAGAAAGTGACAGTATAGCACAAAGAGCACCACAACATGAGGAAATTTCTACATTATTTGACACTTAACGATTTAATATCAACATATGTGTAATTAAAAATATGATATTTTAGTATTAAGCCCATGTTCAGAAACAGAATCAAGGGTAACAAACAACCCAGTACTCAAGGGGTTAATACACGTCACAACCACATTGCCTAGGAACAAATGCTCTGATATATTGTCTATATCTATATTTTAATAAAAAATAAACGCATTGTCACATCTTTTTAATAGCAAAATATATATATAAAAAAACAATTACCAATTTACGGCAGTTTGCTAACTTAGAGCACCTAACTTACATAGGGCTCTTGATCGGTAGATGAATCTAGAGAAATTATAAGTAGTAAATGGGTGTGTTTGCTATACTTCCTGGATTGATAGTATACTAACCCTACTTAGAGATCCTTGTATCTGCTCAATCCTGCTTACTCCAGATTTCTAAGAGGTATAAGGTAGAGACCTGGTGGGATCACTTTATATTGAGGCATGGGCTGGAGAAGGCATAACTCTTATTTTATGTTTATCTCATATTTCCTAAATTTTCAGGAAATTTAACTGCACTGATTGGTTGTCTGAAAACACACATGTCATTGGTTCCTGGCACAGTGTTTATTCTATTCTTTTCAAGATATAATTTGACATAGAAAATTTGAAAATATATTTTTTGGACATGTAAAATACCTATTTTAGTGTTACTTCAAAATACTTGATTGTGAAATTAAAAAGAGGGCTACGTTTGTTTCTGAAGAGAAGCACATAACACTACAATATATGTCATTTGTACTCTACTTAAATTACTATTTTGCTTGAAGAAGTGCCGGATTTATACTAAACATGTATCATGACTAATACTAGTAACAGAACCAAGCAAGGTAAAACTTTAATAGAATAATATGAATAAATAACCAAAAACAAATGTAAAATACAAAATAACCTGAAGTTACAAAAATATAATTTTATTAGAGTTGATGGTGGGACATGCTGGCAACGTGATAGGATCTATAATATTTAATTTAAGTGTAAACGACAGGTAGGATATCAGATGGGTCTTCAGGGAGATGTGAAACGTGCAGGTGCTGGGCCTATCTAATGTTTAATGGGAGTTTCTTCCAGGGTACAGGGTACAGGGAAGGTAAGGGTTTAGAGAAATTTTAGAAAGAATAATGGGACATAGCGAAGAAAATTGAGACATGGTATAGTGGAGCAAGATCATGTAATGAGATAGATTAGGTGATAGATGGTACATAGAGTGCCTTGCAAAAGTATTCACCCCCCTCGATTTTTACCTATTTTGTTACATTACAGCCTTAAGTTCAATGTTTTGTTAATCTGAATTTTATGTGATGGATCAGAACACAATTGTCTAAGTTGGTAAAGTGAAATGAGAAAAATATATACATAAAACTATTTTTTAGAAATAGTAAACAGAAAATTGGCATGTGCGTATGTATGCACCCCCTTTGTTATGAAGCCCATAAAAAGCTCTGGTGCAACCAATTACCTGTAGAAGTCACATATTTAGTGAAATAATGTCCACCTGTGTGCAATCTAAGTGTCACATGATCTGTCATTACATATACACACCTTTTTTGAAAGTCCCCAGAAGCTGCAACACCTAAACAAGAGGCACCACTAACCAAACACTGCCCTGAAGACCAAGGAACTCTCCAAATAAGTAAGGGATAATGTTGTTGAGAAGTACAAGTCAGTGTTAGGTTATAAAAAAATATCCAAATCTTTGATGATCCCCGGGAGCCCCATCAAATCTATCATAACCAAATGGAAAGAACATGACCTAACTGCAAACCTGCCAAGAGACGGTCGCCCACCAAAACGCATGGACTGGGCAAGGAGGGCATTAATCAGAGAGGCAGCACAGAAACCTAAGGTAACCTTGAAGGCAACTTGACAGAGCTGGAGCAGTTTTGCAAGGAGGAATGGGCAAAAATCCCAGTGGTAAGATGTGGCAAGCTCATAGAGACTTACCCAAAGTGACTTGGAGCTGTGATTGCCGCAAAAGGTGGCTCTACAAAGTATTGACTTTAGGGGGGTGAATAGTTATGCACATTGACTTTTTCTGTTATTTTGTCCTATTTTTTGTTTGCTTCACAATAAAAAAATAAAAAAACATCTTCAAAGTTGTGGGCATGTTTTGTAGATTAAATGATGCAAATCCTCAAACAATCCATGTTAATTCCAGGTTGTTACACAACAAAACATCAAAAATGCCAAGGGGGGTGAACTTTTGCAAACTGATTATGGGCTAAGAAAGTTTAGATATGGGGAAAACTGAAAAAGGTGTGGGAGAAGTAATTCTGAATTTGTTGCAGTGGAGTGAATGCTCGGGCTGTGATTCCAAGAAGGATAAAGATTAATAAATGAAGATTACATATCAGAAAAGGGACAGTATAGTGATTCAAGTCATTTTTTAAATAGTTAAAATGCATAGTACTTTATACTTCCGTTACAGCAAAAGGTTATTGCATCTCTAAGCACAATATTAGTCATAAACCACAGACTTTTCTTAGTCGTGCTCAGCATTGTACCATATTTAGTTTGTGTGTTGGAGAGGATATAAAGCATTCTGATATTTATGATATTTGGCTTGGAAACTGTATATTTTCCTGGCTCACATCCAAACCCTTCTGCCACTTGCCGTATATATCTTGATATAGTATTTTCTCAGATTCATAGCTTACAATATCTAGGCAAGCTTCTGCCAGTGCTTTTCATGGTGACCTTATGGATTAGACACCAGTGTGCTACTGAACATCAAGCGTAGCTTTAAAGGTCAGCCTGATGATACACGCTGTCTTTCTGCCATCAGTTCATTATACAAATGCTGGAAGCACAAATATATTTTCTTTGATGTGGCCTGCTGGACCCTGCTTGTTTAATCCAAGTTGACTACTTGACTGCTAATAATGAATGCTTTTCACCCTCTTTAACCCATTCAGTGCCTTTTAATGCACAGTCCTGCAGTATATAATAGATTAACAATTTTTTTCCAATATCCTTGTCAAAAATTCATGTTTTTTTTTTGCACCAAGTTGCTACAGGAAAATGCAAGATTTTATTTTAAATTACCAATAATTAAATTCATATGCAAAATCAATAACATAAAAATACAATAAAACAATATAACCATTTTCCAGGTTGCACCTAAGAGTAAGAGTGTCCTATATTTAATTTTCTTCTTAATATATTAATATATCTATATATTATAGATGTTTTATTTTTTTGAAGTTTTATTCCTATCTCCATAAAAAAAGAAAATACTTCAAATAGCCCTCAATGGTGGCAAGTATTAGTATTATACCTAAATTTAATGTAATTAACATATCTTAAAAAAAGCTGTTCATCAAGTTATTATTATTAGAGGTTCTTAAGAGACAACTTAATGTTATTAAAATAAGACAAATACATACTAAATAAGAAAAAAAGCACAAAAGTAAAAAAAAGAGAAAAATAGGGTATGAAATTAATGAATACCAAATAAGGACATTTTATGTAAAAGCATATTTAACACTACAATTATTTCAGCCCAATCTATAAATATATTGCTTGTCACTATATTCATTTAATTCAGTACACTAATCTGTGAATGCATTAATTCCTAAATGTGTAAGAATATAACAGTGTGTCAATCTTTTTGAACTCAGTTTATGTCATTACACATCTAATGTAGTCAATAATATATCTCCCAAAATAAAAAGCACTCCAAAGTACATAGCTATTAAAAGTTTAGTTGCCTCAAAGCCAATGAGCTGTACACAAAATAAAACATAAAAGCACTAGCATTATTAAGGCATATTGTAACTGCCGGCAAGTGTTTTGCCATAAGAGCCTGGCTTAAGGTTAATGGTAAACAACACAAAATATTGTAATCATATGAGAGCCATAACATTAAAATCAATTAATTCATTAGTTACTATAATAACATAGAAACATAGGTTTGGCAGCAGGTAAGAAACAAAAGGCTTGTCTAATCCGATCATACTTTAATTACTGTGCATATTAAATGGTCACATAAGTCAAGTTTACCACCATACCATATAAAAACATTTTCTTGCATGAATATTGGATACATTAAGGCAGTTTACGTTTAAAATCCTGGAATAATAGCTTTTCATGAGTCAATACCTCTTTCTAACTAATTCTAGTTAGGGTCAACTGCACAAATCAAGGGCCCTATTCTATTGTCCAATTCGTAAATGTATACACACTTAAAATCACTCTTAATATTCACATTCCGATTACGAAATACCCGGCCACAAGCGCTACGGGCCAGCCAAAGCCACAAATTTGGCCTTAGAACTCCATTGGTTTTTAGCACAGCTTAAATATTACTAGCGATAAATAATTAAAGTTACACAAAATCAATATACTGTTAGACTTGTAGCTCTAGCTAGCAAATAAAGTCTGACCCGCCAATGAAAAAAGAATCACATTTCTGTCAAAAATATTACAAGCACTAAATGGCGTCTTTTTCAAACATTTATTAAAGCTGTCACAGCAATTAAACACACAATACTGTACTTTAAAAACATTGGAAAGCATGGACATACATTATAATTAATTGCAGTCTCCAAGGAGAAGAAATAGGCAAACAAATGCTTGTTTAAATTATATTTAGACTGGTCATGCATATGTTAATATTAAAAGTGTTGCTGAAAGATGCATAACGCAATTAAAAAGAGACAGTACATGACTAAATTGCAACACAAACACATGAAAAGCCTGACCAGTAATACGTTACACTCACAGAGGCTCAAATGTGGACTTGCAATATTATACCGCGACATGACATATATCAAGTACCAGGGGAACATACACCACTCTACGCAAGAGGTTAATAGCGATCTGCAAACATAAAGGGACCACAACAGCTGCTCTAATGTAATGAACAAATAATACTCTGCAATACTATTGATCAACCACACAGCACACTACTGACACAAATCATCTACCAACATCCATGGGAAAGTATGCCATCTACAACAGAATCTTAGCTTGCAGAAAATGGGGTGGGAGAAATGTCAGCATGGGCAGCCTCAGGCCTTAAAGAGGGGAGGGGGTGACATTGATGCTGGCTACATGGGTACATCGCTACATAGCACAGGAACACGCTGTTAGAGGCACAGGGACATGGGGATTCAGTGACAAATAATGACAAGGGGGATTTGCACTAATGTGAACTAATGTGCCAACAAACACACAATGAGGCTGTAGAGAGGCACATGGAGCAATGACTTCAATCAAGGCCAATCTTGGGTACACCCATTGTGTAAATTCCCACGCCATTGCTGATGTTGGCCCTCTAGCAAGATGTATATCAATAATAATTATGTTACTTTCAGCAGGTGCTATTGTATTAATTAATTATTAATACTACCTGTCAATTGATTAACAACCCTTCAGGGGAAAGGTGATACTGAAAAGTGCTAAAATGTATACTTTTCCTCAGTGTTAACTCACAAACGTCACCAATAATGTTGTTCAAGCATGTTATCAAAAAGTGTTTGAATGCATTTTGGAAATGATTAATAAATGTGATCACTTGGAAACCACATCTGTGTTGTAATGTACTGCAATGTTCACATAACAATGTATTAGACAGTAAATAGTGATAATTATTTCAGAAGGATGGCACACTTCATGCTAATTTTAGGTATTATGTGCACCAGTATGTGAAACGATGGTAAAATGATGATATGAATATCACTTTAAACTTTGAAAGTGTAAATACGTGGCCATGACAACATCACATTCCAATTAACCGAAGATTAGTGACATGCAAACATATGATTGCAGTACTCAAATGCATGAAGGAATGTGTGCCCAGGAAGATGATCTATGTACAAATATATTATTGTAACATAAATGTTATGTATGTTGATGTGCCAAAACATTAAACATTAAAAATACAGAGAAACTTTATTATATACACAGAGTACCCTCATAAATGTATCCGACTGTGCATTAATATCATGTGTGGATCCTGGAAGGACAAGAAGCTGTGTGAGGAAAGGGGGAAACATAAGGGGTTAAAGGTAATACTGTATAATAATAAGTATGCTTTGCATCTACTAGAGTCATATGTGGGCACCACAGTAACCAGAATCTGATGAATACAAATCTCATCGCACATCACTCGATTTAATAGAAGACAGTAATGAACATACTGTAGAACTAACATCTGGTCAAAACCTAAAAAAGGCAGAGGAACATAAAAATCTAAAACAAAAAAACCCTGCGAAAACAGTGCAAAAAATACCGTAACTGTAACAATAAACCAACTTGATCTTCATCTGCAAGTATTACTAACCATTAGGTGGGTGTTATGATATATTACTAGCCATGACCATTAATAATAATAATGTGTCATCCCACAACAAATGCTTAGCTGTGACCACAGTCAGTGATCCAAGAGTACTATCACCATCTCTATATGATTTTATTTAGGCACATTGATATCACATCCACAGGTTATCACATTTGAGTCTTATGAAATCATCATGTCTGAACAACTACCATTAATACAGAGGGGACACAATGGTCAGCAGACAAAAGTATATGTTAACATATTGAAAGTGAGGAGAGGATGACATGCTCCACTAATGCATGTATTAATACTGGCTTTGATTAATATGCCATTGTGGGACTTAACAAGTCCCCCGCCATATCTGCATTAGTCTAAATTTATGATAGCAACAACCATGTATTCTAAAGGAGGATATGTGATTTCATTAATAGCATGTGAGCTACATTTGTAGGAGTGTATATCATTGATGGAATGTCTATCTCATGATAGACACTGTGAGGATATTTCTATTACTTGATTTTGTAGCAATGCTTGCAGATGAAGAAGTTGCGTATTGTGGACCGAAATTATCCCTAATATTAAAACATTAAAAAAAGAAATACTAAGGCTTGAAAAAAATAGGGACCGCACCATCTCTTCTCAATGGCACTCTACAGTAACCATCAATTGGGAAAATGTTAAACTACGTGTCAACAGAGATGAGGATCATACACCATGTGTTGGTGAGTAGCCATCTGCTCACAAAATATCACCGTCACATAGGCCATGATCCTCTTCTCTGTAGCCAGGCTAGATTATGTTAACATTTGAACCAATAGTTTGTCACCGAGGAGTGGTGTTGGTCCAAAACTATGTGCAGCCACTATATCCTCCTCCTCCGCCGTGCCACAGGGCCCCAACCCCACATGCCCGTACACCTTCTCCCTAGGTGAGGAGGGTTGCAGGTGGAGGCATCCCCCCAGGAGGCAGAAGCACCAGAGGTGGCTCAGACATTGAGGGAGGTGAAGAGTGGCCAGGCTGCAGGTGTGCGGTAGAGGCCTCTGGGGTGGAGCAGGCAGTACTTGGAACCAGAGAGTGCTGGGTGGCATCAATATTTAATTAGAAGAGCATGCTCTGGTTATCCAATGACTGGAGCAGCCTGGCCATGTACGACTCCATCATGAGGTTATGCCACCTCACCCCCATGGTTGTAGAAGACACTGATCTGGAGCTCTTGAGTACAATCCACTTGCTGGTGCATCAGGACCAGAATGCCCCCAATGGTGGCCTCCAATGGTGAACATTGTGATTGAAGTCTGCTGGGGCTTGGCATGGCTGCGTGTGGAGGCGGCAGTGGTGGTGGCCCAGTGGGGAGGTGCTGGGGCCCGGTTGTAGTCTGTGCTTGTGGTGGTGGTGGAGTTGGTGGGCCTGGTGGTGGTGGGAGCCAGGTTGTGCTGCTGATGGGAGGTGATGGTGGTGGGGGAAAGGACCTTTGGTTGGTCTAGTAGGAGAGTCCAGGTGGCCACTCAATTTGTTGGAGATGGGGGGAAGTGGGGTCAAATGCCATGGGTGTGGCAGAAGATCCAGCAGGTGCCCTCACTGACCACATAAAGTGTGATCCTATGATCCTCTCCTTGCCTCCTACAATGGTTCCTGTTGCGCAGGGGCACAGTCCTGGACATCCGGCTACGATGGAGCTGATCCCCCTGCCCCTGGCTCACTAGAGGACCAAGAACTTCTGCTAGCTGAAAAAGTGAGAATAATAGTTACATAGTTACATAGTATTTAAGGTTGAAAAAAGACTTTCAGTCCATCAAGTTCAACCTTTTAAGATCTCCTCTGATCTGCAATATGCGGATTAACTATTAATTAATTGGTTGTATTAAAAAAAAAAAAAAAAACAATTCCCTCCTGATCCCAGACACCAGCGAATTCTCCCTGGATCAATACTGCCTCTCTAATTATCCATGATAACCCTGAATTCCCTTTTTAATTAGAAATAAATCCAGTCCCCTTTTAAAGTTATCTATCGAATCCTCTGTCACCACCTCCTCTGGTAGAGAATTCCACAGATTAACCACCCTTACTGTGAAGAACCCTTTTCTTTATTTAAGGTGGAAAATGTGTTACTTATGTTGAATGATCCTATGTTTGCTGTGTGTTCCTATCTTTCTGACATCTTGTTGTCTTGAACCTGCATGGTTCACTTAATTTCTACTATGTAGAGCTATCATTTACAAGATGTGATCAATTTATTAGATTATGAGCTTGTTTGTTTTTGGTTTATAACGATATCTTGATTTCTGCTGCAGTCACATATGCATACACATATTCTTCAGAACTTGCTCGGCAGTGTGTCATACTAACCAATCAGTGACCATATCTCAGAAATAGTTGTTAACATGCTGCTGAGAGGTGTACCCTAATAGGCTTGTACACTACACTGCACATCAATACCTAGATAATCTGTATCTGCATACAGTGCACTAGGCACACCCATACATGGACTCTCTATTTGATGATTACTCATGTTGTGCCCACTAATGAAAGTTATTTGTCAGTTTCATGGATTTAATGACGCATGAATGATCCATTTATCCATTGGTAAATCCATGGGGTTGACATCTCAGTGCTTGTGGTGGTAATCATTTACATGTGATTATTTATCTTTAGATTAGTCTGTATTTTTCTGTTGATAGATCTTTGTATATAAGTATAAACTGTTATCAAAAGCTAATCAATGAGCTATAAAAGGAATCTAGTGACAGTAGTGCTACCGTAATCTAAATTGTATTTTTTAATCGCCGTCTTTTTTTGTTTTTGTTCATATTTTTAAAGAGATGTAATAAATAAATAAAAATTAAGATATATCATTCTTCCCTCATTAATTAGCAATCAATTTAGGCTCAATAATTGGATAAAGTGTCCTTTTCCTCTGTTCTTGAATGTATATTTATCTACACTTACCAATTTTTTTGACTTCTATTGTACTAGACTATGGTATATTACATCTACAGATATTAGAAGCTATACCGTACCATATGAATTGTATTCCTTTCTTCATATAACTTAATGTATCTGATAATCACCTGACAAGGAAGCTGGATCCTGTTGGGCCACCAGGCCAGTAGCTCCAGTGAAAGGCACTTCACTCAGCATCTCTATGAGCAACCTTTCCTACTCGTTGTACTTGTCAGTCACTTGGAGGGCACCACTTCGAGCTATTGCTGCTCTGCCATCCATGGGTGTACGAACCGCGGGGGGGGGGGGGATGGGGAGACAAATCCCGCCAGATTTTTCTATGTTTCTATGTATGTATATATATATATAAGCTATTTTTTTACGCTCTGTGTATACAATGAGCTATATCCCCCCCCCCCCCCCGAATATTTTGGCTCCTACGCCCATGCTGCCATCATTCTACTCACCTTGGCCCGGACGTCATTGAAGTGGTGCCTAACAGTCCTCACATTCCTTCCTGCCAGTCCCACTGATGTCACTGCGGCTGTTACCTCCTTCTAGGCCTGGCCCAGCATGCTAATTTGTGAAAATCTACAACACAGTTATCACATGGTCATGTAGTTTGCAGATTTATCATCTCTCCCTATCAATCATTGATCCATTAGGCCATTTTCGTTGGCTCCTAGGGCTGTGGCCCACACTTAAATTGTGGGATTGGTTTCAGAGTGCTAGCGTCATATAATCACGCCCCCAAAAAGCTTGCTAGTGTGGGCAGGATTTATGGGTTCAGGCTTAACGAGGTTTAGAGAGAAAAACACCAACAGCCAAAATACGGGTTAGAGGCATTTGCTGACTTTTAATAGAATAGGGCTCCAACTTATTCAGCTTTATGTTGAAATCAGCTGTATTTCCCCTACTGGCTGTAGTTAATTAACATTTTCAGAAGTCGGTCCTTGTAGTTTGTACAGAACATTATAAATCAGTTTTAAACTTTTGTAGCACTCATTTTTCTTGACAATACAAAATCAGTACCAACCTGTCTCTTGTTCACACAAGTTAGCTGCAAACAGCAATAGGGTAGATTCGATAAGCTTTGCTTAGGGAATCTAGGAAATACACTGCACTCTTTAGAGAACTGCTTAACAGATACTGCAAAGCTCAGTGAATCTAGGGGATTGTATTTAGTTTTTTTGTTTTCTATCTTATCCTATTTACTGTAGGAAGTAATGCCCCTATTTACATGCTGCATCCTTTTACCAGAACCATCACATATATTATGCATGTTTATATACGGTGTCAAGATTTTCCTTAATTTTTGACAGATCTTTGAAGAACACACTGCACCTCTTAATATTCATTGTTGATCTATATCTTATAAATATAATAATTGTAGAACCACTTACTGGTGACTGAGTGGGTTCTAGTAGTTTTGTGAATCAGGTAGATGGATTGGAAAGAATCTAGCCTTTGTATTAAACCAATTCAATGTTATTGTGTTGCTTCAACTAGCCATTTATATCATGCTCCACTGCTATTCTTTCTCTTACGTTTCTCATTAGTGACTATTAAACTCCTCTGTATTTTCTTCTGCTTTGTGCCTGAGAGCTCATTTCAGCTATTGGAATGCTTTGTCTATTGGCATTAATGACTATTACATGGCTTGTATGGAGTCTGAATTGTATTCTGTTGGTGGAGATGTTACTAATAATTTTTCAATTATTCTCACACCTATGATCTTTCATAACTGACGTATCTTCCAAAGATAAACAGAAATATTGTTCACATACATTCAGAATTTTCAAGATTATTTTTTTATGTATGGGCACAGTTGAATTACACAGTTGAATTACATAGTATAAAATAACAACAAAGTAATAACTGGCGGTTCCCGGGTTACAGACGAGATACGTTTCTGAGAACATCTTTAGGTCGGAATGGTATATAACTCGGACCCCTGATGAATAATAATAATCATAATAATAGCAATAATAAAACAACTACAATGACTCATATTTGGCAATAATAATACGGTGTAATATGGTAATAATAATAATAATGCCCTTGTACTGTAATAATAAGTTACAGAAACTATTGTGCTCTTTCTTTTAGCTCAAACAAACAGAACATAAAAACAAACTCATACAAAAATCCTTGGGTACCTTTTCTTAAGTAGTGTTAGTCTGTAAGTCGGGTTGTCTGTAACCTGGGGACCTCCTGTACATATTAAAAACATGGCAAGGTTAGGATATATGTGGATACATGACTAAATTAAGTTTTGGATCTAGAAGCTGCCTCAATGTCTTATAATCAACAACTCTACTTTATGGTCCATTTGAGACTCAATAAAAGAGTTTCAGGGCTAATTGACTGTTGTAGTTATATGTTGGTATTTCTGACTGTGATTTTAGTTTAGATGGAATCAACTACTAATTTCAGGTGAGTTAAGGCTGAATTGTGATGAACACATATAGGGCTAGATTACATGGCTCCCATACCAAGTCCAGTAAAGCTGATGCATAGCTATGGGAGCACTTACTAGAATTTATGTTGTTTTAAATGTCTCCCGCAGGCTTTTTATTGTAAGACCATACTGATACTTACCCAGTGGGTTTGCACAGAGTGGTACAGGTTTTGCTCAAGAATATCCCTGTATTTAGCACCATCCATCTCTCCCTCAACTCTGACCAGTTTCCCAGTCTCGGCTGCTGAAAAACATCCCCACAGCATGATGCTGCCACCACCATGTTTATTTGTGGGGATGGTGTTCTTGGTGATGTGATTTGTTTGGTTTGCGCCAGACATAGGCCCTCATTCAATTCCAATTTGGCCAATTGAATAGGCCTCTAAATAAGCACATAGCATATTTTTTTTAGAGAAGTTTTTAGTTAGTAAGAATATATCCAAAAGCAAGGTTTTCACAAACTAAAAACTTCTTTAAAAAAAATATGCTATGTGCTTATTTAGGGCCCTATTCAATTGACCAAATCACAATTGAATGAGGGCCATAGTGTTTTCTTTGTTGGCCAAAAAGTTCAATTATATTCAGACCAGAGCACCGTCCTCCATACATTTTGGGAGTCTCCCACATTCCTTTTTGCAAACTGAAAATGTGACATTTAGTTTTTTGCTGAAAGTAATGGCTTTCTTCTGGCCACTCTGCCATAAAGCCCTCTGGAGCGTACGGCCTATTGTTCTATGTACAGATATTCCAGTCTCTGCTGTGGAACTCTACAGCTCCTCCAGGGTTACCTTGGGTCTCTGTGCTGCCTCTCTGATTAATGCCTTCCTTGCTCGGTCTGTGAGTTTTGGTGGGTGGCTGTCTCTTGGCAGGTTTGCTGTTGTGCCATTTTCTTTCCGTTTGGTTATGATAGATTTGATGGTGCTCCTGGGGATCATCAAAGATTTAGATTTTTTTTTTTATAACCTTACCCTGACTTTTTAACAACATTGTTCCTTACTTGTTTGGAGAGTTCCTTGGTCTTCATGGCAGTGTTTGGTTAGTCGTGCTTCTTGCTTAGATGTTGCAGCCTCTGGGGCCTTTCAAAAAAGGTGTGTATATGTAATGACAGATCATGTGACACTTAGATTGCACACAGGTGGACATTATTTCACTAATTATGTGACTTCTGAAGGTAATTGGTTGCACCAGAGATTTTTATGGGAGTTATAACAAAGGGGGTGAAAACATACGCACATTCCAATTTTCTGTTTTATATTTCTACAAAATAGTTTTATGCATTTATAATTTTCTCATTTCACTTCACTAACTAAGACTATTGTGTTCTGATCCATCACATAAAATTCTGATTAACAAAACATTGAACTTACGGCTGTAAAGTAACAAAATAGGTAAAAAGTCAAGGGGGTGAATACTTTTGCAAGCACTGTATTTGTAATTGACATTGTGATTTATTGAATTGTTCTTTAGTGTTGTTGCAAAGGCTGGGTTAACCATTAACCATTAGACCAGCTTATTTTGTGCTATAGGATGTGAAGTCTTTAATTGTATTTCATTAGAATCTTGTTCTTTCTTTCTTTTCTAGTTATTTATTTTCTTTTCTATTTTATTTTGCCTCTTGTACAGGGACACTTGTAGATTCTTAAGTGCATTGTAAGTGTGAGAGGTTGAGTTTACATGTAAGGATTTATCTAACTGCAAAAACAATAGCAAAGCCTTATGAGAACGCATTCATTCTCATAATTCTTAATTTTCACAAGTTGTGCAAGTCTGATCGCATATCGGGTTCCTAACCTCCATGTTTTATTGCCTTATTATTCTATAGGCTCAGTGAATTGATACGGTTCGTGCCCACAACTGCTCCGAACCAATGCATGGTTTACGGAGCTGGCTTCAGGATCGCAACTCGCGACCTGGAGCAATGGAATAGCTCCGCAAACGGAGACCAACGGGAGCCCACAACTCGATCGCAGACATGCGGCCATCTGTGATCAAGTTACGGGTGTGCAATTGAATGAGGTGCAATGTCTTTAAAAAATATATTTTTACAGTTAAAGTTTTTAGTTTGGTACTGTACATACTAGACAAACAAATGCTATTTTTCTTGAACTACAGCTGAACTTTTCTATATAAATTTTTTATTTTATTTATAAATACTGCCTATTTCTTACCAAACATCTAAAACCCAGGAAACTTAGAGCCCCATTAAATTTGAAGCCTGCAGCCATGGTACAGCCGCAAAGTCTGCGTGGCCGACATCCAAATCCGTAAACCATGTTTCCGCACATTCCATTTGTGGCCGTGAATATGATCATTTAGTCAAACCAGTGGTTACGGGTTTAGATGGAGCCAATAGTAAAAGAGATCTTCATCATAACGTCACTAAAACATGGAGTTTAGATTTCAATCACTTACGGGTTTGAAGTACGAGCTGCGATCCGGCCCGTATTCCAGAAATAATGCAATATGAAATAATCAATAAATATGATATTCTAGTCCATGTGAGTTCTATTACATTGATTATTTTTTTATGATGATTTGCGGGCTTGAGAGTATTGTGCTATCAATATTAATACCTTGTATCAATATCCCTTTAATTTAAAATACAGTATTGTGTTTATTCTAGCTTTTACAGTGCTATGGACAGGAGTTTAACCTCCTTGTGGGTCCTCTCTAGTACCTGTAGAATTTTTTGCCTCTATTTGCCGTTTACGGGTTTGAACGCCAGTGTATCCTTGGGGATTCGTAGCAATTTAATAGCAATTTGCATTCCTAACATTTATTGGCTTGACCAATAAAAGCATTAGCCAGGACGGAGTACAGATTTTGACGTCTCGTAGGGTTTTTCCGCCTGTAGCCCACAGATTGTTTGCTGGTAGCTGGAAGAGGCCAATTTAATAGCCATATCTCTTGCGGGCTCCTTTTTGCGCTATGATTTCTAAAAATGTAGCAATTAAATGGGGCTCCAATATATATATATATATATATATATATATATATATATATACCTTTAACCATGCTTATCCCCACTTTTAACCCAGTTTGAGAACTCTACCCCAGAGTGTCTTAAAATTGTGCATAGTGGTTCATGCTACTATCCAAGATCAGTATAGGGAATCTTTGGCATAAGGAGTGTAAAACCCTACTGTAACTTGCACAACACCATTATAACAGTACTGACAGGAGGGTCAATGAGCCTCTATATTCCCCATGCCTAACACTCATAATGATTATGCTGTGCTTTATAGTGTAATGCTTTTTTCAACATTTAAAAATATTTTAGAAAACTGTGGAGAACAAAATACACTAAAATCAAATGATTTTAAGATGTTGTGAACTGGGAAGTTAATTCAGCTACTTCTGCTTCCGATTTTCAGTCCTCCTTTACAGTGAGAATTCCATTTGGTTTCTTGGCTAATGCAGGGTCATAACTAATTTTTTCTCAGTAAGTATACATGACTACCTTACACTTTCATTGTAAACAAGAATTGTTAGGGGTAGTAGAAAATATTTAGCTCAGGTTTCCATGTGTTCCAGCTTTAGGGTAGGCTTACATCATCTTAAAATCATCTTGTTTAATTTAGCACACTAATTCCTCTCTTTCAAAGTTCCTCTTAACAAAGGAAAGTTTACAAAGCAAAATAAAGTTTCAGAGGTACAAACTACCATTTATTACCCATGTAATTATCATCAAGGCATGGATGATATAGGCTTTATGATTTCAAGAATACATTAAAGGCACTAACCAACTATTTGTTGCTTTATTGAAGGCAGTATTTATTGCTAAATTTCCTGTTTTTTTATTAATTTAATTTAATACGTGATGAAGAGTCACATTTCCTAGACTTGTGCCAGTGTGCAAGATAAAATAAAACATTTTTGGACAAAATAAGTAAAAAAGAAATCTTGCGCAAGCAGAAAAACTTTTTTTATATATCAGCTAGAGAATGGTAAAGTTACATTTTTCTAGATCCTTATTCCAATCCATCAAATTTAGGCATCTTTGAACCAATAGAACCATTGGAACTTACTTTGGTGTGCCAGTTCAAAAGATACCTTGATATATTAAAGAAAGTTATATGAGTTCAGATATACATACATTATCAGAGTATCTTTTGAACTGATATAACTTGCTGGTTTCTGAAGCATCCTATCTCTTTCTCTGAAAAGACAGCATTGAGGATACTTCATCTGGCTACTGTAGTCCTTGTCATGAGATCGATCTAAAAGCCAGTCAGAGTCAGATAAAAAGATATCAGATTTTCTCCATCTTCAACAAGACACTGTCACATCACCATTTCACTATTTATATCCAACATATTTTGAAATAAATGGGTGGGTAACCTGCAAGCAATAATGCACTTATACTAATAACTTGAGTCCATTTAGGAACCACATTGCTATGAGAATCACAACAATGCCAAAAACTAAGAGAAAAGGTATGAAGAAAACATTATACTGTATATATTAAAGACAAATTTACTAAAACATGTGTCTGTTGATATTATCTTTTTAAACTCATACCAAATTATTCTTTAATCTTTCTTTATTCATGTTATTCATTTACTCTGTATGTCCACCGAGCATGCTAATAGTGGGTGGGCAAAAGCTAATCCGGCATTATGGTCATCTGTCATATGCCAGCTAAGTTCATTCAAAGAAACCCAATGATTAAATGTGAATTGAATGAAGAATAGATGGCCCTCTACAAAGAACTGCAACTAAAATGGTGCATGCTCTAAAACATAAAACAAATAAGGATAGACTTAATGACCTGGGTATGTATTGCTTAGAAGAGAGAAGGGAGAGGAGCCTATATGATAAAAAACTTCAAACATATCAAAGTATTTAAAAAAGTTCAAGAGGGAAGAATATTTGAGAAAAAGAGGAATGCAAGGACAAGAGGTCATGTTTTGAAGTTGGAATGTGGAAGTGTTAGGATATTTAGGGGGCTTTAATGCAGAAATATCTTAAACTCACAGCTTCATTTGATTTTTTTGTGTTATTAAGTATGTGACACTGAAGATGTTTACAATAAGTTTTCAGGAAGGCCTATGGAACAGCTGTTCCAGTAAAGGACGTTTAGCAATTGTAATTACATTTAGCATTGTATTGAACTGCTGGCTTATTCCTATATAAACTTTTCATTAATAGCTATACAATTCAGACATACATGATAAAACCTACCCTGTGTCTGTGTGCTATAATTTGTGTCTGACAGGTCCTGTGCCAAAGAAGGGAGAGACAGAAAGAGAGGAAGGTGGATAACAGGTGTTAATCCCGGGGTCTGGGCTATTCCTAGCAGTTGAGTAAATCCTGCCTTCTAACAGGAAAATGTAGGGCTAATGTGTGAAAGTACAAATTTAGAGAAATAATAGATAGCGGGCAAAGAAAAAAACATCTAGGATGTAAAACATTTAATGATCATTTTTCACATTTAACAATAAATTCAGCTGATTCCAACATATGGAATTGTTTTAAAATATGTTGAATGGAGAAAACATGCTTCATAAGTTCAGTTGTCTTCAGGAGCAATACATTCAATATAATCTATATCTTTCTTTAAAGATTAAGCAAATAAATTACACTTAAGTGATAAAAATGATCATGAAATTTATAATGATGAGATGCCTCAGGTGGAATATGGTGCACAACAGTCATTGCTATATTTGTTCATTCAAATATAGCGGCCACTGAATACATTTTTTGTAGGTCAGTTTATGAAATTAAATGGATTTTGTTTAGTTAAATACATTTGCAGTTTCAATCACAGCCCAGTCTATTTTTTATCCTTTTTCATAGTTCTATAAATAGACACAGTATTAGACTCCCTTCACTTAAATGATTGTATGCTCCTTTCAAATGTATGCTAATATTTTGGTAACCTTTGAAGCTGCTGCAAGGCATTGAGCCTAGTTACTTATTTCCCCTTCAAAAATATATCACTGTGAAAAATTGCATACTATTTAGCAACCTTTTAGTTCACAGAAGCCCCTATGCAACAAAAGGACATCTGAATCAATAGATATTCTAAACATGGAACATTTTAAAACAATAGTTAATAACAAGTGTTCTATGAATTGAGTGTAATAAAACAAGGTAATGTTTTATTTTTCCACATCAGAAATAAAGAAATACATCACCAGTTCCACCTGATGCAGCCAAGACTTAGCAGCAGTCTCTAATTGGATGGCATCATTCTCAATATATCTGAATATACCCAAGTGGGCTGTCCACACCAGCTATTCTATTTTAACAAAATATAATTTGTCTAAATCATTGGAACTTGCGTTTAATCATTACCCTACTAAATATAAAACATTCTCTATTCCTTAGTAAATTGATTGAAGAATCCATTTACGGATATAAGTGTTTTAGGCTTCTCTAAGTGAATAGGAAAAAGCAAGGAAAGAAACCCAATAGAGTAGGTGCAGTTTAGATCAAATAGCACATAATAGCTTGTTACACACTATTTACCAGTATATTCAACTCATGAATGTTTGATTAAAATGCATAGTAAAATGACAAGGTGGTAAAATACTGCAAGCAAAAAGATATTTGCATTTTTTAACAGCCGTACACAGATGCTGCAATCTTAGCTTTTGTTTTTGTGGTGGAGTAATCTGTAACTGAAATAAATCAATACATTTTAGAAAGAACTCAAAACAATTCAAAAGCTTTTAAAATATAGGCACAATGCAGTTTTTCATTTCCATGTAGTATCTGAACAAGCGATGCAGGCATATATTGATTTTCCTAAAAAATAGTGCATATGTTGTAGAAAATAATGGTAAATCAAGTTGAAAGTGCTGATTTATATTTTGTTTGTCAAAGGGGAAGCTTGTGAGAGCATCTAGATATTAAAAGTAAAATGCAAATAAGTATGTGGTTATATTAGTCATTAGTAACAAGGATATTTGTATAGAGAGCATATTATTAATGTTTCCCTCAGTAAAAGGAGGATCAAGGTCTATACTTGCCTATTTTTTATGGGTTATGAATAACGACACAATTGAATTTCCTAGCTCGTGAGTGTTCACCAAGGCTCTAGCATATATTTGATTTTGCAGGCAATATGTAGGAAGCTTGAAATGGAATCTGACCTCTACTATTATATATCTTATCACTTGTCTAAAGGGTTATATAGAATGGACCTTACTACTGGAAGCGCTTGTGTTGTCCTTCACTAAAATAGTTTTATCTCTTCAATGGCGTTTTCAAATGTATGCCCAAAAGTGACTTATATGTTTTCCCTTTTCAGTGAATACTAATATTGTATTAATATTTGAAACTGCTTACTGGCATTGAGCACCATTACTTAGTTATCTACAAACACTTCTAAATCCCTTTCCATCTCTGGTTCCTTCAAAAGTTTTCACCTTATGGTTATGGATGGCATACATATTCTCCCACAAAAGTACCATTTGGCCTTATCTGTGTAACATTTAATGCCATCTGCCATTTTTATAGTATATAATAGAATCTCTCCATTCTGGACCAGTTTAATAGGACACAGCAGCTGTTTCAATGTTGTATAATTTAAAATGATAGCTTATAAAAAGCACTTTATCAACTGAACATTATAATAAATTGCATTTTTTGCAGTAAACTTACATTGAAGTCTGTCATTTTTAAATGCACTTATATAAATCTAATTATTACTAAATACTCTTTGGGGTCTGCATGCACTGTTCTCAGTCTAAAAGCAATTCCGCCGGGCAAATATATATCACTAGTTCCAGGTGATGTAGTTTAGACCCAACAGCTGCCTGAAAAAACTGTGAAAATGTCTAGGAGGCTATCCACACTAGACAAATTATTGTTAACAAAATATAATTTAGCTAAATGTTTCTGTTTAGTGTACATACTATATTAGTTTTTTTATAACATCCTCTGTTCAATAGTGAGAGTATTTTTGAGCTGAATAATCCTTTTATGTTTATATATGTTTTAATTTTCTTTTAAAAGATGATTGTCTAAGGAAGTGACTTGAAGGGCCTCATATGTGCCCCCTGAGTCCTTAAAGGGGTCTCACAGAAGTTTAAACCTTTTTTCTTTACTGAGAGCAAAATTATAAAATAAGTGGTGGAAACAAATTAATTGGTATGTTAGATTACAGCTGGGTATTATTTGCTAGTTTTAGTGAGATAAAAATGACTGTGTATTGTTGAAAATGGGCATGCTCTTCCATTCCAAAAAACAGGGTGGGAGCTGTATAGAAAGTGCTTGAGGGACACATGTGACCCCCTAGTCCACCACTAGTTTAGGTGTATTTTAAGCTTTGAAAGCTGTGGGTTGGAAACAACAAGGAAATACATTTGATAGAATAGGTCAGATCTACATCAAATAACTTACAGATAACAGCTTATTACACACTATTTACCAGTCTGTCCTACTCATGATTATTTGACTAAATATATAGTAAAATTTAAAGGCATTACTATACTGCAAATATTCTCATTTTTAACAGTCAAACACAAATGCTACAATTGTTGATTTTGTTCTTGTGGCAGACCGGGCTGGATTTATCATTAGACAGAGTAAGCAAGTACCTATGGGCACCTCCCTGCAGGGGCACCATATTTTTACACTTAAAAATACATTAAATCAGACTTAGAACAGATATTGTACATTACATAGAGTTCCTTGCAGCAAGTCATATGCCTTGGAGTGGGAATAACAAAGCTCTTCTATGATTGGCTGAATTGGGCTACTTATGAAGTCATGTACTCTCTTCCTTACAAAGCATGGACACAAAACAACAACAACCTCTACAATTCTGCCTGCAAGGTAATTACAAAACGGTAGCATTTATGTTTCCTACAGGAATAATGACATTATAAGGATGATTCTGGTTTCTTGTCAATGTTATTTTTACAATGGTCCAAAGTGTGATTACTAAAACAACTCTTACGATTTAAAAAATATGGTAAATACTTTAGCTTTCAAAAAAATGCTCAGCTTATTAATAGATATGAAGCAGTGTTTATGTTAAATACACCATGTACACATGTCATGTGCTCTTCCATCTGCCTGTCCTTATCCTACCTAAGATATTCTCAACCTTACTGTCCCTCTTTGGCAAATTGAAATGTTGGGAGGTTTACATAGTCATCTGCTTAAGATGTATTCAAGCATATACTTTTTATTTGGAATTTTTAACTATATTTAGAATCTCAGACAGATTTTCTCCTGATCCATATGCATATATGCACTATGATATATATGATTCCCTATAAAGAGACAGCAATCTGTTCAATATACATTGGTACTTATTAAAGCATTTTTACACTAATTCTCTCCACTTGATTACATAGAAAAAACTCTCTTTCTCTTTGGTATTTTGTGTTTCAGCAATCTGACCAAGTCAGAATATTTTTCAGATACATTACTGTTTGTCATCCTTACTTTTGTGTGTGACTGATGAAGATTATTTGCTATAGCTTCCTATACTTTCACTTTGATTTGTAATGCACACGGGATCAGTGACTCATTCATCCAAATCTTCACAGTGGATCATGATTATAGTCTGGTAGAAGGAATATGTCTTCACCAGAAACAGGGTTAGCCAATAAAGGGACGTACAACTATTTGCTTGGGTTCACAAAGATATGTTTCATCTTCTTTATCCCTTTATGAAATACTGTATAATCAGTGTCTGTATCATACTACATGAAGAAACAACCCACTTCTTCTTTACACATATTTAGACTTTTTATGCTTGACATGGTATGAATTAACTGATCTTAATATTACAAGCCTAATCCATTATCTCATCCTCTGTGTCAGAGGGAATTAAATGAATGTTGTTTTTCTAAAAAAATGCATGTTTTCCACATTTTTAAATATACTCTGCAAGCCACGAGTAACATGGGAGTTCTTTAAAAGGATATTGTTATGGTAAAAAAAAGCTCATACCCTTTTTTAATTTGCATCTATCATAATGAATCTTTGTTAGTCCAGTTATATAAAGCTATGGTAGGTAGCAGCTATGATGGCCTCTCCCTCCTATTATTGCTCAGAGCATGTCAGTATATTGAAAACGTTTTGTAACAAGCTAAAAATCTCTGTATTGCAGCTTCCAATGTAGAAGCCAATACCATGCAAACACTTGGACCCAGGGACCGAGCTTGTGAATGGAGGGCCCTGGAGCAAAAAAACAATTTTTTTTTTACCCTTAGCCCATTATACCAACTCACACACACATATGCAAAAGTTCACCCCCCTTTGACTTTTTACCTATTTTGTTATATTATAGCCTAAAGCTCAATGTTTTGTTAATCTGAATATTATGTGATGGATCAGAACACAATAGTCTCAGTTGGTGTAGTAAAATGAGAAAAATATATACATAAAACTATTTTTTAGAAATAGAAAACAGAAAATTGGCATGTGTGTATGTATTCACCACCTTTGTTATGAAGCCCATAAAAAGCTCTGGTGCAACCAATTACCTTCAGAAGTTACATAATTAGTGAAATGATGTCCATCTGTGTGCAATCTAAGTGTCACATGATCTCTCATTACATATACACACCTTTTTTGAAAGGCCCCAGAGGCTGCAACACCTAAGCAAGAGGCACCACTAAGCAAACACTGCCATGAACTCTCCAAACAAGTACACTGCCATGAACTCTCCAAACAAGTAAGGGACAATGTTGTTAAGTACAAGAAGGATTATGTTATAAATAAATATCCAAATCTTTGATGATCTTCAGGAGCACCATCAAATCTATCATAACCAAATGGAAAGAAAATGGCACAACAGCAAACCTGCCAAGAGACGGCCACCCATCAAAACTCACGGACCGAGCAAGAAGGGCATTAATCAGAGTGGCAGCACAGAGACTTAAGGTAACCCTGGAGGAGCTGCAGAGTTCCACAGTAGAGACTGGAGTATCTGTACATAGGATGACAATAAGCCGTACGCTCTATAGAGTTGGGTTTTATGGCTGAGTGGCCAAAAGAAAGCCATTACTTTCAGCAAAAAACAAAATGCCACATTTTGAGTTTGCGAAAAGGCATGTGGGAGACTCCCAAAATGTATGGAGGAAGGTGCTCTGGTCTGATGAGACTAAAATTGAACTTTTCGGCCATGAATGAAAACGCTATGTTTGACGCAAACCCAACACATCACATCACACAAAGAACACCATCCCCACAGTGAAACATAGTGGCCGCAGGATCTTGCTATGGGGATGTTTTTAAGCAGCCCGGACTGGGAAACTGGTCAGAGTTGAGGGAATCATGGATGGTGCTAAATACAGGGATATTCTTGAGCAAAAACTTTACCACTCTGTGCGTGATTTGAGGCTAGGATGGAGGTTCACCTTCCAGAAGGACAATGACCCCAAACACACTGCTAAAGCAACACTTGAGTGGTTTAATGGGAATCATGTAAATGTGTTGGAATGGCCTAGTCAAAGCCCAGACCTCAATCCAATAGAAAATCTGTGGTCAGACTTAAAGATTGCTGTTCACAAGTGCAAACCAAGGACTGATGGGCAAAAATCCCAGTGGTAAGATGTGGCAAGCTCATAGAGACTCATCCAAGCGACTTGAAGCTGTGATTGCCGAAAAGGTGGCTCTACAAAGCATTGACTTTAGGGGGTGAATAGTTATGCATATTGACTTTTTTTTGTTATATTGCCCTATTTGTTGTTTGCTTCACAATAAAAAAAAAAAATCTTCAAAGTTGATGGCATATTCTGTAAATTAAATGATGCAAATCCTCAAATATTCCATGTTAATTCCAGGTTGTGAGGCAACAAAACAGGAAAAATGCCAAGGGGGTGAATACTTTTGCAAGGGACTGTATATATATATATATATATATATATATATATATATATATATATATATATATATATAATATGCAAATATACTTGAGATATAGATATATATATATAAATATAAATATATAGAAATGTGTTGCACATATATTAAAGAAATGTGTTTATATATATATTCGCACATATATACATGTGTGAATATATATATATATACAGATATAGATTTATATGTATGTATATATATATATATATATATATAGAGAGAGAGAGAGAGAGAGAGAGAGAGAGAGTGAGGGAGAGAGATTTATATGTATGTATAGATATATATTTATATATATATATGTAATAAAAATATAGTAACAACCCAGATGTTATATCTTTATTGGTGTCTTGCTGTTCTGTTTGGTATATATAACATCTCATCATCTCATCATCATTTCTTCTTTCTTTTTTCTTATTTTTTGCAGATAAAAACTGTACAAAATTATTTGGATGGAATGTATGGAGTTAAAAGAAAAAGATGATCCATTCTTCTTAAGACTTAAATCGACTATTGTGATTAAATTGAACAAATTCATATTATGGAATAATGTATATAGAGGAAAAGGATGAGCTATTTTCTCAAGAATTAAAAAAAACACTATTGTGATGACATAAACAAGGAAATATAATGATGAAAATCTTCCTAAACATGTATACATTTAAGATTAAGATAACTGAGATAACTATGATATGGCTGTGTTTTAAGCGCTTTGTGGTCGTGTAACCTCATTTTCATTTTTTTCAGTGGCTATTTCTTTTCTCGCTTTGTGAAAATCTTCTAAATCGAGTTTAATTTGCGTTCCACATCACTCACAGACGTCCTGGCTGTTGCCCCATGCTGTCTGTGATGTTTCTGTAATTTTTACGTGAGGCTCATTGCCTAAGTGCTCTGAGTTTAACGTCTCGTCTCGCTACGCGAGGATCACCGTTAATGAGCGCCTTCGGTGCTCATTGCCTAACTGCTCCAGGTTTAACCGCTCGCCGGGCGATGAGCGCCTGCGGCGAGCATCGCTAAGTCGTACGCACCAGGCAAACAGTGTGACGACGGCTCGTAGTTGGACAATTATAATATGTGATAAATTAATTGTTAATTGTTATTCCATATGCTAATATACTTCAGCTCGGAGATAGGCCAGTCAATATCTTACAATAATTTGCACTTTAATATTTACTATTATTTTAGTAATCAACATTAGCACTTGATTAGATTTATTTATTCAGCACTTTTTACTCTTATAGATTAAATTAAATATCAGACTATGCCAATACAGCGTGCTGATTAATTCTACAATATCTTTAAATATTAGGAAAACGTTCATAGTGGCCGTCCGGAAGGGCAATATTTCAATCGTCGTTGTTATTGAATTTCTTATATATATTTTAACATATATTAATAAAAAATGTTTTTTAACTTATGCTATCTCTCTCCTTGAATAGACTAATTAGCAGATGTGATAATTAGAATGGGGTGTCTATCTTTCTTTCTCTTCTAATGTCAATTAACATATATGTATATATATATATATATATATATATCTTCAAAAAACAGGAAAAGAGAGAGGCGCCTACCCTAGTGCAGATTAAACTTTGGAGACCATACTAGGAGACATGGAGATAAAAAAAATCACAAATGGATATTACAAATGCGCACTCACATACTGAAACCTCACTAGTATGAGGTATAATATACATATGTCAGAAAATCTTAGACTTCCACCTTCTGCTGGAATGGACTGTATGTATCAATCAACAACTGAGTGACTCCTGACTGCGCAGGTTTTACTCATAAAATTGTGAGGATGTGGGGATCCATATAAATGTCATATTGCATTCCTAGACCTGCAGCCAGTCATCCACACCCTTTTTCCCAGCTTTTCTGTTCTTAAATGATCAATAGTTATATTTGGTTCTTCTTTACTATAAATATTTCATTTCTGTACCATATTACTGCCATTATTCTAAAATACATGATAGTAAACAAAATATGGATTTTACACATTGACTTCAATGTCACAAATACATTTAGACCTTGTTGACCTTTGTAAAAATTAGTTGCCTGCCTTTGTCTTATTGGATATTGAACATTAAAATTGATGTATTTTGTTGTCTTAGTTGATATCTATTGCATTAGTTGCATTTCTATTTTCATCATTAAATAGGACTGTAGAGATTTCCTTTAGCACAATGGTTTTAATCCAAAGTATCTTGGCTTTTGAACAGTCATCCATAGCATACCCCTTTGATGTTAACAAATGCAACCAATAAGTGGATGTCAGTGTGCACTTAAAAATTGGTATCTAAGCAACACCAAAAATCCACTGGCGTTACCATTGTTCCATTGATACACCATTGTGTATCATAAAAGGTGCTTTATACTAACAAATATGTTTTAATTACACATATGTTGATATTGGATTGTTATGTGTCAAATAATGTTGAAATGTCATCATTTTGTAGGGCTTTTTGTGCTATACTGTCACATTAAATGCTTTTGGGTAACAGCAATTGTTTGAAAACTACTTGTGAGTGGTCTTTGGTACTCATAAATCTTTCTTCTGCTTTTTGCAGTTACAGAAGGGCCCTGATTTGTGAGTGATCTGTAAAGTCTTATTAGCAAAGGGTTTGGGTGTCAGAGTGCAAGGGAGTAACTCATAATTTATTGTCAGTGCAACAAAAATTTACATGGGGCCCATTGTTTTGAAAAATCTAAATTTTTGAAGACTGTTTATGAGTAGAGAAATTGATTTGGCGTTTGTTACGTCACTGCCTGAGAACTGGAAAATGGGGTTGTGTTACAGTGTAGAGAAGGGTGGGTGGATAGAAAAGAGAGAACTCAGTAGGTTTTGTTAGTTAATTAGATCAGACTGAAATTAACACAACTTCAATCACTGTTCCACTAGCAGACAGATTTCATAAAAGTAAATGCCCCTCTTGCACACACAACTTCTACCAGTGCGTCATAAATGCCTTCAGAGTCCAGCGGATACTTCAAAATTTATTTTATCTAATTGAATTAACCTTTATGACCTTTTCCAAGCTTAATTATACTCTTAGAGAGACACATAGAGACTCATTCAATTGGCCGAATTTAAGATTTGAAGGCCCATAAGTGAGATTGCAGTCAAATTTGCTATTCAATTGCCGTCTTTTTGCGTGCTTGAATCGGGTTACGAGTTACAAGATGGAAAAAAAATTGTCTGTCCAACTCGTAACTTACACCATCCAGAAGCCTTTGATGTGTCACTTTTGAAGGGCTGAAATCGCAAATCGCTATTCAATTGTTCCAATTCCCCAAGTTCGCAAACATATCCACACTCGTAAAACGCATATGGAGGAGAAAATCTTACATGTACCCGAGATGAACCGCAAAGGGGTTAAACACCAATTCGTAAATGTATGTATTGTCTTTTTCTTTTGTCGTTTTTTTTTTTTTGCTGTGTATTCTGTTTTATATATTTATATTGTAATTGTCTACTTTTGATACCAATAAATTAAAAAAAAAAAAAAAAACACCAATTCGTAGCACTGTAAATGCAAAAAAAACCAGTAATCCTGCACTGTAAATTACGGGGAGAGCGATGAAAGACATTAGAATTAATTGCACAACAGTCTCAAACCCGCACAACTACAGGAATGGGTGTTATTTTTATGTGTCATTTTGGGGTTACATGATCTTGGGTATCAATGAGTTAATACATATCAGGCCACCCATATATACTAGAACAGTATTGGCATTAATTTTCATAATTCTTCATTTTAAAAGTTGTGCGAGTCTTATCGCATATCGGACCTCCGAGCCTAATTGATTGACACGTAACCTCCATGTTTTACTGCCGTAATTGTCAGTCTCATTTTCTATTGGCCGATTTTAAAGGGGTGGTTACAGGCTCAGTGAATTGATACGGTTCCCGCCCTCAACTACTCCAAACCAGTGCATGGTTTACGGAGCTGGCTTCAGGATCGCAACTTGCGACCTGATGCAAATGCATAGACTCGCAAACTGAGTTCAAAGGGAGCCTGCAACTCGATCACAGACATGGGCCTGCAATTGAGTGAGGCCCAAAGTTTTCAAACATATTTTTTTTTTCATAGTGCAGTGGTTACAATTCCAGCTCAGCTGTTGCTTTCTACTTTCTTGTATTTGCTCTCTTTTGCAGTATATTTAATTTTTTAATTAGGCAATGAGCTGTATAGCAGAGGTTCAACAGAAAATTAATACAATTGAATAAACAGTAGTTCAGAATCGTTTATTAATGCCCATTACACTCCAACACAGCACAGTCAATTATAATTGTTACACAAGAGGAAAAAAGGAAAATTAGGGAGTCACCGAAAACCCTCAGCAATTTCAGCTGGTTGACCAGGACATTCATGTAATTTTTACCACTGCCCTAGCCAAGGTCCACTTATTTTATAAGGGTCTTCCCAGAACACCTAATAATGTTTTTTGTCTGTTGTTTATAATTTGGTTATTATTAGAGCACATGATTTAAAAAAAAATAGTGTTTAGGCACTTCTGTAAAACTTAAAATTGTAGAAAAAGACATAGAGAACCAGCATCACATGGGAAATCAGACCAGAACCAGTAATATTTAAAAATCAATATTTTATTAATACAAATTAAAATATATTTAAAATAACAAGTGTCCCATAGGATAAGGTTTTAAAATATTAGATCATCACATATTAATTGACCAATTGCATTACATACACATCAAAATTGAAGATCAAAAAATCACTAATCTTCTAATAATGTATTGTAAACCACTGTGAGAAAAGCTAAAGTGCATCTGTAAATAAAATGCTAATGTTAATACAATATCTAGAATATATAAATATAAATAAAGTATACATCCATCTATACCGTACAAGAGTACTAAAAAGAAGAAAGAAAAAAGCTGAAGAAAATGTTTAAATATCAATAAGAATGTATAAGCAATATCCTCACTCCAATTCGGTACAAGAACTGGTATAGTGGCTTGTGGAACCCGCCACTTGCTCCCTCACAAATCTAGGCTACACTAAAATCGGAAGATCAATAAACAAGACCCTATACTGGTGTGACGGCACTGGGGGTCCACCAATTACCCCCTAATCAGATATCATGAAATCTACTCTAAGAAAAACTATGACTGACAACAGACTGATAAGAAATCAAGTGAATACAATCATAAACCAAAAGTAAAAATAGTTTGTAGTAATCAAAAATCATGCATATGTATAATGTAATAATTAAATAAGCACCACGGTAATTTGAAGATAGAACTTCCCCTGTTGTGTTGCAGCGTTCATGTCCAAGCTGCTCTGGTGCTTAATAGCTTTGCATGCTGCAGTTTCAAGCTGACATCATCACCATGGGACACAGAAATGGCCTGACGTGCACGTTTCACCCGCGGCTTCCTCCAAGGCCTTGGTTCAATTTATTGTCTTTCTCTACAATTTTAATGTGTATTTATACACTTACCACCAATAGCAAGATTCACCTGTTTCCCCTGTGATTATAATTATATACATGTGTGTAGGTTTTACTTATTGGGAGGAGGGTGAATCTACCTATATGTACAATTATCTTTCAATTTATTTGTGACTTCTGTAGAGCTAGCTTATGCTTTTTCAGTAGTACCACCAACAACCTTAATGAAGGCCATGGACAACTAGTGGTCCAGGTACCACAGTTTGGGAATCTCTGTCCTAGGATAACTGATTTATTGGAAGCTGCATGAAAAGTTAGATATTACATGCTATAATTATAGATTTAAGATCTAACAGCTTGGATGATTTGTATTTATATTTTCTTACTGACTTTGTCCTGAAGAAGAAAGCATGTCATTTTGAATTTAATGGTTATGGCAATTAAAAAAGGTATCACTGTAAACTATAATACACTTATTTAAATGTATTTTCCTTTGCAAGATCAAGGAAAAATGAAAAGATGATTTAGGATAAACATCCGGAAAAGTGAGAAAGCTGATAATTTATGAAGTAAAAAGTTGTGACATAAATAAACAAGATAAAAGTGGAACTTTTAGTTTTTTCTATAAGTGAATCTGAGAGGACTAGTGATTTTCTGCTAATAGGAGGTAAGAGATAGATCTGCCGATTCTGCTTCCCAAGTGCAATATCTTTCATCAAAGCTGTGCAGCTCGCTCGGCAATGACTACTTCAGCTAATGCAGCTGGTAATTGAGGTCCTGCCTTCTGATCCCACACAGAAATATAAGAGATGTTACATCAAATAAACCATGACGTTATTGCTTTCAGCTTCAATTTCTCTTTACAACTTTATACTTTTTTGTTTTAGCTATTTTAACTTTTATGGTACAAATAAATGGGTACAATGTAACCTAATTTCTCTTGGGCACCTTTGTGATTTTGAGGTAAACTGCACTCAGAATATGTTTCGATGAGGATATATTATTGCTAATTATTAATATAATATTACTTCATGTACTAGCATCCAAAAATTAGAGATGTCCCCATTTACTAGGCTTGTCTGCTATTTATGTGAAGTATAGTAAACTTATGTGTATAGATCTTTTGTTTAATCACAAACCTTTAATTTGCATTATTACAAGTTGAGGATATTTGAAAAATGCCTTCCAATATTGTTGCCTTAATATTTGTCTAAAATTTCAAAATTAAAGGGCCACTGTAGCCAAAAAAGTTTTTTTTAATAAAAAATAAGTAGTCTATACTGTAGAACAATTACATAAAAAGACATAGGCTGATGTTGTTTTCTCCTCTTTTGTCCTGACGTTACAGGAAACAGACACAAAAATTAGCCTTATGGAGTCTGGATGTCAACAGCTTTATTGGTAAAGAAAAGGAAAGTCAAACACACAGTTTTTATGTTGATTTAGTATTAACTTGCTTAAGTGACTTGCTTTAGAATATAATTTACTTGCAACACAAAAAATCCTGTGTAAGGTATATTGCATGGTCTTTTAAGTAAATAAATTAAAGTTTTGACTACAGTGGCACTATAGGTAAACTTAGTAATTAAAAATAAGATGACATTGCACCATCATAACTATGCAAATTGTATTATAGGAAAAAGGAACAATCATAAACCTATTGAAGAACTGCATTGGCAACATGTGCAATTGGTGAAGTCATTGGTCAAATTAGATCTGTAAACTTCACTTGAAGAGGCAGTGTTCTGTTCCTCTATTACTATTTTAATAAAATAAGTAGTAACTTAAATATATTGGATCATTACAAGTTCCAAGTGGAGTTTTAAGAGTTTCTTTTGTCAGATAACTCAACAATTGAATACATTTATATTATTATATATGATTAATCTTTTTTTATCCCGGAGCAACATTTATTTTCTGGAAGGTAGTTATCACACCCTTATCAAATGTAGTGCTTCTGTTTGCCAAATAAGAAGGGAAAACTGTATGTATATAAAAGTAGTTAATTTAAAGAACAACTTTTAAAATACATATTATTTTAGTCAAATATTATAGTCAAATATTTACTAAAATGTTTAGTCAAATGTTTATGATGAATTCTGATGTATTGGCATCTTATAAAACTCTATTCAGCATATACTCTTCACTCAATATTATAGATAGAAACAGACTTTTTAATTCCTTTGTTGTGAAATAAAATATATACATTTTTGGGGGGTATAGTTGTAAGCCAAGAAGTAGATTCATACACCATTCACATTTCTTTTTCAGGCACAACAAACAGATTATATACATATACATATATATAATCTAGTTGTTAAGCCTGAACAAAGAAAAATATATATATATAAATATTACTAGCTAGTAGTTGTATGTATCAATGATTGAATGTCAGTTTTCAACTGTATTTATTGTTAAACTCGCTATATAGAATAATGGCAATTCAGTATTGAATCTCACATATTGTCAAAATGTGTTATATTCAACAATGGAAAGACAATCCCTATGGTTCTTCCAACTGGTTTGCTGATAGACTTGTAGCAAGCTCAATAGTCTCTGGCTATCAACACAATCTGCTCTCTAACTCCATCCTTTAAATCTAAATGTTACATCAATATTATCCAACCAGATTCAGTTGCACGTCCTCACTTGACATTCCCATATGTCCCATGTCTTCCAATGTCTTTCCATGCCAATGGAATCCTTGATGGTTGGAAAAAAAACACCAAGACACCATTTTGCAGTATTCACAATACTTCACAGACAATGTGACTTTATTCACAAATGAAATTTATACAGAGGTAGAACAAAATACTTTGTATATCTTTTTTATTATATACATATAAAGATTCTAAAATTATTTGAGAGGATTGGAAAGTAGAGAAGAGGACACAGAGAGAAATTTCTAAAGCCAGCGATATGTAACTGAATACAAAGAGCATGCAGAAATACATCTTGGAATAAGTTTTTGCTGGTGTAACATTAGGTAATTAGATTTTTTTCTTTTCAAAACAAAAAGGAATGACAAATACCTGGTGTTTATTGAACTGTGCATTCTGGTCACCTATTACCATAAACAATATTTTAAAACAAATTGATTTTCTCTATAGTTACGTTTGTAATATGGTGTCTTTCCCTACTGTTACACAATCAATTATAAAAACAGTTTAACAATACTTAAAAAGCAAATCATAAAAAATAGAAACACATTAAATTACAAAGGAATTAACCACAACTGATTTCCTAGAGGTTTGTTGTAGAAACAACAGAGAATACAAAGGTTTAAAAATTCATGATGCTATTTATAATGATAAATTGAGTTCCTACTCTGATTATAACAACTAACCGAAACAGAACAGAAAAATATAACCTCACCAGGGCCAGACACTTGCAATGAGATGGAAATGAGATACTAAAGTTTCTGATGGGTTTCATATTGCTCTTATATTACTTATTTTATCTTTTCCTAAATTACTCTCCTACTTACTGTTTATTAATCACATATATTTAATTTCAGTTTATGTGTACTAAATATGCATTTATATCTCTTTTTCTCCAATGGCATACATGTTGAACCTCATACTGACCAATACAGACCTTTGATCACAGTGGTGTGGCTATATTAATTAACATACTTATCCAATGGGGATATCTTTTTAGTTAAAGGGATATCTAAGTTTGCTGGATTAATAAATTTCTGCACTCTAAAGGCAAAAAGCAGCCTATGTATACAGCACATCTCATAAAACATTTTATTTTTATTAATATCTAAAAATCCCTCTAATGATTATGTTGACACCCCCAGGGGCTGTCCCCACCCAATCAGCATGCAGCATCCAGGGAGCAATATTAACTCACTATTAACCTGCTCTTGCTTTATCAGCCAATAGTAAAGCAGTGTTGTCAGCCTCCCAGTCACTGCTGGCATATGACTCATCCCTGCTTCCTGTCTATGCTGTGAGCTGTTGCCATAGCAACTAACATAGTGCTATGTCTCAAATCTTTCATCTAACCGGATTGGCCAAAACAAATTATTGAGGGGGTGTTAACCTTCATTTTAAATAGTCAAAAATTACAAAAGATTTTGCTAACTTTAAGGTAAGTGTTTAAATGTTTATTTGGGGATTTTTTCACGTAAACATTTTTTTTATATACTATTAATTCTCCTCTATCAGATGCATTCATAACCCAGGAAACATACATATCCCTTTAATCAATTGATGTATTTATCCACACCAATGTGATGTAGGCCATTGTCATGAAATAGGCAATATTAAATAAACAAATGTGCTGTGCAGCTATTAGTTCCCTGAATGTTTCAATATCACTATAATTTTATGAATGAGGCAATGGGACAGAAGGAATGAAGTGTAGTACCTAATATAATGGAATAAAAAGTATTTCAGAATAGTGTTATGCTACTGTGCCATATTTAGTTAATGAAACAAAATATGCATATCACACAGGCATGTTATGATATCAGATATACAAATGACTAATGAGAGAAAACAAGCAATAATCCAATCTAATAGTGGCTATTCTTGTATGAGATAATATGTGAGTATAAATGCTGCTTAGTTATGGGACCAGTGCTTATTATATAGAAGTCACTGTGAACATATTATGATGGCAAATATTATGTTGTGACTGTATACCATATGAAACACCTAATTTTCAATTAAGTTTAAATATTACGCAGGAAAGTTTAGCTGAAATTAATATGATTCTCCCTGAATTCACAGTGAGAGAGCAAAAGAGACAGGACTGATACATACTGTGGCCAGCAACTGTCAATTTAACTTTAAAGTACATTGTCCATCTTAAATGTTTAAGGGGACTTGGAAAACACTGCTTCAAAAAGATGTGGCTCTAAATATACATCTACACTTATCATCTTTCACTGGCAATATATATGTATCAATGGGACAGGTTTACCAAGCACAACAAATAATAATTTGTAAAATTCCGCTCATACAATTATGTTTATTTGTTACTACCTCCCCTGCAGCTCATTTAAATACCTTTTTATGCCATGTGCTATTAAAACCTCTAAAATAACATTTACTTCTCAGTCAATGCTCATAAAGTACCTGATTATCACAGACAATTAGTGATGAGAATGTTGCTTTCAAATAAGGAAAAACTGAGTATATTATTCTCCAAGGAATAGGAGAATAATTAGATGATTATGATTCTTTGCTTCATTTGCATAAAATAATAATGAAAATACAAATACTAACTGTTGGCCAGAGAAGCTGAGTTCGCTGTTCACCCCAATGTGCAATGCACTGCACTGCTGTGCATGGCTGATTATTGGGGATTTTGGCCCACGTCTCTATGCAATTACAATACATGATACACACCAGGTCACAATTTCCAACAACATTTACAGAGACTGACAGGAAAAGGGGGGTGAGACATAAATCCTCCAGGATTCCTCTTGAGGTTAAATCCTTATTGTGGAAGTGCCTTGAGTATTGCGTTTACTTCTTCTGCCACTGCTGTCAATGCAAACTCAAATTGCTCCTGTGAAGATGGAAATAAATACGTTAAACGAATATTTGCCATCTGCTTTGAGGATTCCAGTCCTCATATCTTCATTTACAATTAACAACAACAAAGGTTTTGATCCACAATATAAAAGCATTTCATTTGTACAACAGGGATGCAATCCTGTGTCACCGTCATACTTGAAATAGAATATCTGGAACTTCAGTGTCCCTTTAAACATCTATCATGCATTAAAAAGAGCATGTTTTAAACATTATTAAATATTTTATTACATCATGGGAAATTAATGACCTGAAGCTTTTGTATCTCTTTAATGACTTTTAATGAACATACTTTATCAAAGACGTTTGTTGTGTCTCTACTTTTTGTTTAGTTTGTTCCTCTTAAATGGACAGTTAAATAGACAATTAACTCTGCCAAGATCAAGCTAGGGGAGGATCAAACACTTCTCTCAGTTGCATTTTTATTTCATTTAAATATATGTGTTTAAAACAATCACAATTTTTGGGCAACAAGAATTTTAAAAACATGCTATTTGTGTCCATTATGCCTCTAGGACACTGTGATCATTTTGTTTCTATATGATTCCACTGTTAATTACTTTAGTAAGCAAAAAAACTATATCGCATCTTTTATATTTTTGCAGCTTGTGTATGCATTAATTCTTTACTAAAGGAATCCATTTTGTGTTCTTGTCTTTTGCTGTCTTTTACTTTCTCAGGTGATTCTCAGATGATCTGGTAAACTAATGACTTTCCCTTTAGTTCTGCTGAGAGCTTTCAAAGGTGTAACTGCCATATTCACGGTGTAGATATAAACTATCCGTGTATTCAAAGTTGATCTGCTGAACCCAAAATGGTATATAAAAGTTAATAAACTATTTTCTTTACGTATAACCACTGTGGTCTATACAAGATATGCATACATAGCTCTAAAACAGCATTTAAGAAATTGATATGTGACAGATTCTATATCGATCTTACAGTAATTGGAGGTTCATTGAGGACCAAGTTTATGGATGGATGGAATTCAAAACCAAATGGATATATTGCATAGTTCTGGTCCAGTTGTTTCATTCAAGTTAAACAGGAAATTCTACTTAACGATTAGGTGTTCTTGTATAAAAGAGCACACTTAGGAAAATTAAAATTTTTGTAAGTAGAAAAAAAAAAATTGTCTACTTTTCCTTTTTTGCTCCATGTTTGAGATTGCATTAAAAAAACATTCTGTTTTTTTATGTTTTTATGTATTAGAACAGCATACAGCTGTGATTCAAATCCTTATGAGTTTGTGTAATTCTGTTCTCTTCAACAGGCTTTTCTAATAAAGTAGATATAGAAGGTTACTATATAGCTTTATGAACATATTTGAGCGTATCTAATTATTGTATTTCATGAGCAATCTATGTTTCGACAGAACTTCAACAAAATGACTCCCTTGTAAATGTCATGGATGTCCTTGAATATTTTAAAAGTTTCTAACAATCCAAGAGGTAACTATATAGCTTTTGTGAACATATTTGAGCGTATCTAATTATTGTATTTCATGAGCGATCTATGTTTCGACAGAACTTCAACAAAACGACTCTCTTGTAAACGTCATGGATGTCCTTGAATAATTTAAAAGTTTCTAACAATCATTTTCTCTGTTTTGTCAGTAAAATGAAGAAAGTTTTAAAAGTAGTGCTATTCTGAATGAATGACAAGCTGCGTTATCAACGGCTATTACCATCAATCTATTTGATTGAGAGCTGCTAAAATTGTATGTAAAGACTGCATTTCATGTGTGCATTGAAGCATTTATAATACGTCTAAAAGACTTGTGTCAAGAAGTAATGTGCTTTTTTAATTCTGTCCTCAGTAACTTACTAGGTGGAAGTTTGTCTGTGAAAACAATGATTGCAAAAGTCAAGTCCATTGGTTTGGAATTTACATTCATCAATCAAAATTCAATTCATGTACATCTGTGGATTTTAGACTTTCAAGTCAGAGAAACAATTTGTGGCATCTGTCGGGATCATATGAGTGAACATTATGAGATATTGCATTTTAGTTTTTGGAAATATTTGTTTAAAAAGGAGTGGATACTTTTTATGACTAATGAAATGCCCATGGCCATATGTATTAAAAAAGCATGCTGGATATTTCAAGGAAAACATGGCATATCAGCTTTTAAAGTTGAGAGTAGAGACCATTTTTCTTAGACAGGATTATGCCCTGGCAGTAGAACCAATTTAATGTATTCTGTACAGTTTGTACAGATAAAAGTCTAAAAGTGTTCTCAATACTATAAATATAGCCTAGCGCAAATTCCCACTGACCTAGAATATGACTTTATATCTCAATTTTGAGAATAAAGACACTGGTTAAATTGGGTGGATTTTCACATAAATGTAAGGCAAAGATGTGGTAAAGAGTAACAGAAATTTAGAGGGTTTTATCAAATGCAAAAACAGAGGTATCTGTAAATGACTGTAAAAGACTGGCCTTATATAGATTATGCCAATTAACATCAGCGTTTATTTATTTTTTTGACCTGTGTTAGACTTTATATCTTATAATATAAGATATAGCATATCATTAAAAATGTAGGATTTATGTGATAATTCTTATTACAATGACATAAATAAGGTGAATGGCAGGTTTCTCCTTATGACATATAGTGTTCAGATATGCTCTACATAGGCAGTTTCAATCAAATACATTTCTGACTTTCTTTTACTAAATATCTCCTGACCACACAAAGTAGAGATTCCAATCGGGCCATGAGTACTAGCAATGTCAAGGTATTGAATTTGAGTAACTACACAGATATTTTTTTACATCCATGGAATTCTTGTATTATTACTCATTTTTAGTCTATTTTAAAGATTCTGCCCACTAATAACATATGGACAAAGACAGTAAATACCTATCCTAGAGTTGGGAATTATGGGTTCCAAACTGGGGATTAATGAATTCCTTCCAATCTCTAATGCAGTGGCACTCATAGCTTTTTTTAAGGATCACTTAAAATTGCTGAGGTTCTGAGAAGACCCGTTAATTATTGCCGAGGGACTTGGTGGTCATTTAAAGATTTTCTGTCTGATATTTAGCACATACAGTATACAATACTATACTGGAGTGTAGCAAGGGCTCGTATAAACTATAAACATATAGTATAGATGCACTTCTGTACTACTTCTTTACACTATATATTTATTTTATTAATCCTTTTTCATAAATATTTGTAAACTATTTCCACAGACCACACAATAAAGTTTTCGGACATCATTTTGAGAACCTCTGTATCTTGCCTACAAAATACAGGTCTTAGCCAATATAACCTACAAAAGTACAAGATGTTATGTTGGCTAAGAGCTGGAAGACATTGTTGTTTAGACTTCATGTTTTGGATTGGTTTTATTTTTAAGTGAACTCAAGACCTGGAAGACATTGTTGTGTAGACTTCATATTTTGGATTGGTTTTATTTTTAAGTGAACTCAAGACCTGGAAGACATTGTTGTTTAGACTTCAAATTTTGGATTGGTTTTATTTTTAAGTGAACGCAAGACCTGGAAGACATTGTAGTCTAGACTTTATATTTTGGATTGGTTTTATGTTTAAGTGAACTCAAGACCTGGAAGACATTGTTGTGTAGACTACATATTTTGGATTGGTTGTATTTTTAAGAGAATGCTAATAAGTGCCATGGAAAATAACATTTATTATTATTTATTAACACAATATAGTAACAGACTTTCATATTTTTATATAATTACAGTTCAAATACATGTTGTATTTTTCAATCATCACACATTAGCAATTTCAATTGTACTTGCTAATAAAGGAAATCATGTATTTTAAACAGAATCAGTCTTTTGGTTATGAAATTTGATATTTTTTCCAGGTGGCAGAACCATCCTAATTTTTTTCAAACTGTTTTTTGTTTGTTTCTTTATTTTTTTTACATTTTCCTATAATAGTTTTGGCCTCCATTTTTAATTAAACCTCCTCTGTATGATGTCCATCAGCAATACACAGCTGAGAAATGATAATTGGATTAAGAAGAATTTCCATAAAATCATCCAAAGGATATTTAAAAGGCTCATGTACATTGGCTATAAATGTAAAGACATTGATAAAGTAATTTGGGTGGCTATTTGCCTGGGGACTCGCTATAATTGGCATTTCTAACCTGATTTTTAATCCTTAGACTTAAATTAATCGAAAAGCCTACAATTTCTTATTTGTATTCTACAGGCAAAGTGTGTAGTTTGTTTAAATCCATCAAGTATAATTCCCCTGGGAACACGGTGCAATGGCAAGTAATCATATACTTACAATTTACAATGCATTTCCATGAATGATTTGGGCAGTCGAACCGAATGTGAACAGAAGAACAATGTGATTATGAGAGTAACAGATAATAGAAGCTCTGCACTTACTGTGCATTTTCTTCTTATGAAGGTTATTCCTCAACAGACCAACAGTTTACTTTATTCACGGTTATCTGATCATTAATCACATACAGAGAAAGGAATTGCTTTTTTTGTGATACTCTCAGATAAAATAATTGCTTTGAAATTAGAATATAATTATAAAATTCATATATCTTTGCAAGTGAAGAATAAATGAAATTCCACTTTTGCCCAGTAATACAGTTCATAAAATTAAGTGATGTTATGTAGAATGAAAAATTCTCAACAATTAGCATTTCAATATACTTTCCATAAATGCCAATTATATTGTACATAAGAGCCCAGTATAGGTTATATTAAAGTCTATATATGCAAATATGTTCTGTAATTATTTTTAGACTGAAAATTAGAAGGATTTTTAAATTCCAATAAAACTAGTAAATGTATTATCTGTAATTACCATGTCTGAGGATTAGTTATTAAAAACAGCACATAACAGAAAGGACCAAAGACGTGTCATATTTATAGTATGATTGTGTTAAGAACCTACTAATGGACAAAATGTTTTAGTAAATAATATATATAGCGTTAAATTTGGGGATTTTATAATCAATTTTGCTTAGTTAAGATGGCATTTGTTTTAACTGGGAGGGATCTATGAAGGATATACATCTCTGTTTAGTTCTATTGAAAGACTGCCACATTGTTGTGGATTTTACATTATTATTATTTATTTAACCTTTATTTATATAGTGTCAATGTTTTACACAGCCAGGGTAACAGATGCAGTATACAGTGCCACATTGCACATAACAATACTATTACAGCATATTCATACAGAAGTAGTAGAGATCCTTGGGTTTAAATGGAAGTGCCACTAATAATTGGACCACCTTCCAGGGTGAAAATTAAGGAATACGGCAATCTGTTAAGACTAAGAAAAAAACCCATAAATTTATAAATAAAGCCTGCAATTTTTTTACTTAAAAAAAAAAACAACATTTTCCTATTATTTAAACTTTTTTGTTAAAGAGCACACTATAATGATGGGTAGTCACTGATCCTTTAACTATAAATATTTGTAAATTTCAAGTTGTAAATTTCAAGTGGTTCTTGGATATATCTGTTTTTTTCCCCATTAAATAAATAAATAAAGAACACTATATTTAAGGCCTTGATCCATTTTCTTGATTAGCTGTGAGGATGTTCTAGTTTTCTTTTATATTGCATCTTGTGTTAATTATAATGGATTTTTACTTTATCCATCAGAGAATTAAAGCCAAAGATTATACAGGTCGGTGTATTTGAAAACAAAGCAATGTAACCATCCAGTTTTCTATGTTATGACAGGGCATGGTGTCTCCTTTTACCATGAAAACAATTACAGAGATAGATCTTTAATATATTTTAATTCCCCCTGGTTATACTGACATTACCTTTGTCTGGACCATGCCGGGTCTCTGGTCTCTCAAGTGCTCGAGGGTAGCAGCAATATCAATCTCTTTAGCACCTGCAACAAACCACAAATTGGGCTGAGTTCAGAACATAAGATAATCCATGCTGCATCTGCCAATCTCTTCCTAGCGGGCTCCCCTTGGACAACAGTCCAATTGAAAAATATTAATTTATGCCTCGGTGGAGGTTGCAGACAGATGCAATTGTGATGTTCATACAGAAAAAGAGAAGTGTTGCTTTGATTAGCATCAACTTAAAGAGAAGACAAGCTCCTGAGAGATGTCTGTCTATTGTGTGGCAGAGCGATACAGTCCTTTGTATAAAGACTACTTCAGCTGACACACAATTGATGCAATATTGTGCATTATAAAATGTGGTAGGCTACTAGAGCAGTGTCTTTATATTACAACACAATACTATTCTTTGTCATCCATATGTAAAAGAAACACTATTTATATTTAACTGAATCCTGCTATTTCACTAGCTGCAAACGGTAAACTGATAACATTTTATAAAGAGCACTTATTATACACACACATATATATATATATATATATATATATGATTTTCAGGAACATATAATTCACTATAGATATATCCATATATCGATTAGGATCCTCTAGAATTAAGGATGTTTTATATCACAAAACCTCTTATTTTTAAAATATAGTGACAACAATATTTAAACACCAAATTGCATACATTCATTTTATGTAGTCATAGCCTCTAATTCATATTATTGCAGTTTTATTTTAGGAAATGTCTCTTAAACCATATATTTTATGTATTATTTCATAATGTATATAGTTTTGATTTGGAAAATAACAGACTGGCAGACAAAGACGTCATAGGACATCTAGAGAGAAAGGTGATAGAAAGATAGATATATAGAGGGATATATAGATAGATAGAAAGATAGATAGAGATAGATAGAAGGATAGATAGATAGATAGATAGATAGATAGATAGATAGATAGATAGATAGATAGATAGATAGATAGATGGATAGACAGATAGATAGATAGATAGATGGATAGACAGATAGATAGATAAATAGATAGATAGATAGATAGATAGATAGATAGATAGATAGATAGATAGATAGATAGATGGATAGACAGATAGATAGATAGATGGATAGACAGATAGATAGATAAATAGATAGATAGATAGATAGATAGATAGATAGATAGATAGATAGATAGATAGATAGATAGATAGATAGATAGATAGATGGATAGACAGATAGATAGATAGATAGATGGATAGACAGATAGATAGATAAATAGATAGATAGATAGATAGATAGATAGATAGATAGATAGATAGATAGATAGATAGATAGATACATAGATGTACAGATAGATAGACAGACAGATAGATAGATAGATAGATAGATAGATAGATAGATAGATAGATAGATAGATAGATAGATAGATAGATAGATGTACTGATAGATACATAGATGTACAGATAGATAGATATATAGATAGATAGATAGATAGATGTACTGATAGATACATAGATGTACAGATAGATAGATAGATAGATAGATAGATAGATAGATAGATAGATAGATAGATAGATAGATAGTACCGGTGCAAACATTGCACAACATTTGTGTAATGTTGAGTATAAAATTAACAGAAACTCTCCACTGTTCAGAGTACAATAACATACACACTGTAGGGAAATGAAAAAATAGTGCATAACCCATTATGTTTTTTTTTGGGGGGGGGGGGGGGGCTTATAGGTGTACAGGCTTCCTTGCTGCAATCAAAGCAGTGTATGTTTTGTTATCGCTTGGAAATGCAGGTACAGGAAACTTAACAAAATCCTAGTATGTACCATTCACCTACTAACAAAAGAAATGTGTAAATCTGAGGCTAACTTATTTTCTCACAAGCAAGATGTGCCTGGGATATGTAGTGAAGATTCTTCAAAGACCCCAGATTGTAGGGATTCATGGCTGCCTGCGGGCTATTTCACTAGGATGTTAGTGAGCTACGGGAATAGCAACATTATTAGTCAGCTACTGTATATCACATATATTATTTCCAGCTATGTTTCAGCACTTCTGCACAGGCATCGTATTTTGATATTGTTTCAGAAGCTGCAAATCGTTCTACAGCATGTATATCATGCCACTGACTTGAGCTTTAGATTTACAAAGCTATAGATATTGTACTTTATTTACAAGGAATCAGGTGAAAACTATCAATATAAAAGACAGCTATCAATATAAAAAAACGAGATCTATTCTTTTCTGACATCTGTCCTGTCGTCATCATAATGCAGTAAACATGGTTATCTGCATCAGATTTTTTGTCTCATTAATATGAAATGGGCTGATAAAGTACAAGTTGCAGCATTAAAGGGATATGGAACACAATTCTTTTTTCGTTGGCTGAGAGGGGCAAGCCCACAGACCAGTTAAACATCTGAATATGTTTTTTCTGCTTTGAGAGCATCATTTGAAAAAAGAAAACACGGTACGTTATCAAATTCCCTCAGTCTGATGACTCACCACTTATCCTTTGGCACTTGCTCCCATGCCTTTTATTCAGTTGTACCACCTCTACAACAGAATCAGTTGGTATAAAAGATAAAAATGCAATGGCTTAGATTGTCCACAGTGGTCTTTTAATGTGGATTTGATATAAGATTCCACAATGAGATTGAAATAATAGATCACAGTTTTCTTTCTCTGTTGCATCTGCATGAGGATGTTTGATAATGTTCAACAGTGTGTTGTTGTTTTTTTTCAAATGAAGCTCTTGGAGAAGAATAAACTGCTTTGAATGTATAAGTGTCTTTAGGGGTTTGTCTCCGTCTGCCAGTATGCTATCCACAGTACAGACAAGCTTTCAGCTGCTACAATGCAAATGTGAAAATGTAAAACGCCAGTGCATTCAATATGAGTAATAAAAATCTCACTGGTTTCTAAGGACATAGAGCCTCATTCAATTGAGCCCTTCGGGAGATCTGGGCTCGGAAATGGAGACTGTAACTTAATTTGCTATTCAACAGGCAACTTCTTGCAGGCTTTGATCAAGTTACGGGCTCCGAGCTGCGATTCATATTGATTTTTAAAATCGCAAGTTAATGCCCTCCAAGCAAGGAGGTTGCGAACGCTAAAATCGCAAATTGCTATTCAATTGCTCCGATTCTTCCTCGCTAACCACTCTGTCAAGCCCGCAAATAGCAAAAATCTAACCACAAGTTAATGGTACCAAGGAAAGTCTCGCAAAGGGCTTAATGACATGTACGGAGCACTGCAAATGTATATATAAACACTCTACTGTACTTTTATTAAAAGGGAAAGTGATGTTAGGTCTTAGAATGATTAGCACAACATTCTCAAGCTCGCAAATCGGCCCGAAAAAATACTTGGTTTCATGTTTATTTTCTGAGTTATCACGGCTAACAATGTGTTAATACATATAATGGAACTCAGATGTAATATAATATCATGATCAATATTGCATTTTATCTGGAATGTGGGTCCGATCGTAACTCATAATTCAAGCCCGTAGGAATTCAATGAAAAAAAGGAGGTTGGATTTCAAAGTCTTATGGGCTTGAACCACGAGTCACGATCGGACCTAAATTCCATTGACTGTTTACAACGGGGAGTTAAGGCCTTGCGTCAGCAATCATGTTCAAGCTCGCAAATGCTATTTTCGATAGCATGGTTTCCGATTTTCGCTATGGGGCCCAAAATTGTGGGCTTGCCTAATTGAATAGCATTGCAAACGGAGACGAACGGGAGCCCGCAACTCAATCGCAGACATTCGGCTGTCTGCGATCGATTTGCGAGCCCCGAATTGAATGAGGCTCATAGCCTGCAGGGAAAGTTGTCAAACCAATGAGATCAAAAGGGCAATGGTGCCCAAAATAGTGAATGGAATTTAGAAATAGTAATATAACAGACAATAATTTTTTATTTTTTTTTCAACCATCTAAAAACAATTTGCTCATCATCAAGTGCGCTTTAGCTTCAGCATCTCAATTTCCTGAGATGAGAGTAGACTAAATGCACAGGAATTATCTGTATGCACAATGGGAACGTGGCAAGAAAATATAAACCAAGATACTCCAATATATAGGACCACTATGGTCAATTATTTCTATATTGTTATTAGAATAACTAAGCATGATAATGGTCAAAATGTTCTAAAAAGCAAACATGACCTTAATAACTTAATAAACTTTTTAAAATCATATTGAACTGATTTTTGTGTATATCATCATAAAAATCTAACTATCACATATAACGCTATTTTTACGTTTTCTTTGCATGCATTATTTTTATTATATATCATATTAAACAAAGTATATATATATATATATATATATATATATATATATATATATATATATATATATATATATAGGGTATACATTCCATAATACATTTGCAAAGTATTTGAATGCATCTATGATTTTGGCATATATTATTATTATTATATATTTCTCTTCATTTGTATAATTATTTGATATATATATATCAGTATCGCTTTTTGACTTGATAAAGAGAGGCATTATCTCTCGAAAGCTCGTCGCTCTATTATGAATACGTTTGTCCAATAAAAAAGGTATCACTATTCACTGCAATACTCTGATTATTCAACTGGATTACTGGACATTCACGGCTACCTCACTTTTCATATATATATATTAATAATAATTATACAAATTAAGAGAAATAAATAGTAATATATGCCAAAAAAATCACAGATGCATTCAAAGACATTTAAAAGTTATTATGGAATGTATATCCTGTGAAGATTTTTTTTTTTTTTTAAATGGTCATTTTATAGATTTTCTACTTTCCCACTGCAGTAATCTACTTTTTTCTCTATTACTTTGATTTTAAAATGCATTATTGTCTACCTTCCTATAAACCAACACTGGAACAAGAACTCAAATTATTCTAGATGTATTCTTAAAAACTCTTTTTTTTTTTTGAAGACTGAAGACTAATCCTTAAAAGCCCTTTTTTATTTAAAGAAATGCTCATAGATGCAGGTCTTGCAGCTGGGCCCGGATTGAAAGTGCACTTACATTTTTCTGTGTACAACTGAAGGACTCTAAAGTTAGTGCTAGCACTCAATATAAAAGCTTTGGAAATTGCATTCTTTGGTACTTGTACAATTCATTCTTTAAGAAAAGGAAATGGAAAGAAAGATTTCATGTCCAAGGCTTCAAGGCCTTTGATCATTTTGATGAACACTAGATCCTGAACCTGGGCCTCAAACTTCTCAGGCCAGACAAAGAAGACCTAGGCCTCACAGACCGGGCCTAGATTCCTGTCAGAACAAAACCTTTGGCTGCCTCACAGTGTGACAGCCTGGGAAAGGCCCACCTCAGCAGGGTTGAAATGCCTGCATTGCCCTTTGATCTCTCCGTTAAACTACAGCCTAAGCACCAGGTCAGCGGATTTCAAATTGCACACCCCATTGACAGAGGCTAGCAGGTTAAACACAAAATGGCGGTCACCAATCTAAAAAAGCCCTGTGACTCCATTCTTTGGCCAGTTTCACATGACTTGTCTTCCATTGTGCAACACTAAGCACACACTTAAAATGGAATTTGACATTACATGGTACAATGGAGTCAATAAATGACATTCTTCAGTGTTCATGCAACAAAGTCAACCTAAGTGTCTGAAAGACTGAAGCCAGAAAAATCCTTCTCATTTACTTTTGTATAGAAGTAAATAGTATATATTGTAAGCCTGGTCTTTTTCATCACATCTTGTTACAATAGGCCTGAAACTAATTTGACTAATGTTTAAAAGATGTTGCAGTACTCATTGTTGTGGCCTATTATGACTTCTAAAGCCAACAATTGTGTTTCTCTTCTAATAGACAACAACATCCTGCATTGGTTGGCATTTTCACTTTTTAAGGAGGGCAATCTAAACCAATTTTTAACAAAGAGTTCTGGCCATTATATATCTATAGCAATTTTGACTATAAAATAAATGCAAATGTTGTTAAAAAGTTAAAAGACATATATTTTACATTTTACTTGACTTTATCTGAACCAACAAATTATATTTTCACAAACTTAGAATGAGAATAGACATATAACATATATATTCTCAGGAAAGGAAGAATTATTGCCTACTCCACCATGTTTTTTTTGCATATTTTTTTTGTATCACATTTGGAGACTAAAAAGTTGGTTCAGTTAAATTTGAAAATACTAAATTACCGTATTTACAAAATTCTAGTGCACCATCGAATCTAATGCGCACTCCAAATTTGGAACCCATGAATCAAAAAAATGTTTTTGCTGGTGAATGTAATGCGCATTTGTCATTTGTACAAGAAGTACCGAACAGTGAGTTTATGTTACCAACTTATGGTAGTTTTATTATATATGACACTACTGTACAACAATATGATCATATTGCATCATACGAATAGTGTTACAACATGCAAGTAATTAAGTAGTTTAAGAGCTGAATTACTGGCAACCCAAATGAACATTTACCTAGCAACAACAACAATATTCTGTAAGTAATGTTAGTAAGAGTTTGTCTTTATTGCACTGTGCTTTCCTTTTTTGCTATCAAATCCGGTACGCCATCAAATCTAAAGCGCACTCCAAATTTGGGACCTGATTTTTCATGAAAAAGGTGCGCATTAGATTCGAGTAAATATGGTATATATTATTATATTATTTCATAGTGTATATATATTATCCAAATTATATATATATTATATAGATATATATGTGTTTATATATTTTTTATTAAGTAACATAATGCAAACACAGATGCACAAATGTAACAGTAAAATAAAACTCTATATTAATAAAGGTGGAACAAAAACTAAACATTAAGACTTCGAGTATACCTGGGCCAATATCAATGTGTTGATTAATGTCTATGAAATCAATTTATAAAAAAAATATACATTTACAAAGTCTTGGTTTTGTTTGTTTTGTCATTCAGTTGTGTCTGACTCTCCATGACCCCGTGGATCACAGCATGCCAGGCACAATTGTTATGTCAATGGTCGTGCCTATCCAAGAGGTTTTCTTGGCAAAGATACTGGAGTGGGTTGCCAGTTCCTTCTCCAGGGGACGTGATTTGTCTGATCTCTCTGCTATGACCTGCCCATCTTGGTATAGTTATACCCTATACCCTATACCCTAATGGTATAGTTTACAGCTTCATTGAGATACACAAGTGTCTTCACCACGACAAGGCAGCCGTCCAGAAGGGGAAAGACCTGGTAAATGTCTATAAACATATACATGTTTGTATATTTTGTTCATAAAAATACATACTTCTCTCAAAAGCGTGTCATTCTCACAAATCTTATTTTTAGACTTACAAATGGATTTACAAATGTATTATTTGTTTTTTGATACTCTGTACGGTGGAGAGCTTTGCTTACCCTTCTGCTCACCATACAATAAATTATTGTTGTGTGTATATATATATATATATATATGAAGAGTAGGTAGCCGTGAGTGTCCAGTAATCTAGATGAATAATCATAGTATTGCAGTATAAGCACAATTAATATGTTTGACCAATAAAAAAGGTATTACTATGTACGGAAATACTCTGATTATTCATGTGTGTGTGTGTATATATATATATATATATATATATATATATATATATATATATAGAGAGAGAGAGAGAGAGAGAGAGAGAGAGAGAGAGAGAGAGAAAGAGAGAGAGAGAGCTTAAACCTCTCGAAAGCTCGTCATTATAAATAAGACGTTTGTCCAATACAAAAGGTATCAAATTATATTGCAATACTCATTATTAATCTATATATATATATATATATATATATATATATATATATAAATAATTACTAAATTACTATATATATATATATATATATATATACACATATATACATATATATATTTAAATATATTTAAACATTATATTGTTATCTATTATTATCTATTATTATTATTTATCCCAGTCCAGAAGTATAAATAAAATATTCACCAAATTTATAAAATGCTGTATAGGGCATTGAAGGAGTTAATTTAAAAAAAGCAGCAATTCCACCAAACTTAATCATGCAATTGCTTTCGGGTTATCCTTCAGTGACTAGGTATCTATTCAACTGTTTCCCCTGAGCACAGTGCACCAAATAACGGCCGAAAATATATACAGGGGAAACTGCTTGACTGCACTCAAAGACCCACCGCTGAACAATGCTCCGTTGCCCTGGCAACCACATACATATATCAGAATTAAAGCATCAAGCCTATTGAATCTCACCTTTAGCCATCTTATTGAGTACCATGTCAATCAGAATATACGTTCCGCTTCTCCCTGCGCCATCACTGTGAATAATAAGAGAATTCAGTTAGCACTCCTCTTATGCAAAGGGTTGTCTACTATTAATGTTATAGTTAAAATCATATAGGAGAAGCGAAACAGAAGAAGGGATAAAAGAGGGGAGGTGGTGGGGTAAAAATATAAGACACAAAACACAAAAAACTAAAACAATTAAACAACATTAGCTGTTCTTCTGTGGTTATCTGGTTTAAATGAGTAAACAGATAGATTACAATAGAAACACATACCTTAAGTAAATAAACAAGTAAAAGACACTCCTAAAGTAAGAATAAGGATGTGGAGAAAGAACAGATGCTCTAGAATTTAACTCCTGCAACTACAGTTATTTTATTTTTTTTACTTTATTTTTCTCCTCTTTAATAAACGTCATGCTTGTGGGATATTATACTATCCTATAGACTTCCCATATCACCAGTTCATAAGTCAAAATCCCTTCACAACACTTCTTCAAGACCATAACATATAGAATAGTCACAAAATATACATTTTCCCATATAAAAAAAGTATATTTATATGTTTTCTTGTCTACAAATGTACTGTAACAATTAATATTGCTGGCTATGACATACAGAACAACTGTATAGCATTTTTATTGAATGGCAAATAAGCAATCAAGTATGCCAATGGGTATTTTGTGCAATTACTAATCCACCTTTATACCATTTAAAAATGTCTTTAGACTGTGTCATAGCCCTATACTACCATCGACGGATATGCATTCAATACGTTCATACATGTCCAAGTGAGGGAAGATTAACTATTGATAAGACAACTTTTGAAAGAACCTTTTCTAGATCTGAGTTTACTTAAAGGGATATCTAAGTTTGCTGGATTAATACATTTCTGTACTCTATAAGCAAAAAGCAGCCTATATGTATACAGCACATCTCATAAATTATTTTATTTTTATTAATATCTAAAAATCCCTCTAATGATTGTGTTCACACCACCAGGGGTGTCTACACAAGTTCCTGATTCCCACCCAATCAGCATGCAGCATCCGGGGAGCAATATGAACCCACTATTTACCTGCTTTTGCTTGCTCAGCCAATAGTAGAGCAGTGTTGTCAGCCTCCCAGTCACTGCTGGGATATGACTCATCCCTGCTTCCTGCCTATACTGTGTGCTGTTGCCATAACAACTAACATAGTGCTATGTCTCAAATATTTCATCTAATTGGATTAGCCAAAACAAACTATGGAGAGGTTGTTAACCTTAATTTTAAACTGTCAGAAATTACAATAGATTTAGCTAACTTCAGGGTAAGTGTTTAAATGTTTATTTTGGTATTTTTTTCATATACTATTAATTCTCCTCTATCAGGTCCATTCATAATCTAGGAAATGTACATATCCTTTAAGTAGTAGATTATACTAAAAATTATTTGTTTTGGAGAACTGTACTTGATAATGGGCAAATGGTTTAATAATTTAAAACAAACTAATACAGTACTTAAATTATTAACTATACTGTAGTGGGAGCCACCATTTTTGAGAGACAAGACATTTACTACACAGAAGCTATAATTGAAATGTACCAATTCATATTATTTTGCTTTCAGTAAGGCTAATTGACAGCATTTGTAATTTACAAACCTCTCAGTATAGAGAAAACCGCTCAAACAAGAAGTTCTATCATAGTAAATAATTGTCCACAATCAGTAATAATTGCATATCACAGCTAAGAAATTCAAGTCTGTGCTTAAAACTTCAAACAAGCATTTCATAAATATAGGACAACAATGCTGTTTTTAAACTCTGCGGCTACTGTTTCAACTTCTAGTTAAGAATCTATATTATTGAAAGAAAAAAATCTATTCTTTATTATGTATCATAGCTGGAAAACATTAGATACAGCATCTACAGAACGGAAAAATACTTGAAATATTTATTGAAAATCAGGGAAGCTGGAGAATACTTGCCTGCAATGAACTATTACAGGACAGGAACGTCCCTTGTAGCACTTGTTAACTTTCCTAGAACAAAGAAGACAAAGGAGTAATCAGTTGTTTCTGAAATATAAGCAATAAAAAATTCAACATATAAAACATACGCATTTATGAAATATGTGTTACCTTTCAACAAAAAAATATTGATTAAAACAAACAATTATATATATATATATATATATATATATATATATATATATATATATATATATATATATATATAGCATGAATGTGGCTTCTGGCAATAATTTAAGATTTGTAGATGATTATCATTTTTAAGCTTGAAAAACAGGAGATTATCATTAAACAGATCATTATTATGGGAAATACATTGTACTAAGCCATAAAGTACATGGAAATAAGCACTAAATGCCACTAGGACTCAAGCTGCATTTGGATTATTCAGTATTCTTATTTTTTGTTGGTTTCCATAAAGAAAGCATAATGTACAAACTTAGATTTTACTCCTTTGTATATATTTGTATTTTATAAAAATGTTATTTATCTGAATTTATGGAACTGGCTGTGATCTGATCAGAGATTTAAGACAGTCCCTATAACGGTAGAGCTTACCAGGGGGCAAACAGTGACATCAGCACATTATGAGAATACAAAACTGTTAGCAGTGCCTAAGGGGCTTATGTTGGCGCTTGCTGTATAACTCAGTAGACCATGCCAATCATTGAACACATGAAAATGAAAATTAAATTGTTTTATAAAAAAAACAAATGCATTTTAAACTAGTGAAACACTAATTGTACTTTATTAATCACACATTCCTTTTAGGATGGTGTCAAAGCATTAATTTTGTACTGATATTCAATTATTTTTTTAATTTAAAAACATATAAGACTGCAAGCTACAGCACCTGAAGGTAATGCTTCATACAATATAATAAAACCAGTATTGGATATAGAAAAATACTATTCTGATAAAGGAAGAATAGAATGTCTCTTTTCAGACAATGAATATTCCTGAGGATTGGTTGACATGTTTAAATAAAACAGATTGGCAAGATACTGCTAGACAAACAGCAAGGTTCTTTCATTGGTGGTGAACAGATTCAATCTAATTGGCATTTTACATTATACGATTTCAATAATAACACATTATAAAATGTGCTTCAAAGTTCCTTTTGATCATCATTGGAGAAACTGAATTTTGAATTAATTATCATAGAAAGTATTTATATATTTGTTATTGTTTCTGTAAAATAATATTTTTTATTCAGATGACTAGAAGTGACAATTTATCATTGCACAAAAAATGATTTAATTCTGGTAGAAATTTAAAGTTTTAAACTTGCAAAACATAAACATTTACTAGCCGATCTCCAGCTATGTTTCAGATTTGCTTTGTGGTTTATGAAAAGAAATCTATCTGGCTGGAACATCAAAAATGTGATAGGCTTCGATTGATTGCAGGGTTAGACCCACTGTGCAGGCATAAGAATTTTAATGAGCAGGTTTCCATCCTTGCTCATTTAAACACCAATGAATGATGAACATTTATTTTAACTACATATTGAGAAATGTAAAAGTGAAGTAATCTAAAAAAATAAAATAAAAAATAAGGCACATCATGCTAAACAGTAGTTTATAAAAAATATAAACATAGTCTCATTACGGTAAATTCTAGTAAAAAATATTTGTCTGAATTTTTTCTGTATTATTTAATAAAATGTTTGCAGAGGACTATATAATATAATTATATAAGCTGTGTAAATGATATTTTATGAACTGAAACACTTGTCCTACAAAAACATATTAAATATGAACAAATCATATTTTTATCTTTCATTATAATATTTATACATTTTTCCATTATATATTTATCTGCCTCTTGCACCTTAGCATGTCGTAGATTTTACAGTAGTTGCTGAGACATTTTAAGATAATTTTGTGGCAATAAAATAAAATTAAATAATATTGGTTCTTAGCCTACATCTTTGTTCCACATTATTTTCAATCATTGTTTAGTAAGGAAACAAAGAAAAATATATAAAAAAAATCCAATCAACAAATATTTCCACTTATTTATGAATAAATCAGTCCTATCATTAATTCATATTTATAAAGTACAATATATACGTTATAACTAAACGATAATACCGTAATAATAATAATACATAAAAATAAATAAAAAATATTAAGCCAAGGATGGTTAATTTGTACAATTTGGGTATTGTAAACATATATTTACTTATCAACAACACACTTACAAATAAAGTATTCAACTTACAATACCAATATCACAATTAAATAAACAATATTTATTATCAATTTTATTTATTTTAACACCATGTGTACATTACAATGTCCAAATAAACAAACTTTAAAAAACAGCAGAAAACACAAAAATTCCAAAGATGCTTGGTCCACGTTGTAAAGCATTGCATTGTCTCTCTTAGCAGCATAAGGGTTAATTCTTTAAGCCTAAATAAATATGTGCCTTCGCAATTATCTGTGCATTTATTTTGTCTGTCAGTGTGAAATTATAAAAACGAGCAAGCAGTTCACCGCAGAACATGTTTTATTAATGTGTAGACACACAAGAGAAAGAATGATTAGCAATACAAACCCAACCCTTGGTTCAGTGAGTGAAAGGAAAATCATCATGCAAACCATCAGCAAGCAAAGGTCAGAGGTCGTTAGAGGCACAGAAAAGGGGCTTCCCATTTTGTCCCTGCAGCAGAGTCACAGTTTCCAATGATCACTTTTGTGACTATGCAACTGGGCTCATATTACTAGCTGCAACATCACAAAAATGACACTGGCAACTGCTAATTAGCTGGCAAAATAAGAATTTAACGATTTTCAAGTGAGCCGTGTTAGTAAATGCCAAATGCGTACAGCAAGAAAGGTCATAAAGTTGATTTTTTTTTTTTTAAAGCAACGTGGTGTTCTTTGAGAGTATGTTGGCGGCACTTGCTTAGTAAAGTAATTGTGAACTTGTGAAAAGCAAGTACGGGTCATTGGAGCAATAGTGAACATAACTCCCCATCAATGTAGGACACATAAAAAATGCATAGTGCAAAGTTGCATTTGCAGTTAATACAGCCCTGCATCATACATTTTTCATAAACACCCTACGCCGAACGGAAAGTATGGTCAATCTATTAAAGCAGAACATTTCAAATGTCTTATTGACCTTTGTTCTGAGGTTTATCATTAACTGTGAGAAATGTATATTGTGCTATATTTATACATACAATTTCACTTGATAAATCATTTTGGTTTTGTAGGTGTTAAGCTAGAGCAGGGGTAATCAATTATTATTTTACAAAATTGACCAAGGTCCAAATGCCTTTATGACAATTAAGTCAAGGTCTGGAATCCATACATTTTTTATGGATAGACACTTTATAATTAGGGAGACTTAGGAAAATAAACAATGGGGAACTGACACCATATTTAAGCATTTGGAAGCTTAAATTTAGATATATCATATATTTAATAATGCAATGGAAGAAAATGGTCAGATTTCATGGTTCAGATCAAGGCCCATCTATTGGTTACCCCTGCACTAGAGGATCAACAGAAAAAAAATATTTTTATTACAGAGATGAAAGATGTTTCACAGAGCTTTTGAAATCCCATTTTTTTTATTAATATAAATTAAAACAACATAAAGTAATAATAATAAATATAAAAAAATATCAAGTAGACAACATCAGGTTTAGATGTTAGTCTCATTATATTACACAGGGCTTTGGATGAATGAAAACAGATAATGCAGATACTATATATACATAGTTAAACTGTACAAATACTTTCTCAATGAATTCTTTAATTAAAGGTTGTACGATGTTGTGAATAGTAAAGTTTATAATGATTTCTTTTGGATTTGCCAACGTGCTTAGAATTTAAAAGGCTAATTTATACACAGTATTTCAACTTTCATCATTTAACTGAAGCCTTATATACCCAGCTAGGTCCTAGAATATAAATGTGTGAGATATGAGACAGAATTAATTTTGACTTTAATAAGGTCTGTAATACCAGAGAAGAATAATTCTAGTGTCCTGTGGGACACACTCCAAGAAGAAATCACTGACAGGCAGTTCATTTATAATATGCTAGGAAACAACTGTATAGTAGGTAGGGTATATACGGGGCAGAGTCTCTCTATGTACAAAGCCCTTAACAGACATAAGAAGATCCAGATTTGTAAATGAAAACATAATATTTATATTCATCTTCAGAGAAACACAAAGTTAATAATGCAATAAATGCCATCAATTCCAGTTCCATCAATTTGAGATATTATTTATTGTGTTAGTCCCACTGAATATATGGATTTGTGTGTAAGGTCCATGGCGGAATAAGTAGTTCCTGTTAGATGGACCAACATCTAGAATCATTCATTGGTTAATGAAAGTTCAGGGATATTAAAGAAATCCCCATATATAAACAAATAAACCAGTAGTCCTCAAGGCATGCTCTTCCAATGCTAACAATCCCAATCTAATAACATTTTAGCTACACAAATTACTGGTTTTACTGTGCCTGAGGATAGAGGGGGATAGGGAGAGGGGAGATAATATGAGTCGTGGGTCAATGAAAATAGATGTGGGTTATGATCGAAAAGTAAGACGTGTGGGGAAGGAATATCACTGAACCAATGACAGCATGGGTTCTGTGGGAAAAACTAACGATCACATGTGTATATTGGATCATTTGCTGGTTGCTAATGCCTAGATCAGTCCTCTTGGACGTGGGGCTGGATTTTTTTGATCACTGTGCTTGAAAGCTAAATTTAAACCGATAAAAAAGTAATAAACATATTCACACCAACCTAATATACAGAGATCTACCGTGAGCTCCTTGCATGGATGTTTTTTTTATAATGGTACATCTATGAACAGATGCTGTCTAACCGTCTGGAGGCCACAAAGTAGCAGGTGGGATGCATCCAGCCTGCAGGTCACCAGTTGAACCATGATGGTTTGGATCAAAATTAACCCAAAATTTGAAGTGCTGCTACTAATTATATTCACTGAAATATACATCTTAGTGAACTTCCAATCTGATTGTGATGGTGGCACAGTCCAAATTAATCATATATATTGTAAAAGTAATTAAAGTAAAGCATATACATTCATAGTTATAAAGATATAGTAGACATTTGTCAATTTCCTGTGAAAAGGACCCATTTGATAATACATTAGAATCTGTACCTCAAACAAAAGACTGGCCCAGTAAAGACTTTGGGAACCAAAACCAAAAAAGAGGAACACACAAAAAAATATAAAGTATATACCGCTACTGCTTTGACATCAGTGTATCAAAACAGTCAACAATTTAACACCATCAATAGACCGCATTTCTCGTATACACTGGAAGCATTCATGCAGCCACATCTGGAGTTCAATCCTCGTTGTGTGTTTCATGACAGCCTCCAAAGAGGCAAAGGAAGAAAGGATTAATGTTATTGTTATAACTCAGTCACAGTCAGGCAACTTTAGACACAGGCAGATAAATGGGTATACAGAAGACCACACTGAGTGTCTGTGACTGAGGCAGGAATTGAACCCATGACCTTGTGCATCCGAGAACAGTTCCTTAACCAATATGTCACATCTTCTCAAAAAAGCTTTTACAATTTCACAAAATGACAAACCCTGAGAAATAAAAGGTCACTGTTCTTTCTATGTAACCCCTATTATTTTTGTGATATGATGAGCAGAGGCAGCTTATAAAAGCTTCACACAAAGCAGTAACTGCAGCTGATTACATGTCAAGTACCATTCTACACCATAATTATGTGCTTTTATGTACCATCTAGAAAGTATCTGAGTTACATATGGAGAAGTTCTCAAAATTGCACAAAAGAATATTTTTTAAAGAGAAAACAATATTTGAATGTACTTAAATATATGCCTTTTATATACAAAATTGTTTAAAAAGTATGCTTTTTTAGTTTTTCATTAGGAATATTATGGATTTGCCCTTATTCTTTGTGTATACATGCTCCACAAATTATTGATGCAATATTGTGATTAATATTTTCCAGCTATATTTAGCAAAAAGCAAGGATTATATTTGAAAAACACAAATTTGATCATGTTTGTGAAATATTTTACTTTTTAATGATTACCGTTTGCTATTGATTCAAGAGTGGCAGTTTATGCTAAACATCATAAAAAAGAGTTAACAAAAAATACTCTTGTGCAGTATAAAAGCTATTAGTTAAAATGAAAAAGAAAAACATAGACACACACAGGGTTAATGATTCATTATGTTCTGCAAAAAACTCTTGAATGCTGTAAAATGTAGGAAAATCTCCAGGCTTAGCAGCCCCGGATAATGAACCTTGTAAGAATGTTGTTAAAGAAAACTGAAAGTTTAATACCCTTTTTTATTATTGACGCCTATTCAGAAACATGCAGCTGCTTGAAAACATAGCAAGGATTGCTTGAATTTATGATACATTTTATACTGGGTGTTAACTTTCTTTTAAAGGGATATGCAAGTGAGCTGGATTATGAATGCATCTGATAGAGGAGAATTAGTAGTGTGTGAAAACATGTTTTCTGCATGAAAATATCCCAAAATAAACATTAATTAGCTTACCTTGAAGTTAGCAAAATTTCTTATGTTTTGTGGCATTTGCATTTGATGGTGTACACCTCTAGAAAACTCCACCTAAATTAGCATAACATTCAGATCCAGGCTATTACATTGTATCATTCTTCACCTTGGTGGCTTCTGGCATGGTTAGTACAAGAACTGTTACTTCCTGTGCTCTGTACCAGAAAGGTCAAAATATGTACCCTGCTGTATTTCCTGTGGGTACACTGCTGTATTTCATGTGTGTACCCTGCTTATGTAAGCATCCTGTGGGTGTGAACAGGTGAATTTGACTTTTGTGCAAATAACTTTGTAAGAAAATTGAACTTTTCTATATAACACATGTTTTCATACATTACTAATTAATTCTCTATCAGATGCATTCATAATCCAGCTCACTTACATATCCCTTTAACAAGATCCTCTGTAGAGAAGCCAGTGTTCCAAGTGTATGTGATACATTTGGGTTCTGTACACATACCAGGTAATATAAAAATGGCTTGGAGGAGAGGGGATGGGTATACCATGTACATCTTTTCTTCAAAGTTTTCCACCCTAATTATTGAATTATGAGAAGAAAGTTGCAATACATTGTAGGGTAGAAGCAGGTCTAAGGATGACTTAGAGCAGTCAATCAGTTATTGTCACCAATATGGTAGCATTAAATGTAATGTACAACAATAGATCAAGTCACCACACAATAAACGACACACACTATAGAAAATACACAACTGTATTTCCATGTGTCAAATAAAAAAATATAAGTTTAATATTGTACCTGCGGAAGTCAAGAAGTGACCGTGTTGATGCTGGCACTCCATGGTCATTCCAGTTGAGGAAGTTGAATTGTGTGACTGTACGTGTTTCGTTGGTCTGTAGGTTTTTCAGATAGAAGCTCCTCACAAGAAAATCTTCACACCAGATATGCTCGGAGACCAGATTTACCTGCAAGGCACAGAAGATACAGGACCCAATTTAAGTACATTTTTCAAACATCTGCTTCAAATTACTTTACAAGAATCTAGTTTCTCTAGAGAACTGTGCACCTGGCACATTCATATCAGTTCAATGTTAATCAAAATGAAGGGTTTTACGTATGGAGAAAAAAAGCATCAGAAACTGCTATTGAGCTGTTAAGTTAATGCTCAAACACAATTTGCAGTTGTCTCATTTTGTAGCAGCTCAGAAACTCTTATCTAAATAAGCAATTTTTAAGCTGTTAAGAATTTGGGTGAGTGTTACTATATTGATGTACAAAATGCTGTCATAACTTCTGTACTTAAGAAATGGAAAATATAAACTAGAAATGTAATACTGAATGTAATGCCAGGTAAATGTAAAAAAAAAACGAGAGTACAATACATGAAACATAAGGCACTATTTTAAAAACTTAAAATTAAGCCATATTTTACTTATTGTAAAACAACATACTTCAAAGATGGTTTAGATCTGTGTCAACAATCTTTTGGTGCCAATGGCCATGCACTGGTAAGGACTGCTTTTGAGATCCAGAGCAGTATTATTCAGAGATGGTGGTACTGTGTTAGGGCCTCATTCAAATGCGATTTGGCCAATTGAATAAGGCTCTATATAAAATAATGCTGGAATTGTACTCTATATTTATATACAGATTTTTGGTCACCAGAAACAAGACATGGGATCATTAACAAAGCAATTAACAGAGCAACCCCTCTGAAATTCAGTTTGTTTGGTACCCAGTGTAAATAAAGTTAACAATTGAAGACTAGTTCTTCAATGGTCTGTATACAAATATGCAGCCTTGTTAAATTGCAATTTGGTCAATTGAATAGGGCTCTATCTAAGCACATAGCATATTTTTTTTACAGAAGTTTTTAGTTAGTGAAGACCTTGCTTTTGGATGGAAGTTCACTAACTAAAGACTTCTGTAAAAAAATATGCTATGTGCTTATATAGAGCCCTATTCAATTGGCCGAATTGCAATTTAATAAGGTTGTAAGTTAATAACAGTTACATATGCAAGGGGACATCATCCCTTCTTTTCATGCCATTCCTCATCTTATTTTCTTCTGGTGGATAGGTAGATAAGTTCTCATGGACTGTCACCAATCCCTCAAAGTCTAAATTCCATGAAGGATTAACATCTTACTCCTCCATGTCATAAAGCGAAAGTAGTTTGATGATGGTGAAGTCCCAAGATAATGGCAGGAATCCACCTTACTACTTTTGTTACATCCCTTTGAAACCCTATGTGCATTTTAGATCATATTTAAATTACATTTGTACACCTTAGCACAAGTAATAAAATATGGCTTGATTTTAAATATTTATGTTACATATGGTCCTCATTCAATTGCAATTTGGCCAATTAAATAGGGCTCTAAATAAGCACTTAGCATATTTTTTTAAAGAAGTTTCCTGTTAGTGAAAACCTTGCTTTTGGATAGATGCTTACTAACTAAAAACTTCTTTAAAAAAATATGTTATGTGCTTATTTAGACCCCTATTCAATTGGCCAAATTGCAATTGAATGAGGGCCATAGGAAGGTATAATGAAAAATATGTTTTTCCACAGAAATATTAACAAGTTATAAGATATATGCCTTAATCGAACACCAACATTGGCATGAAAGTGATATGATGTGTTATAAATAGGAAGCTGGAATAGCATAAATGTAGATACAATAAATGTAGGTTAAAATTAACATTTGTGCCTCTTGGATTTAGAAGTAGGTCTAAGGATGACTTAGAGAAGACAATCAGTTATTGTTACCAATATGACCAAGTACCCTCTAAGAACTCAAGAAATAAGTAGCTACGATACTTAATTACATAGTTGTGAAGTGTAAATTGCATTGCCAATTTAAGGATGGGCATGTTTGACCCATATAGTACAAGATACAGCCAGGAATCAAATACTTTTGATATTGCTATGATTATATTTAAAACATTGGTAAAAGAAAAATTACTCTTTTGTTGACCAGATAAAGAATGACATTGATGGATATTTATGGATAAGCTTGAGTTAACATTGCTCATACAATAAGGTTCAAAGCTTGCTCCAGTACCTCGTAGATGTGGTAGAGGTTGGACCCTTCATCTGGCCAGTAGTGGTAACACTGCTTGACTCCATTTTCTGCGAGGGATGTCAGCATCACAATAACCACACAGCCGTTCTCCCAGACCATCTGCAGACAAAGAAAGACACACCGTGGCCACACTGCAACCGCTTAATTACTGTGTGACATGTATAATTACAGCACTCAGACACACAATCAAAATTCATTCCATTCACAGCAAATTTAAATTTCATTTTCATTAGACACTTTTACTCTGCAGCTGCTTCTAAATCCCTAAGTACCCAAGCTCTGCATAGCATTTAGAAAGTATTAGATTTAAATATTTTCTCTTCGTGAAAACTCAGAATGCCACAAAAGGCAAATAGCACAGAATGCAGGATTTGTTCTGCTAGGAATTTATCTAACAGATAGTAGACATCTGCGGTGTTTTGAAATGAATTAAAAAGCATTTATGAGAACTACCTTGGCCATTTTAAATAACCTTGACAATGCTATCATACATCTAAGACACAGATCAAATGATTGGTATTTTCACTAGTTATTATGGATGGATGTATGGATGGATGAAAATAAACTACATACACTTTATTATAAGAGTTGAGGAATTTTCTCAGATCTGTCTCAAGGTTTTACAGGTAGTACTTCTGTTACTTTGACGTGGTAACAGAGCAAAACAGTTAGAATAAGTGCTAGATTGTTAATAATACAAAACAAATGATGGTGGATAATTCTCCTAAAGTCCAAATACTGAAGAATTATAAATAATTATTATTATTCTCGCTCTTTATTTGCCAGCATTTTCTGTAGCGCTATTTACAAAGTAAAATTGAAAGGTATAAACAAGTAGCGATACATGTACAGGTACAGTGCAATACAAATTTGAGACAAATGGGTCAGCAGACAGGTTGGTGCAACAGAAATGTGGTCCCTAGTTTGAAAAGCTTACAATCTAGAAGGTTCATTTGGGGTGTGATGCTGGAGGGTGACAGGTGCAAGATGACAATGATCCAGGCAGTAAGATGACGCAATTGAAGGTGGCTGTGTGTGACACTAGATATTATGTTGGTGAATAATTAATACGTTGCATTTTTAGTTAGTTTTGAAGGTTTTGGTATTCTGGCGGAGCAGGGCAAGGAGATCCACCGAGTAAGCGCAGCTCAAGAAAAGCCCTGAAGATGTGAGTGCGAGGAGGTGGCAAAAGAGGAGGAAAGTAGGTCATTAGCAGAGTGAAGTGGGCAGTTGGTGGAGTATGCTGAGATGAGGGCAGAGATATTGGGGGTTGGTTAAAAGGCTGAAAAAAAGGTGTTCTTTTTTTGTAATGGTGCCCAGAAAACAGTTGAAACTTTCTTACCTAAAGTATGTATTATAGCAAATAATACATGATACTTAAATTATTACTTGCATTAGTTAACATACCACTACATCAATCAACACTGGAACTACCCAGAAAATGTAGGCGTAACATAGCACTTACATTGAATAAGATACAATAAAGAAACATTTTTATTTTGTTTGAACATTTTGTTTTCAAATAGGGTTCGGTGGTCATGATGGCCTGAAACCTGGACCATCTATTTCTAAAGGAGAAACCACTCTGACAAGGTTGGAAATGTCATTACCATTTTGAATTATATGTATATATATATATATATGTGATAAAATTGTTAATATTTGTTTTGTTTGAAAATGTTTAGTTTAATTTAGGGGAACCAAACGGATTATGCAATCAATACGAAAAAGATAGCGTAGTCACACAAATTCAGTTTACTTTCATGGAAATTTAACAAATAAGAAAGACATTAAGATATACTTAGATAGTGTCGATATCACCGTTTAACCCTCAGATAGAAAAAAATAAATTTGGAGAGGAAGACAGATAACTATTAATGTTAGATCATAAGATATCACACTTTGTATTGTATCTCTATTCACTTGTTGCCTTAAATATTTGTGATGTTTATATACCTGACTATCTGCCCAATAAAATGTATTGAAATCAAAAATGTTTTAATTAGATTATAGAAATGCATCCAGTTATTGTTTAATGCAAGCTGCAGTATACACAAGAGCATGTGTTTTATTATTTTGATGTTCTTTCCAATTAATTAACTGAATATAGTTGCATTAACTCCTACAAGGCAACTTCAGCTTTTGCAAATATTATGCAATTTCTCAATGAAACACAATGCATAAAAAGTTGTTAGGACCATGCAATGTTATACACATGTTCAGTATTGTCCATAAAAGTAAAGTATATTTTGTACATGTAAAACATATTTGTGTTTCTATTTTGTTTTTTAGCTAATTAAATCTTAATTGTTTGTTTGCTACAGACTATAAGTGCTCTTTTTGGTTAATTCCTATTTGAAATAATTACATTTGTTTTCAAAATAATTACATTGGAGTGGAGACAGATGGGTGATGGAGAGGCCAATAAGGAGCGAGTTGCAGTAGTCGAGACAAGATAAGATGAGAGAATGGATTAGAATTTCAGTTGTGTCTCGGTAAGATAATTACATATTTTGGAGAATAAATAATTTGTTTATTGATTAATAATAATAAGTAAGTAATGTAATGAAAGAGAGGTCACGTCCAATAAAATGCCAAGACAATGGGGCTGAGAGGGGAGTGATGATGACATTGTCAAGCAGGATATTTGAGGAGTGGGAGCTGTAGTAGAAGGTGGGGATTTATGTTGAGTTTGACTTGTCAGACAAACATCCCAGAGGATATACTTGTGAGACAGTTGGAAAATATGCTAGAAGAGAGTGGGATAGGTGGATAGGTCTGGTGGTGAGAGATAGATTTGAATATCATCTGCATGTAAATGACCCTGAAATACAAAAGAGTTTTATTAGGGTGCTAAGAGAGGATGTATAGATGAAGAAGAGTTGGGGACTCTCTACAATATGAAAGCCAAGCGTAGATGTAAAATAAAGCAATTTCAAAGCTGTAGGTCTGATGGGTGTACCAGTGGCAAAACTGAAGTCGCAAAAGAATAAGTGTAGGTACACTTATGGAGAGAAAATGAAGTTAAGAACTTGAGAGGGTCCAGGTGGGAAGATAGATATCAGCAAATAGTATAGAAAGTGATGAGAGAAGGTGGACAGTGTGAACTTTCATTGATGAGAATTTGAGGGAGGGAAGACACGTACCTCCTGCTTTGTGTTTCAAAACTAAATTGGGTCATTGTGTGAATATTCAGGAAGAAAACTCTGCACCCGCTGGGGCATACTAGGATGTCCTTTACTGGAGAGATCACATTCTCAAGGCAAATTTTTTTTGGAACTTATGCCACAGAGGGTTGAGCCTTGTGTGACTGTGATTGGTTTGTGTGAAAAGTATATGTGGCTATATATTTCCTGTCTGTCAACTTCTATTCTGTTCTATCCTTTCTTCTTCCTCTTCTGTCCAGTTTACTCTTTAACGCTTTCAACAACTTGTTCTGTCATCTAGTCAAGTTATACAACCTACTAACATCATCAGGGATTAAGGACAGGGAAAAGTAATTAGGGAAAAAGACAAGATATTTGCATAAACTCTTAATTACTGCTAATTTGATGTATTTTGCAGACATATGAACACATTTTCTAAGAATTAAGTGTTGAAAAGCAAATGGAATCTCTAAAAACTTCTAATAATACAATTAAGTCATAATAATCAAGATAAATCAATTCTAATAATCATAGTTTTCTCTGTACAAATTAATATTTAAATAGCTGTTCCAAAATAAAATATTTCTTCTTAATGGGTCTTTGTCTCTGAGGTTACAAAATATTCACAGTTCCAAAATAAAAAATAAAAAAGATCCTTAAATAAAAAATTGCAAGTCAGGTTGAATATGACAGCACAACACCTTAACATTTTATTTGGATCTAGTTTGATTTTTTACAATCAAAGACACCAGATGTCATAAAACAGCGTACACTGGAATGTTTATTGCAATATGTCCTGAAAATGACAACTATTGGAGAGGTGTTTGTCAGTAAGGTGAGTAGTTTCATTCATCAAGATAAAGATTTGTGAGTTAGCTTTTGATTAATTGTCTAGAAGATTCTGAACCAAGACTTCCCATAGAGTACAATAACATCACCGCCACCCAGTGCCAGCTGCTATCTCAGTGTAAAGTCAGCATCTGAAATTGGTTTATTTGGCTATAATTATTTGCTACAACAGAAATAATGTCACTGAAATGACATGCTAATTGCTGCCCTATTCAAGAAGCTTATATAAGCATTGCAGTCTAGCATTCACGACATGACTGATATTTATGTCTTGACATACCACTTTGTGTCTTTGAAAAGTACTTGTGTAAAATGTATTTACATTAAGTCACATTTTGCAAACAAAACTTTGTTCATAATCAAAAAGAAATAATGAAAACTCTGTACCTGCCAGAAGTCTGCTACAGTAGCAGGAAGCGGTCCTTGAGATGCAATATAGGCTGGGTTCCTTGGATCATGATCCATCTGAAAAATAATATTGAGTTGACTGTAAAAAATACATTTTCCATTAGCTACGTTATTCTTAATTTATGCACATACAAATTGGATTGTAACTATTCGAAACATACACTGATTGATTTAGAAATCAACAACATTTTAAGGAAGTCATCATACAACTCCAACAACTTAGAGAGACCAAGGGCCCAATTCAATTGCCCAATTCGTAAATTTATACACACTTAAAATCTCTCCTAATATTGCTACATATTCGGCAAATAATACTTATTGGCACTAATGAATTCTTAAGTCAATAGAATGCATATAAACATTTATAAAAAAAACACCAGAAGCCAGATTTATGAATTCAAGGCATTTGCAAGTAGCTAATAAAATATGGCCCCATCTGTCTTCTCCATTACACACCACCACATCCACCAACTCGTTACTGGTTATGCTTCACCTCAACTCCTTTTGTCTCACTTGCCTAACCACCTTCTTTGGACCTATGTTCCTTTTGTATCAACATCTGTATTGACATGTCTCATATATTTCCTCTATTCAAGTTGTTTACATCTTGTATTTAGCACTGCATACAATTATTTCATATACATTAAAGATACTGTACATTACAACTCAGGTTGCATTAATATTTGTATATAACGTATTGTAATTTAATGCACAGAAAGAAGTAGGTACCCTAAAATTTGTACATTCTACATTATTCTATAGTCAACATATAAAGTATACAACTGAATTAAATTGCATATAATATATAACCAACATGTTGCTCTTTGGCTGCTGTGAATAGGAATAAAAAAGTTGTACTTATTTTGAGAAAGAAGGAGGAATAGTGATTCTTTTCCGGGAAATTATATTAAGATCCACTGTTTTGGGTATGCAGTGGTAGAACAGAATAGCCTAACATACACTTCATTAAAACATAAATATTACGCAGGTTGAGTCCCATTCTTCATATTAATAGGTCAACTATTATAATTGTGCTTACAGGGAGACAGTCAATGGGCCATATTCTATTAGCTACTAGCAAATGCCTTGGACTCGTAAATTTGGCTTTGTGTTTTTTTTCTAAATGTTTATATGCATTCTATTGACTTGAGAATTCATTAGTTCCAAAAAGTAATATTTGCCAAATATGTAGCAATATTAAGAGTGATTTTAAGTGTGTATACATTTACAAATTCAGCAATAGAATAGGGCCCTCCATTTGGCATCTAAGAGGGTCTTGCAATTCCACCGAATGGATGAAGATTATAATATTATTAAATTAATTCACAAAGAAGTTAAACATCACCTAACACACAAAAAAATTAAAATAAAGTGATAGCCCCAAAATTTTATTTTCTGTCATCTTTTCATTTCCTGTTTTGAAGACTGGTTCCTAACAATAGTTATGGGATTTCAGTGGTATTTTAAAGCTACAGAGAGATGACATGCATACCATCCCATCTAATTGGACCCACTGTAGTAGAAAGTTACCACCCTTTATCAATGAACCATATGTTGTCTCATATACCTAGAATGGGTGATTGTCTTAGATTGTAAGCTCTCATGACAACAGGGCTCTCACCCGTCCTGCATCAATGTAAATGTACAAATGCGCTGTCTTAGCTATGTTGTCCTCAAATTTATATATAAATGTTAACTATTTATTTATTGTATCCTTATCTCTAAGGAATTTACTGGCATTCTACCAATAAAATCTAATAACAATTGTCACAGACCAGGTTTCTTGAATCAATATAAATAATTCTGCTACGAGCAGAACATTCTAATTTCCTTTCTTTTATATATTTTTTAAAATCACAGTTATATCTCGGTATTGTTCCACAAAGCAAACAGCTGAATCTGAATTCATCTTTAACCTTGAGATGATTGTAACACAAGCAATAAGTTCTCCACCCTGCAGCTTGCAATGTAAACTGATTTTGGAAGGAAAAAAGGAAATAATTCAACCGCTTCATCATAACACCCCAAGAACAAGGGACATATGTTTTGTAGCATAAATGTAGTTATGCTGTCATTTAAATTATATAAATAAATATGAAGAATGTCTGCCTTAAGTAGCCAGCTATTCATGCACCAGTAAACAAGGGCATGCAGAATCAATGCCGATCTGAGTAGTGCTGTCAGTATTCAGCTATCTGCTAAATCAGAAACAGGCCACTTGTCGCCTTTTAGCGCTAATCAGCTGCTGTCACAAAGCTGCTATCTGGAACGTGGCAAACATAATGATTTCAGAGAAGTAAAATGTACCATCAGTTTTAAAGTACAATTACAATTATTCCTGGAACATTGTGTTGTATAGAAAACAATTAAGGATTCACGCGCATCTCTTTCTGAGATCTACTTAGCTTAGGACAGAGTTGCTAAAGATGTATATGAAAAAAATAGACAACAAATGGGTATTGCCAGACAAATATCCAATCTTCTCTATTACACTTTAGTACAAGTAGAATTTAATAGCCCCTTAATTGAAAAATAAAATGTGATGCCTTTATAGTAATTTGCATTTCTTTGGTCCTCATTTCTATAATTGCATAATATCTGTATATAAATGAATATACTGAAAGCAATCAGAGGGTATGCACTGGCTATGAAATAGAGAAAATAAAGAAGCACCATTAGGATATTGAAAATCCAAGTCAAGTAAAATTGGGTTTATGTAAATCAGAGGTGGAGCATTGGATTAGACACAGTTCTAAGCTGGGTCTAACAAGAAACACAACTTCCTTGGAATATTATTTTGTAAAAGCTGTTCTAATACATACCATCTATCAAGGTCAGGGAGTTTTTTTTCTTCAATTTAGATACAAAGCCCAGAGGGTGGATGGAATTAGAGGTGCAAAGAGAAATAACATTATAGGGTTGTGTAAGCTACAGAATTTTGTATTTACGTTTTTTTTTAACAAAAATAATACAATAAAATCTGAATTTACACGACTGGTTGCAGTCATGAATTCTAAAGATTTATGGTAGGAAGGACCAAGCCAGTGAGGACTCGTTTTATATAAATGGAAAGGAACATTTATTGCTCTGATTTGGCAACACTACCCAGAAGCCTCAAAACAGTAAGGGATCACTAAAAAGTGTGGATAACAGTCAAACAAGTTTCTCCAGATTAACAGATAGGCTAGTAAACTTTAAAGGGGTTGTTGCAATGGCTAACGATTGTTTAATTGATATTTAATTACTTATTCCATTGCTAACTCACTAGACATTTTTAACATAATATTTTTTTCTCAAACAGCGTTATGCAACTTTAATAGATGCCTAAAATAAAATCAGTTTTGGACATTACAATAATAGATCATTAGATTAGGAGTTTGTTGCTTTTTTAACTACGGTCATCAATGGAGAGTTTTTCAGACTTTAGCAGACCACTGTGATAATTTTCTTTCTATATGGTCTTTTGAATAACTAAACTTAATAATGGGCAAAATATTTTTAGAAAGTAAAAAAATTTAAGTAGCCTTTGCATTTTATCTTTAATTCCAAAACATTCTTTACTGCATACTATTGCTTTGATAAATGTGTGCAGTTGTAAACTAAACTAATTATCTTTTCTTTACTGGAAATGATGATCTAGAATTTGTAGATGAAACATTCCACTGTGTAGACAGAGACTTCCTGAGCAATGAAAGTCTCCTCCCACATCAGGAAGTCGAGGTTCAGAAAACAAGATGGTAGATCCCACAGCAGCATAATTTCATATAAAAAGGCAATATATTAGAGGCTATACTATTTTATTTACTATTCTAAAAACAGTTTACCTACTTTCAAATGTAGTTCTCCAAATAGGTATATTTTAAATATATGACCACAGTAGTCCTTTATGAAATCCTTCTATCATCACCTTCTAATCCAATAATGTAACCATTAATGGTTTGTGACACTTAATAGATTCTGCAAATTTAGAAAAGATAGAAAAGTTTCTGGACTCTCAAATAGTCCACGAAATAATTATGTGATTTCAAATACTGATACATTTAGGGCTCTGCTTGAAAATGGAGAAGGTGCCAAAGCCTAATGGATTTCGACTTACTACTGAGTAAAGGTTGAGAGTTATTTTACAACACTTAATAACAGCAAGTTAAGCATCTTCATCTGAAAATAAACCAAACTCTCTGCAAATACTAAAATGTCAGAAAATTTTATGATAAGAAGAGCTTGATGTTACAAAGTGAACGCAAACATAAAGCCAATACTGTAAGCAGCGAATTTCTGCAATTTTTGGTTCTTTCAAAATTAAATCCCCAAGACTGAAATGATACTTTTTGAATATGCCAGAATTTGAAGATGTGTAGTATAGATTAGATTAAAACTAAGTGATGTAACAAGTTTTAGATGCTCATATTAAGTGTACAAGAACTACACCTCGTGCATTCTGAGATTACCTAGACTCACATTAAAATAATTTTTGAGGACAAAGGATACTTCATAGACTTTCTAATAAATAGTTTACATTTCCAAATAGCAATGTCTGCAAGAGAAATTTTAAAAGAAACATTGACTGTTGGAGATACACTTAAAATAAAATCTTTTACCCTCCCAGTACCCAAACATCCCTCTCTTGGCCAAACAGTCCCTCCATTTTTGGCTGACCGTCGCCATATTTAGTTCTCTGAATCATCTTTATTCGCTTTCTCTAAGATTTCAGAAGAGCTAGAAACAGCAAACCTCAAGTAACATTAATGAATTATGGTAATACTATCAAATAGTTTGACAGTATTTAACAATGTGTTTCCTTATTTGGTCAGCTGAACTGTTGGAAAAAATGCACTGATATCCATACTTGAAATTCCCATACACGCGTTTTACATTACTTTATATGTTATCAAGATAAATAAAACAGGCTCAAAAAGTTGAACAAACAAAAGTGGAGCTCAGACACTTAGAAAAATACCTAACAGTAAAATTACAATCAGCAGTCATAAAGCTAGAAGTATTAGACCATCATTAATGTAACCTTCATTGTAAAAGCATGGGGTAGCAAACCAAGGGCCTCATTCAATTGCGATTTGGCCAATTGAATAGGGCTCTAAATAAGCACATAGCATATTTTTTTTAAATAAGTTTTTAGTTAGTGAAAACCTTGCTTTTGGATAGATGCTTACTAACTAAAAACTTCTTTAAAAAAAATATGTTATGTGCTTATTTAGAGCCCTATTCAATTGGCCAAATCGCAATTGAATGAGGGCCCAAGTGTTCAAATTTCTACTCCTCCGCTCATGCAAAAAGAAAACCTGCAATAGTACAGACAGACTGAGCAACCCCTTTTCCACCACTATAAGGATCAGAACATACCATAATACTTGGTAATTTTAGAACAGTTCTAATAATAGAATATGTCGGTTGACATGTTGAGAGATTCATCATATACAATGTTATTGATAACACCAAATGTATGAGACAAAAGCATTAATTCCCCACAATGCATAACACACTGGATATCTCATACATTGGTAACTTCAGGGCCACTGAGCTCCTTTGAAGAACTGCACTTGACGATGGGTAAAAAAATTTATTTTATTAGTATTATACTAGGGACTTGCCCATCAAAAATGATGGCAATAACATTTGAAGCCTGGCAATGCTGTTTACGGGCCTCGTAATGAGCAGCTTTGACGCTCATTGCAGGTGTTGGCCAACCCAAAACTTTCAGGTCTCGAAATGAGCGTCTTTGGTGCTCATCGCAAGCTCCGCAATGAACGCATTTGGCACTCATTGTGAGCCTCTCCCCACTCTCTCACCTCTGTGTCTCTTTACCCCCTCTCCCTCCCCTGTGTCTGTGTCCCCTTCTCTCCCTCCTCTGTCTCTTTGCCTCCTCTCCCTCCCATGTTTTTCCCCCTTATCTCCCTCCCCTGTGTCTCTTTCCTCACCCCTGTGTCTCTCCCCCCCCCCACTCCCTCCCCTGTGTCTCTTTCCAGCCTCTCCCTCCCCTGTCTTTTTCTCCCCTTCTCTCTCGCCTCTGTGCTCCTGTTTGCATTTCGAGTGTGAAACCATTTGCGGGATTGTGAAATTGATCTTGTTATGCTCATATTATGCTCTAGATGGAAAATATAAGTACTATGTGTAATTTTCATTGGTTTGAAATTTGTGGTAAAGATATCATTTTCCATTAGACTTGATTTATTATAAAAAAAGCTTTTTTCCTATATTATCTACATGCTGAGAAAGTTCTTCTTTACCTTAGCAAAATGTTTTTGATGTTTAATGTACTATAAAAATGTCACATGTTTCTGTTTTAAGTGGCATTTAAATATAATCATATGAAAGAATGATAATGAGTGCTTCTCCTGCAGCCACACATTTTATATCTCCAGAGATCTTTTTTGTTCTGGACACATTCATCTGTAAAGGTACTGGCTGCTTTCCAAGGCTCATGGTAGGGCCATATCATTTTGTAATTTCATCACTGTATAAAATGTCAGCTTCATATTTTAATACCCGAGAAAAATCTTTGGTTCTTGTAGTAGTACATAGAAATGTAATTGTCAGATGCCCAAGGTCCAAAGTGAATCAATTTGCCAAGTTTACTACAAATATAAATGGACTGTGGATATTGGATTGGTGTCATCCTACAAAACAATGTTATTGCAATTGGAGGTATAAACAAAAGCACATTGTATATTAAAAAAAAATGGCACCAGTGGAACATCATACAACATTTAGGTTAACACTAGTACTAGGCATATCACACTGGTGACGCACCCTCCTAGACTGTGGCCGCATTACTTTGCCTTCAGTCAACCAAGGGGCTCAGACTCCTAAAAAGTGATTCTGGAAATTAGCTTTTTGCTGTAATTTTAGGACTCAGTAATATTAATCTTTTCAAGGATTTTAACTGGTCTGTTTAGCACAGTGTCACATCACAAAGGACCCATTAAAATGCTCATTACCAGGATATTGCCACATTAAGATTTACACCTAAAGACAAAATGTAATGTGTGAGGTTAAATTAAGGAAATAGTAGGGTGTTTATCATGGAGGTCAGACAAGTTCTCGGACTGTGATCATTTAACCTTTAGGGAAAGTCCATACTCATTTATGGGCATGAGCACTAAATTCATGAAACATGAACATGAGGGAAAGGGACGTTAACACTAATGTTAAGCTGAATAATTCTAACTTTTATCATTTTCTTTGGAGCGAATTACAGAGAGAGCTCTCGCTAAGGACTCAATGGATAAATATTTCAATGAGACCAGTTCAAAGCTTCCAATAATAAAAGGTGATTCATATTTAAATGTAAGTTTGTAAAAAATTTACATTCCCAGGTGCAAACACTCACTAAACAAACTATTAAAAATAGTACAATCTAAAGTACATAGAAAAAATAAAGGATACTTACAATGGGACTCGCATTAATGTAGTCTGAATTGTCATGGCTGTTCTCCGCCTTCAGAATGATTCTGTTATGATCATCTAAAAACAAGATATACAATGTAATGTTATGATACTTGCATGAGGAAAAATAGATTTATATATCTTGAACCAACATATTACTAAATGCAACTTAGTTTATGGTGACAGATCTAGAAATAACTTCATATGAAAAATTCATGATGAATCTCTCTGTTTCTGTGACTGTTCAATGCTGTGGTGGAGATGAGTATGATAATCCATGGCGCTAATACATACAACATAACATTTATTTTGTGTTCCCTTTTTCAAATAAGCAAATTAAATATTGATTATGCTTTTGATATGATATATATATATGTACTAGTGACTTGCCCATCAAAAATGACGGGGCAATAAAATTTTAAGCTATGGCTATGCTATTTGCCACACAATGTAAGGCTTTTGCTCCTATGTGGATCTTCGGCGCTCATTGTGAGCCTATCCCCTTGTGCACCGATCACCTTTGGTGGTAATCGTGAAAACAGATATATAAGTACAGTGTAAAATGTGAAAAAAATTTGAGTACAGTGAATTAATTATGTAATATGAATTAATAAATGAATATACTTTACCTATTTATATTAAATATGTATATATATGTATATTTCAAGTGGCAAAAGTTTTTAAATGCGACTTAAATTTGCATGCAAGCTCACTCCCAGACGTCCTGGCTGTCCCCCCGTGCTGTGTGTGATGTTTGTTTTATGTCATATTTTTTTGTTGTTTTGGTTTTGGTGTTTGTGGATGTGTGCGGTTCGCCCGTTAACTTCGTATTTTTGCAACCTTATATTTTTTGCTACTAAGTTCTGCGGGTCATAATTGTTGTTTGTAAAAGTCGTACGTCCTTGTTGGTGCTTTCTGCGCTTTGGGGTCGTGTAGTCTCGTTTTAATTTTTTCAGACGCCATTTTTTTTCTTGCTTAGCCGGTTTTCAAAGGGCGAAACTCTTAAATTTGACTTTAATTTGCGTGTAACCTCACCCCCAGATGTCCTGGCTGTCCCCGTGTGCTGTGTGTGATTTTTTTTAATGGTTTTGTTGTTTTTTGATCTACGCGTTTCGGCCGTTAACTTCGTATTTTTGGGACCTCGTATTTTTGATTTTTCTAAGTCCCGCGGGTCGTAATTTTTTTTGTCTAAGTCCGTATTTCCTCATTGCGTGTTATTGTTTTTTTTCTAAGTCCCACGGCGTGGTTGTTTCTTTCAAAGTCTCGCTTTTCTTGGTTGTTTTTAATTACAAGTGAGGCGCCGTAGAGCCTCCACCTCCGCAAATGCAGCCCCTCGCTTCGCAAGGGTCTGCATTTGCGGTCTGCAATGAGCCTTTGGCTCATTGCAGCTGCAATGAGCCTTTGGCTCATTGCAGCTGACGTTGAAGCCTCCACCTCCGCAAACGTGTCCCTCGTTTCGCATGGTCCGCATTTGTGGCCAGAACTGCGTCCCTCGCTTTGCGATGGATGCAGTTCTTGCAAGCTTGCTTTGCGAGTTCGCAAAGCGTGACGACAACTCGCAGTTTGACAATTATAATATGCGATGATATATATTGTGCTGACTTGTCATGTTTTCTAGATCTCCACAATGACAATAATTTGAGGCAACTAGTAGATTTTGTGATGAAAATGTACCTACACTTAGTCCATTGGCCAGAGTTATGTAAAGAATTACCCTCATACAGACACCATATGTGACTGGCCTAATTGACACATATACATTGTAGGACAATGGTAAATGTTGCAATTGATATTTAATAAATGAGTGCTAAATATTAAATGAGTGCCCTACTGTTAGAGAGAGTAGTAGAGAGAGTAGTTCACAAATCAAATAACTTTATTATATGGGTTGTATGTGGTTCTATGTTTTTTTTTTGTAGCAACTAGTGAAAAACTCTTGGACTAGATCACGCAGATAAAAACGAAAAAGGCTATCTGGGCTGCCCAAAATAACCACCTAAACGTTTTTCTTAATTAAGTGTCAGGGTTGCCTTATGTTTATCCCTAGCATGATTAAACTCTTTAACTGTGTTTGAGGCTACAATTTCCATTAGAAGATGTTCCATTTATCTACTAGACTTTCTATAAAGTACTCCATTCTCATATTATCCCTAAATTGTCCGTCTTCCAACTTAAAACCATGATCTTTTGTCTTGTACACCTCTTTTTCTGGAATGCATTAACCTCTTACTAAATCATTTGATATATTTGAAGGTTGATACTATCATTTGAGAGAAAATGAGGCTCATTAGAACCTCATTACCCACAGTATATACATGTGCAGGAAGCTTTCCATCAGTGAAACACATCCAGTAAGGTCGCTATGTAGGTCACTTGCACCAGTTACACCAGGTTACTTTAGTTTGGTCCGCTGGCTAAACAATCATTAACACAACAACTATTAATACACACTAATTCCGACACTGCGTACGATGTCCCATTATTATTAATTAGAGTTTTATGTGGTCAGCAATCTGCTTAATGCTGTTCACACTACTGTTGCTCCTAGTAGCTCTGCAAGTGGCATGATCAGATTGAAAGAAAGAAATAGAATAAGAAGAAAATATAGAAGTCAGTGAGTAGGGTAAATGAAATAGTAATAAACTGGAATATAAAACAGGGAATGGGCGAAAAGAAAGAAAACATATGTAATAGAAACATGAGGCGCAGGAGTTATAGAATGGATATATATAAACTACTTTAAACAACTATATAAGCTCGAGACATCAGCAGCCAAGGAAATAAGAAAGTAGTCAATCTGAGTGAGTTAATTTGAAGACTTTGTGAAATGTTTCCAGTGCCTGCATGTAGCTCACACGTACACATACTGCTGAGTTACCCCTTGTACAAAATACGCCGGCTTCCTATCCCCTCTCTGCAGTTGTGAATAATACATTTCCAAATCACAGTTGGGGACCAACAGTCAGTTCTGCCAGCAGCATGTTCCATTTTGCTTTTCAATTACTTCTGTGCTTTCCAATGTTTCTCTTATTTACCTGTCTTAATCCTAAGAAATTACAGTCTACAAATATGTTTTGCTCAAAAAAATAAAAAAAATAACACTAGAACACAAAAAATAACCAAATGCACGCAGAATGGCACTCAGAGCACTATTTTATGACCACATCAATCATCTGCACATAGTATTGTTATAATGCTATCAGGGCTCATTCAAATGCGATTCAGCCAATTGAATAGGGCTCTATATAAGCACAGAGCGTATTTTTTTACAGAAGTTTAAGTTAGAAAAGACAATTGCTTTTGAATAGAAGGTCACTAACTAAAAACTTCTGTAAAAAAATTATTCTTTGTGCTTATATAGAGTCCTATTCAATTGGCCAAATCGCATTTGAATGAGGCCCTTGATGTCCTATATATATTTGAATAGTAAGAGTATTGTAGTATTTCAACATTTCTTTTGACTTGAAAAAGAGTTGCATTTCTTGAAAGCTCTGTAACTTAAATGTTTGTCCAATAAAAAAATCACCAAAATATACTGCAAAACAATCTTGTAAATTGTAAATTTGTAGTGCCAGCTCCTATATATATATTTCCAACATATAATGCATAAATATGAAGGCTCCTAGAAAACAGACTTACTCCTATAAAATATTCTTGGCTCCTTGGCCACATGGGTTAAAATTAAGGGTTTCGTCAGTATGTTATTGGGTCAAGTAAATACATGTAGGACAATGGAGATGCACAGAGTAGAAACCCTACCCCTATATATATATATATATATATATATATATATATATATATAGAGAGAGAGAGAGAGAGAGAGAGAGAGAGAGAGAATATATTACATTTTTCTAAGAGCTAGGCAGACTGTTTCTAGGAGTCTGGAAGGAAGTCAATCATAGCACCCAAGTTTTAGTTAACAAGTCTACGAAAGAGTTTTCTGATTTAATCGACTCAGCGCAAGGAAAAACATTATAAATCGAGAGAAGCCAGAGAGAGAATTTAAAAAAAACTACTGTATATATACAAGAAAAAAATTCTCAAAAGAGATAGATTGTAAAGACAGAAATATTGAAGCACAATAAGAAGTTAATGAAGATAAGACAAAAAAGGCAAAACAGAACTGATAACACAGAGGATAAAAAAAGAAAATCACTGTATAGATAAAGATCAAAGCACCAAAACGGAGAGAACTTAATCACAAAAAAGCTATATGAAATAGTGGAAGGAAATGCCGTGATTTCTACTGCAACTTAATTTCTTTAAACACACTGGAAGATGGTAAATCTAAAGTTGTAGATTTGTTAAATAAAAATGTCCACTATGACCAACGTCAAGTAAATGTCAGTGATCTGCAGGTAATTAACAGCAGTAGAGTTATCAGCTATTCGAATAGCTATACGAATATTACCAGTCTGTAACATCTTTATTAAATACAAGTTGGCAGTATATATTGTACAAATAAATAATATATGCTAAAACTCTGCAAATATGTCTTCACTCAGATTTATCAGTGTTTTATGGATCCTCAGTAATCCACCTCAAATAAATAGAGGATCCAAGGAGGAAGCAAAAGGCAAAACACACTGTTGTCTGAACAGGATAGGACACAACATGTGTATTTGTAATGTTCTTAGAGTTTCACGTACATTAAAAATGTATATTGAAGAACTTGGCTCCGTGTCCTTAACTGATCAGACTAATCTTAAATTAAATTATTAATTCATTTGATCCACCTCATAAAAATATATACCGGTACTCACTTCCTTCTAAGAGACCCACAGAAACATATACGTACTAGCTTCTACTAGTATCATAGTGTTAGATAGCAGGCAGACAGTGACTTGCTGTGGGGGAAAAAAATCACTAAACTTGCACATTTTTTGCATTTACAAAGCTCCTTTTTACATTCTGTACCAGCAGGGTTTACATGTAATGATTGTGGTTGAAATTTCTGTGAGTGACGCTGCATGTCACTGTCTGCTGTCCTACTCTGTTGGGGTGCTCTTAGCTCAAACATATAGTGCTGCAGGTCACCTACAGGGGAGGATACAGGAAGTATGCTGAGGAGGATCAAATTATTAAATCAACCTAATTAAAACATTTTATATAAATCAATATGTTATGAGAGTACTACAAATACAGATTGTCAGAATAAGGAACTTTTAACTTTTATAGTTGCAAGGGTCTTTTAGTGTGTCATCATAACCCAACTCGAAAAGTAAAAAACGAAGCCGCTAATACATACATGTTACAACATCCATAGATCGATTCTTTGGAATGTTCTGCTCCTTGTGTGCGATGGTGGTTGCGTTGGGTTCGGCTTGATATGCACAAAGAGCTTCCCACTCTTTCTCCAGGCGATTCTTATTCTTCAAGTGGTCCTCCATATAAGACTATAATAAACACAAAACATTTCTAAATACAAAACTCTGTATACACATATTGTTACAAATATACTGTGTCTATATATATATATATATATATATATATATATAAATAAATATATAAATACATACACACATATATATATATATATATATATATACACAGCACACGTGTCTGCTGTAGCATAGGATGGCATTACATAGCTAAATTAATTGTGGTTGGCAAGCCTTTTTACAAAATCCACAGCATGAGTTAGGAACCAGCCTCACACTGATGAGATCCTAAAGATTGAAACAGTACTGTCTGTGGGTAGATTTCTGACTCATTCTATGCTACCCATTCTGTTCTATGATATTCCTATTCTCAAGACATGCTAAAAGGGAGACATGTTTACAATGCTTTCAATGAAACAGTGAAAATGGATTGTGTGCTCATTTATATGCCCTTTTTTCCCAAAGTACAGTGCAAACACTGTATTTCTTGAGATTCTGAGCAAGAAATACGTTTCCTGTTTATTAATTATTTTTGCGCATATATATATATATACATATTGCTATTACTTTATATATTATCATTGCTCATAGGCTTAGACACATAAATCTCTACCACTGTTGGATTACTCCAGGAAGGTCACCAGGAGGCCATGATTCCAATATATTTCTGCTTGTGCAAATGTGAATCAATCACAATTAATTAAATGGTGCAACTTGTGAGCTAAAGTAGGGAGAAGCTCGATACACAAGCAAAGAGATCCAGAAATCTTGGACTTTTGGCGGTCCTCATAGGACCAAGTTGCACGCCATGGTTCTAGAACGTTGTAAATGTTGAATAAACAAAAAGGTAAATAAACTTAACTGCACTTAAATAGGGACAGGTTGGATGCTCTTGAGTTTGGTCACCCATCCACAAATGTTAGTCAATTAGTGGAACTTTTATTCCATGTGTGGGTGGTTTCTCAGATCTGAAGGAATGTAAAAATGTAGAATGTTTTTATGAAGTACTAATATCAGTATGACCATTAGCCCGTATTGTACTTCCATCATAGGCTATTATAGACCAGGTAAATCAACAGTCGAAAATTTCTCATGAGACTCCGATCAATCTTTCTATATTTACTAAGGGAAGGATTTGAAAGACCTTATTGAAAGATCTTAACTACATTATTTGAATAATCTTATTTTACCTTAATGAATAACATACATATTAGAGAGGTTTCCCAAAATGGAGTTTAGTACGTATTGTATATATATGTATTATATTATTCACATTACGTCTAGATTTTTAATTCCTGAGAAAAAGGCTGGTGGGGATCTACAAACATGTTTTGATTAAGTAGGGCATCACTAATAATACTATGGAAAATAATATTCTAAATTCTAAATGCATCAGCATGCTGTGCTCTCCATAATACTCTAAGTAGGCCTAGGGGCCCAATATACTGTAATCAGGGGGTGAGTGTCGGTTGGCATCTTTTGTACCTCTCCATCTAACCTGCTGTTTTATAATTTGTGCCCACAGCATGAGACAGACATGGCAGGACCGAAGTACTCTGCCCTTTCTATTAACAAATAGGAAAAAAATGTAATTAGAATATTTGATTGGTAAATAAATTCATAGTACCCTTGAATGCCACTTACAGTACTAATTTTAATTATGTTTCAATTAGGTTCTTAGACATGCAGAATACAGATGTCTGTTACATGAGCTGGCACTGTCTGACTGGCTCCAATCACAAATCCCATATTAAGCAATTTCACCTCCACCACTTGGGAAATCTTGTATGGATATTTAAATTTATACTGTATCTTATTTGTACTATACAGTATTTTAACTCCTTAAGTTCCTCTCATAATAATGCACAAGAAATAGTTTAAAACATTTCAGAGGACAGAGATATTCTGCAGGGCTTAAATGCACTCCTCCCCAAAATGTGAATGCATAGGTTATGTACACTGCCTTTGAGCTCTAATTGGGTGAATTAGACATCCATACTGGCGAAATAAGAGCTCAAGATGAAATTTCAAGCTTTTCAATATTCAAGCATTATGAAATGTTGCTTATTTATTTTTTACTATGTTAATGTTTTTTTTTATTAATATTGTTTACTATATTATAAAAAAAATTATTTCATTCACTTATTAACAGTGATGTACATGCAGCAGGTATTGCTTACATATGTATTAAAACATTTGCCCTAAAATGTATTTTTAAAATGTAAAGCAGGATTTATAGAAGTTTTTCTCCCATCTATTGTTTTCAATTCATAAAAAAATACATGGATGGAATCTGCTTTTAATCAAACTCGTTTGATTAATGACTTCTGCAAGCAACATGAACAAACCAGCTATGAAAGTACACGTGCATAAAAAGACCATTCCCTTTTCCGCCCCTCTGCTGAAATGACTTCAGCGGACATTTTTTTCAGCCAATCATTTTTTTTTTTAAATGTGTAGCAAGCAATACCTGGCTTACTACCCATTTTAAAAGTAAGTTGTTTATTTTTTGTTTTATACAAACAATATTTATGCAGTTTACCTACAACCTACCTACTACCTACAAAAAAACAACTATTAAACTGAAATAATGTATATACTTTCTGTGAACCTTTAAAATTCTAAATGAATACAGAGATGACATTAAAGTGTATAAGGATGTGAAGGGGAGCGCTTTGTAAAGAAATAAAGGGATCTTTCTTTGCATAGAAGGAATAGGCTATTGGCTCTGGGAGAAGGATAGGCTTTCATCTTTCTGAATAGGCTGCAGACAGTAAGGCCCTCATTCAATTGCAATTTGGCCAATTGAATAGGGCTGTAAATAAGCACATAACATATTTTTTTTAAGAAGTTTTTAGTTAATAAACATCTATCCAAAAGCAAGGTTTTCACTAACAAAAACCTTATTTAAAAAATATATGCTATGTGCTTATTTAGAGCCCTATTCAATTGGCCGAATTGCAATTGAATGAGGCCCTAAATATGTTAGAGCTATGGGGTCCAAATCATGCCTTAAAACACATTATGTAGCCAGAATTTAATACATTCCCTGCTTGAATACAAGTAGTTTAATCAATTCAGCTGAAACTGTTTACATGACCAGAGGAACGAAGGATCCCGAAGTAGTCAGTTTGCCACAATACATACAAGCCAGATCCTCTATAAAATAATATGAGTCTTGCACACAAGCAACCTTCACCATAATATCATGGATGTTTCCATGGACTAACAGAGGCATCGAAAATTAACTTTTATATTTATTTTTGCTGGAAAATAGACAAAAATAAATAAATTGATAACATATGAACCTAAATAAAGAATAATAAATAAAAAGAAAATAATGTATCCAAGATCACAAAATAATTTCTTAAATTGTCCCACTATCCCTTTTCTTTCCCCTCCATTTTTTTTAATAACTATTGCTGGTTTATTCACTGTATTTTCATATCAAAGATATTTAACTGACTTATATAAAACATTAAGAAAGAATATAATTTATGACTTTAAAAAAAAATATATATAAAAAAACAAATACATTTCTATATTTATTTGTTTATATCTACAACATTATTTGTTAATTAGTTGCATTTTTTGATTACTATAAAAATATTTGAAACAAAATGGTTTTATATTGGGTTGTTTTCATCATAAGTGGTCTTTTAAATCTTTGTCAGACACACCTTGAGTAAACCAATGCAGTAAATGTTGGTCAGTTCTTCCATATTCTTTAGTAAAAGTAGCCACACATTTAGATTAAAATTAGTTTTTATAATATTTAAGATCTACTGCAAAATAAACGGAAAGACAATTCCTACATACTCAGGTTTATTTTTAAGCTTTAATACGTTTTATCTGATATTCTTTACACAGCCGTCCTAATGGCTACCAATGTCATTTTTTTGCGTAGATTAATAAAGCTCTGATGGCTTTGGTATTATTGCCACCTTTCTCCTAATACGCCGATAATGGAGTTTTGTAATGTGTAAAAAGGATTATTTCAATCCAATCAGCAGGTGCTGGGATCAGTGCGCGGCGGAGGCAAACACTCACTAATCCCTTTCTCTTACAGCTCCCAGCTGCCAAAGGTGCTCAGTGAAATCTATACTGGACAGCAAGATGCAACCTGGTGTAGAGTGATGCTGGGTCTTGGATTGTAAAACATCTTATAAATTACAGGAATAAGAGCCAGTAGCTCCCCCTTACTTCCTATCCCTTTGGCTGCGTGGATAATGGCATATATATATATATATATATATATATATATATATATATATATATATATACTATCTCCATAAATATAAATAGAGCTTCTCACGAACTAATACCGTAACCGTGTAATATAATATTGTACAGTATATTGCCAATGAGGACTTCTTGGTGACATTTACAAAACACATATAAAGCTTTTGAATATTCAAGAGTTTTCAAATTATGGTTATTTATTTTTTACCATGTTAATGTTTTGACTGTATTAATATTTATTACCATATCATAAAAGCTTTTATTTTGTATTAATTATTATTATTGTTTATTTGTAACATGCCAACATAATCCATAGCGCTGTACATTGCTGAGTTAAGTTCAAGGCAAAACAATATTAACACACTGCAAAGAGTGGAGGGCCCTGTCTTTGTAATATCTATTGTCCATAGTGCTTTCCCCAAAGCACCTTACAAGACTGAAAACTTGCAAACATACAATCTAAAAGGTTTGGGTGTGATACAAGAGGTTGATAGGAACGTTGTGCATGTTAAGGTGGAAGGTGATAGGCTTGTTGAAACAGATATGTTTTTAATGAGGTTCTAAGTCAGGGAGCGAGGCAAGGAGTTCCAGAGAATAGGGACAGCACAAGAAAAGTCCTGAGTGAGAGGAGGTGATAAGACTGGTGGATAGAACAAGGTTGTTAGGAGAATGGAAATATAAGGGGGTGCACTGTTGTTGAGGGCTTTGTAATATAATCATAAAAGCAGAAAGTATATTGCTTACATATATATTAAATAAGCTGCATACATATTCACTCAAATATATTTTAAATCATATAGCAGGGTGTTTCATTGTAAACTTATGAGCTTCCCTTTAGTCCTGGGAGCACTGGAAGCTGCACCTGTCAATTTCTCTTTCTGTCACTCTCTACACACACACAAACACATAGATATAGATAGATAGATAGATAGATAGATAAACAAAAACATTTACAACCCTTTATACATTTTTTATTGTGAGATAAAATAACTGTCTGCCTTTTTAAACTATAAAATGCACATGAATTATATTTTCAAGCTAAATGAGGGAAGATAGATTGTGGCATTTTTTCCACTGATCTGAAAAACATTTATCTTTTTTTTTTTTATGAACATGGAACTATTCAGAATGGGGACAAGCTACTTTAATATGTCTTCAACTGAATAGTTTGGCCCTCATTCAATTGCAATTTTGCCAATTGAATAGGGGTCTAAATAAGCACATCACATATATTTTTTAAAGAAGTTTTTAGTTATTAAGCATCTATCCAAAAGCACGGTTTTCACTACCTAAAAACTTCTTTAAAAAATATATATTATGTGCTTATTTAGAGCCGTATTCAATTGGCAAAATCGCAATTGAATGAGGGACTAAGTTTGTACATCTATAAATTAATGTACTAATCCCTAATTTTTCTCATCCAGTATCTGAAGTAGGTGGGATAGTGACCAGCAATCTGTTGAATATAAGAAATCAAATGGCCCTATTCTATTATCTGCTTGAAAATGCCGTGAACCCATACTTTTGGCTGCAGTGTTTTTTTTATATAAATGTTTAGATGTATTCTATTGACTCCAGCTCGCGAATTCTGACCACAAGGCTAAACTCGTATACGCTGCCTTTTTAAGTCTAAGATTTAAGATTTCAGGGGACGTGATCATATGATCTGACAAAATGTAAGCAAACTCGTAATTTACTTCTTAGACACAGCCAATAGAAAAAAAAGAGCACCATCATGACGTCAAGAAAACATGGAAGTTACATGTAATCTGCAATCTGAGGCTAAAAATTAATTAGTGCCAATAAGTAATATTTGCCGATCGGGCTTGCAATCAAGCACTCTATAAAATGCATTAGGTCATCTGTTCTAGTCCATGAGGATTTATGGTAGCTAGTAAGGAGGGGTGTTTTTATGGACCATGGGGGAGTGGGTCCATGGGTGTCCATAAGGACACTGATTTTGGTAGATTAGTCGATGGGTCCCAGGAGACACCCAGGTTCATAAAATAGATGAGGGTGTAGCTGAGTATAGCAGAGGGGTTTTAACCCCAGCATTTATTATAGTTTAACCCATGTCACAGGAGGGGTTTATATATATTTAGATAGATGGGTGGATAAACAGATGGATAGACATGAGTGGAAGATGATAGGGCTAGTGTAGCATGGCTATGTTAGGTAGTAGGAAGCATTGCATTGTGTTGCTATGGGTATATGTAAGGTAGAAAGCTATGAGCAAAACTTATTTGGTCAGAATCAGTACATTTTACTAGAGATTTTTGGAGGAAGCCTTGTAATAGATTTTCAACCTTGTTTGTAGAAGCTGTCGTGGGGCCAAGTCAGCCTTATGGTAGTTCCTACGGGAGCCATGTAATCAAGCTCATATTTTGTATTAAAGTATATTGCAAACACAGACATTCACACGCCATCTTTGTAATATACTACCTTTTGCATAAATACAGTACTTTACAGAAGCATAGCCAAAAATGATTCCTTATTTATATGTAAACTAAATATTACATCTGTAGAATCAATGGATGTCAATCAATGTCTAGACACCAAATCACTGTAATATCTCATTTAAGGCTAGTTCTTGCACATTACCATAAGCATTTCTGTATGAATAACTCTGTGGCGGAAAATAAAATGTTTTTGTGTGTGCACTTCTCCACATCTCCCAAATCACTTGCCGTAACAGATTATTCCAGGTCCCTGTCCATGCATCTATATGACATCAGTATCTGCTAAGCATTCTCTGTTGTAAAAAACTCAGTTTAATAGTTTCACTACAATAAAGTTTTGTCCTAGGGCTTACTCAATGCCAACTCTCCCTACAAACAGCCTCATTCAATTTGGGGTTCGCAACTCAATCGCAGACAGCCAAAGTTAGGCGCCAGTCGTGAAAATCAGTAGCTATTGACAGTAACATTTGCGGGCTTGAACATGATCATGGACGCAAACCGGTAACTCGTGGTTCAAGCCCGTATGACTTCGAAATCCAACCTCCATATTTCATTGAAGTCTGTAGGACTTCAATGAAAAATGGAGTTTGGATTTCAAGCCCAAAGGACTTCACATTGATTGCCGTGATCAATATAACATGAATATTGAACATGAAATAAAGTATTGGAGAATGTTGTGATATTAAGTCTAAGACCTAACATCACTTTCACTCTTTATAAAAGTACAGTATTGCGTTTGCGTTTGTTATTTGCTTTAAAGTGCTCCGATTTGTAAGTAATCCCTTTGCGAGACCTCCTTGGTACCAGTAACTTATGGTCAGATATTTGCCATTTGCGGGTGGAGTGGTTAGCGAGGGGCAATCGGAGCAATTGAATAGCGTTTTGCGATTTTAGCATTCGGGACTCTGATAAAAGATAAAAGGCTTGGAGGGCATTAACTTGTGATTTTAGAAATCACAATGGATTACAGCTTGGAGCATGTAACTCGATCGGAGCCCGCAAATGGAAGGCAAATGAATAGCAACACAATTTGCAACCTCCACTTGCGAGCCCGGATCTCAGAATCGCAGCAATTGAATGAGGCTCAAAGAGTTTAATATGTAATCTCAGTACACCATTATCTTTCATCTTTTGTGTTTTTATACTAAGTAACGATGTGCACCTAAAAAAATCTTTATTTCCAATTGAAGCTTTAAAGGCTCTACTATTTGGGCAGCAACTATATCCATAACTCACATCTGCTAACATGGAGCCCTATTCTGTTGGTCAATTTGTAAATTTATACACACTTAAAACTGCTCTTAAAATTGACACATATTCTATTAGCTGCTCCCAATCCAATGAAGAGTTATCCGCCCACAACAACTACGGGCAAATAAAGTCTAACCCGCAAATGAAAAGAGTATCACGTTTCTGTCAATTACGAGTACTAAATAAGACAGCTTATTAAAGCTGTAGCAGCAATTAAACAAACAATACTGTACTTTAAAAGCATGGGAAGCATTAGAATTAATTGCACAACAGTCTCCAACCCACAAATATGCAACTCAAATATTATTTTTAACTGTTACTTCTGAGTAATATCGATCTCGAGACTTAAGGGTTTATTACATATAATAAAACCCACATCGACTAAAACAGATAATCTAATGCATTTTATAAAGCGCTGGATTGGAAAATATTATTTATTGGCATTAATTAATTTGTAGCCTCCGATTGCAGATTACGTCTAACTTCCATGTTTTACTGACATTATGATGACAATCTCATTTACTATTGGCTGTGTCTAAGAAGTAAATTACAGGCTTGGTTAAATATTATCAAATCATAGGATCACGCCCCTGAAATCAGACTTAAAAAAGGTGTGGAGGCTGAGAGATATAAATTGTGAGCTTGGGTCAATAGAATATATCTAAACATTTAGAGAAAAAATGTAATGCAGCAGAAATTATGGGTTAGAGTCCCTTACGGGCTTCATCTACCACCCCTGGGTTTATCTATGTTTATGCTGGATCAGTCCATGGTTACTTTTGCCATACCGATACTGGTAAACTGCAAATTGCCAGGTCTGCATTAAAGATCAGAAGCTTTGCAGTACCAGCCTTCCATCATATTATGTAGAATTGACTCACTTGTAAAGTATGATATGCCCTGTAGGCAACTAAAAAGAAAACCCCCCGTAGACCATTATCTTTCATCTTTTCTGTTTTAATACTAAGTAACTGTGTGTACCAGCCCATCTTGGGCGACCCTACATGGTATAGCTCATCATTGAGGTACACCCCCTCACCATGACACAGTAGCGATCCAGAATGGCACATTAAGCCCATGCTAAAAAGAAAAACAAAAAAACAAAATGCAAGATGACAACAAAAAGGAGACTAGTTGGCTTTGTCGCTTACTATCCTTATGAATGTTAACTTTGGAGACATGAATCTGGTATATAAGGGGAAATTTAATAAGCATCTTGATTTGTATTGCACTGTTTCCTATGGTGAAATCTGAGATCACAGCCGCTTCCACCTCATCTCAGATGATAAGATGCTTAGAAAATCCATCCATAAACAGCCCATGCTTTTCCTAAGAGCAACCAGCTAAGGTTATTTACTACGGCTCCTCAAAGACTTTCTCTGTGTGTATGTGTTTTTCTTGTTAAATCTATTTTTTTGTTCACTATTACAATAAAAAATACATGTACAAACAGCAGCAAAGCAAATGTTTAGTCAGAAAATATAATTTAAAAATACGACTTACACCATTAATAGCCACTGTTTTGCCCCTTCCCACATCTTTCATTGTTTCGAGCACTACTGAAAATAAGTTAAATATTTCAACTAAGATAAGATTGATTAGGCTGTCTCGGTTAGGCCTGAGTAATGTTATCTCAGTTAAAATATTTCAGTTCTGTTCAGCAATGTTCAGGACAAAGAGAGAAGTCAGGAAACATGAAAAGTGTTTACACTAAGTTTATCTGATGAATAATATGATTCTTACTATTTATCTTCCTAAACAAACTTGGAGGAAGCTCAAGAGAATGCTAAGATTATCTGAATCAGAAGAGATGTAAGGAAAGTGTGAGAAATATTTATTATATTTTGTAATTATGCTCTGTAGTTACTATACTATTGTGTTGTATACGGGACAGTCGCTATGATGGGTCCTCTCCAAGAGTTCTCCAACAACTTCAAATAACTCATTATATATCCTCTAATTGTAGTGGTCACTTTTACACCATGTTTTGAACAATTATAGTTAACATTATACAAAAGGTTTTTATTAAAAATAAAAAATACACACAATCTTTAAATGTATAACTTTTATATGCAATTATTCTTTATCGTGTAGTTCCCTTTTCTAAGCTAATCTTGTCGGCTACTTTTTCAGGAACATGTGTCATTGTAAACTAATTTGTTTTCCATCAGTCATCTTAAATATACTAACAGTTTTGCATGTCATATTACAATTGAGGAGATAGTAACTTCCTCTGCTTTTCAATGTGTCAATGTGTTCAATGAATAGGGAGCTCAAGTCCATACTAATTTGGGGCCCCCTTGCAACTTCACTATTTAAGAGAAATGCCCGTATTGATCAATAAGAAATCCAAAAACATATGTAGTTAACAAGATCACCCTTCTATAAAAAAATATCTGCCCCTCTCCATTAATAAATTATGCTCCAGGCTGATGTCAGTAGCAGTGGAACACCTACCCTGTGTGTTCTGCACCTTTTGCACTGGCAGTAGCGTTGGAGCGCCGGCCAAAGACGTTGGAAAGACCCCCTCATTCCTAGGGTGAGGGGGGAGAATAGAGATCTTCTGGTATCCTCGTACCTTATGGTCGAAGCTCAGAAAACTAAAGGGGTCCCCAAGCCCTGATGGCTTAATTGGTGCCTAGGCACAAATGAGCATGGATGAACGGATGCACTCACAGAGAGCACACCCAGACCATTCAATAAAAAAAAACTGGCAGTAGCCAAAACTGCTTCTCAGTCTTTTGGATAAGATTAAGTGTAGTAACTTGGTAGTACCTGCCTAATAGGTGTCTAGTCTCTGCCTCTGCTAGGATGCGGGATCCTCCTTTGGGTAGAAGAGTCCTAGGGCTTTGACCCAAAGACACCAGTTGAAGAGTCCCTCACCATCGGAGAAGGACTACAGAGTCTGCCCCCTTGTCCTTGTCCCCTTGTACCTTTTGGTATATGCATTGGGGAGGACCACTAAAGGGGTCTATACACCCTCAAGGTGGGGGGCCCGGAGATTTTCCTGGCCTCACAGCTAAGGATTGGCACCCACACGAATTGACACAAATCTTGAGGACACTATTTCACTGAGCAAGACCCTGGGAATCTTCAATAAAAAAATTAAAAAAGTAGTAGCCAACATGGCAGAATCCACTGTAGCATAATTGCTTGTAAAAGATAATAAATTAGCAGCTCTATTACTTTGTAATTAAGCGTAGTTCTTCAGAACTGTATATATGAAATGTGCGACTACAGTTTTCATGTAAAAAAAGGACCATTTTGGTCTTATATTTTACATATACAAAAATACTAAAGAAACATGCAATTTCCAGCCACTTATTTGCTGCTAGTTTTAGAGTACAAGTATGTCAGGCCCAAGGGACTATTCACACCACAATTCAAACACTTTAACTAAAAGCCCCATATCTCAAATATTTACCTCTGAAAATCGATGTAGAACAAAAATATGACGTCAGTGATTTCTTACTTACAGCCATGGCACTCTCGCCTGCCAAACAGACATTAATAACATGTTTACAGGCTCTTAAACATCATCTTTATAATTGTCAGAGCAGCGATTATATTTTATGTTTTCTACATAATGACAGACAGCAAAGAAAACCAAAATAAAACAGTGTTATTTCATATTGGAGGAAAAATAATTTATTAAAATTGGAAAAAAAAAAATGTAATTGCTGTTTTGCTACAGCTTTTACTTATTTTGAAAATGTAAAACACAAAAAGCACTTTACTGAATCTATTTAATATTAGGAAGTTAGTTGTTTTTAGTGGAATTTCCTAAATATAGATAAAGAGACGCCACCATTTACACACCTAACATTAATAGATGGCCACTGTAAATGTTGCTAAGGCATGCTATGAAAATTCAATTATCATAAGTAGGTTTTCATTTCCTAACTTATTTCTATTTTACAACCAGACTATTTATCATGATTGCAATATGAAAAGCTTATTTATTTGTTAGAGGATATGAAGCTCTCAAAGTAGCAAAGCGTTAATACCCAGTGCAAGAGAGAACTGGAAGAAATACACAGCAAGGAACCAGCAGAATCAAATAATCACACCCAATGCACATAAATTATTAATTCCTGATAAAATATATTTCTATCCTGCTGTTTATACAATGGCAAAGCTATCTTAACGCAACATACGGATAGATACCACAATAAACCAAATACAAGTTTTTAGATTTAATTTTACATGCATTTTAATAATAAAGGTTAGAATTTTAAAGAACCACTACAGGCATACAGTCAAAATATACTCTTTTAAAGAATTACACTTAGAAATAGATTGTAAACAAATAAATAATATATTAATTATGTTGCAGTGTAAGCTGCCATTTCTATTTTCCAATGATCTACTTCCTCATGTGGAAGAAGACTGAATGCACAGGAAATTTTCATCTGGACAACAGAAATGTGGCAGCGTATTATTATAATTGTTTATTTGTAGCGCACCGACATATTCTGTAGCGCTATACATGGGTACGTTCAGGGCAAAAACAATAGCCATATTAATATATTGCAAAGGTCGGAGGCCCTGTGTCCATAGCGCTTCCCCAAAGTACTGCGCAAGATTGAAAACTCGCAGACTTATAGCCTTATTCAATTAGCTACTTGCAAATGCCTTGAACTCATAAATTTGGCTTTGGGTGTTTTTTTTTATAAATGTTTATATGGATTCTATTGACTTAAGAATTCATTAGTGCCAATAAGTAATATTTGCCGAATATGTAGCAATATTAAGAGTGATTTTAAGTTTGTACAAATTTACGAATTGGGCAATTGAATTAGGCCCTTACATTCTAAGGGCCTCATTCAATTGCAATTTGGCCAACTGAATAGGGCTCTAAATAAGCACATAACATATTTTTTTTAAAGAAGTTTTAAGTTAGTAAACATCTATCCAAAAGCAAGGTTTTCACTAACTAAAAACTTATTTTAAAAAAATATGCTATGTGCTTATTTAAAGCTTTATTCAATTGGCCAAATCGCAATTGAATGAGGCCCTAAGAGCCTTATTAAATTGTGATTTGGCCAAATTGAATAGGGCTCTATATTAGCACAGAGCATATATTTTTTTACAGAAGTTTTTAGTTAGTGAAGACTTTGCTTTTGGATAGAAGTTCACTAACTAAAAACCTCATTCAATTGCAAGCCCACAGTTGCCTTCATACCGGGCATAAGTCTGTCAGCCCTATTAAATTCCCCTAACGTGAAAACCTGTAACCCGTAACGGAGTCCACTAGACTTACTGCTGTTAAATTGGCCTCTTACAGCTACCAGCAATAACCCCTCGGGCTGGCGAAATCTGAACTCCGTTGCTGCTTAGCCTTTGATCTGTCAAGCCTGTAAATTTTACGTTTGCAAATCACTATTAAATTGCTACGAATCAACTGGCGTTCAAACCCATAGCCCGCAAATGGAGCCAAAAAGCCTACGGGTACTAGAGAGTCCTATCTGTAGCACTGTAAATGCAAATATACACACAGTACTGTACTTATAATTAAAGGGAAAGTGATGTTGGGTATTTAAATTAATAGCACAAGCCCGCAAATCTGCAATATAAAATACTTTTTTTTCTGTTTACTTTCCGTGTTATATCGATCACGGCAATCACTGTGTTAATACATATAATGGAACTCACATGAACTAAAATATCATATTTACTGATTTATTAATATTGCATTATTTCTGGAATGCGAGTCCGATCGTAACTCGTAATTCAAACCCGTAAGGGATTGAAATTTAACCTCCATTTTTCAGTGACGTAATGATGGCGATCTCTTTTATTATTGGCTCTGTCTAAAGTCGTAATTACGGGTTTGACTAATTGATCATGTTCACGGCCGCACATGCAATATGCGCAAGAATGGTTTATGGGTTTAGATGTCGGCCATGTCTGTTGCGGGCTTGGCTAATTTAATAGCTCTGTAACTCCGCCGAATTTTAAGGCTGCAGGCTTTGCGGGTGTACCGGTGCCGATAAGGGCTTGGAATTTAATATCGCCCTGTGGGCTTGAAATTTGCAGCAGTTACAGAGCGATTCAATTGATCAAGGCCTCAACGACTTGGCCGAAACCAAACACGTAAGCATTTTAGGGCATGATCATGATCAATTAAGCAAGGCCATAACTAGAAACAGCCAATAGTAAATGAGACCGTCATCATGACGTCAATAAAACACACAGGTTACATGTAACCTGTAATGGGAGAGCCCATCGGAAAATTTTAATTTCCCGCTACGGGTCTTTAAATGACCCACGGCAAACAAACAGTTAACCCTGACGCATTAACCCTTGCTTGGGGGGTTAATATTAGGTGCGGGGGTTTACTGTTTGTGCCGTGGGTCATTTAAAGACCTGAGTCAAGAAATGTAAATATTTAAATGCTGCAGGGGTCACGATCAGGACCCCCGCAGCAAGGGTTAATAAGGGGGGACACTGTGGGGGTCCCAATTGGGACCCGAGGAGCATGTGCGTTTACTTTATGGACCCCCCTTGCAGGAGTTGGGGTTTTAGGAGCCAGGGGGGTACACAGAGACACTTTGGTGTCTCTTTAGCTGCTCCTGCAACAGTACGCAAAGGCTTTTCCAGCGCTTGAGTGTCCTATTTGGAACCCGTACGTTTTAAGGCTACATTTGCCATTTACGGGTATGAAAACAAATACGGGATTGAGGAATTTGTAGTAATTGAATAGCGATTTGCGATTGTACCATTTACGGGTTTAAAACTTTAAAGGCTTAGATGGGTTGGAGTTACGATTTTGAGAAATGCAGGGATTTTCAGCCTATAAACTGCAGATTGTTTGTGAGTAGCTAATGGGTTACTATATTTATGCCTATAAGGGAATTGGTGCTGGTGAAAAGCAGGAGTTCAAAGTGTATTTCACATAGTGCAGATGCCTATGGCCTAAAGCTTAGAATGGACACACATGGGGGTTGGTAAACGCCCTTCAAGCCTGCATACCCAAGACTGGTAAACTCTAGAAATTCTCAGAAATAATATTATTACTACACTAGAAGACATATGGGCCAGTGATCAGATGTGGTGTAGGGCTATATAACCATGTAGATAAACTCCATTTATGTTTAAGTGAAGAATAAAGACCTCAAAGCAAATCATCTACTGATTTTAAGGAATAGAAATCTCATATGAGGTAGTACGGGTAAGGTATGCCACAAGAAGTAGGGAGGAAATTAAAAATATATTTTGTGAGCACAAGAGAACCTTAAGGCAGTGCAACAAACAAGACCGGCTCTTATTTGATATCAAATTCTAGAATATTAAAAAAATTCCATACAGAAAATTAATGCACCTGCATAAAATCTTTTCAATCTATTGAGCAAAAGGGACAAAAAACTGATTTACATGAGAATAATCAGCATAAACACTATAGACTCCCTCTAATAACAGAGCACCAGATAAGGCTGCTTCTACCAAAGATGTAAAAATAACAAAACCCTAATCTTTTAAATCTCACACAACCTATACAGAACAGCGACTGAGCTCCCTATAACTGAATGTAACATAATATATAACATATGGGACATAAAAACAAACAGACATTAAATCTTGTTTTCATTTTCACAACCTTGATTGGAAATGTTAGCAATAAATGTAACATTCCAGTCTCACAGTGACTTCTATCACTAATAGGGCCCAGAGGTTCTGCATTGAGGTCAGTGCTAAAATATTATTGTTTAAAATGTATGTACTATCCCCTCATTCCAGAACTGAAGATAACTGACGGGCAATATGTAAACCATTTGGACCTCAACTCTTGCACCACATTGTATGCTTTCCTATGGTATTGTCTTTCTGTATAGCTTTTTTTTTTTTTTTTTTTCATTTATTATTCCCATTCTACTTTATGGTACCCTTGCAATCAGAGCTAAAAAAATGTGTTTATAAATAAAGAGTAATAATTACATTTATAGATGGCAAATGATACCAGGGAAATGGTTGTAGAAACAGTGTTACCAAACTATGGTACCAAAAAGGATGACCCACACAGCCTCCATTGTTCTTCTGTGAAGGTTTTATGTGTATATATATATATATATATATATATATATATATATATGTATATATATACATACATACTTGTCTTGATTTTTCATATTGTAATGTGTACAATTAAATCCAAGAGGTGAAATGAAGTTGCAAGTGAGATATTGTACTTATCCATATCTATTTATCTGTGTTATAATTGGTGTGCCAAAAATGTGTTCATATCCCACACAAATGCAAATTTCTGAGTACTTGGGCAAACGGTGTATGAAAACTTATACAAATCTGATTGGCTTGTAGCACATAAGAAAAAAAAGGAAGTTAAGGAGCTGTGTTCGAGGCCAACAGGCTGCTAGTCCTTTGGCTTAATCAAAATATTAATATAATGTATATATAATATATATATGGATTACAAGAGCAAAGCCTTTGTGGGCACATTTACATGTCCCTGCCCAGGTTCCCAGAATGCAGTGTAATAACTGTTTTTCTTGGAATTCTGAGCAGGATACAAGTTTTTTTTTTTTACTTTTTAGACATTTAAATGTGAACACAGATGTACTATTTTTTTTACTGTACTACTGTACGGTGGAGGCTTCTATCACTCTTTTGCCCACCATAAATTAAATGATTGTTGTGGTAAACTACCTCTTCATGAAATCTACTACACAAGCTAGGAACCGGCCCCACGCTGAAGAGAGGCACCACCTTGAAACAGCTGTATGTGGATGTGATTCCTAGCTTGTGCATAATCCATCCTTAGCTTTGCTCAAAGCATTGTAATACAGCAGGCATATGCTTAAAGGAAGCCATGCTTAAAATGATAATGGATTACAAGAATGAAGCCTTTGTGAGCACATTTGCATGTCCCTACCCAGGTTCCCAGAATGCAGTGTAATAACTGTTTATCTAGGTATTCTGAGCAGGTGAAACATAGCTTCTATGTTATTACCTTTTATGCAATTAAGCTACTGTTGAATCTACCATTTTAGTTTCAGCATATCAACCTCCCGAAGTAGGAGGAGACTTTAGATGCAGAGGAAGTGTATGTCCGCACAATGGGAATGTAGCGATTACAACTATCACTGTTCCCTCTTAGTTTATAAGGACACTGCCTTGTGAGAAAGTTATAGACAGCAGCAATCAAGAACACAAGATGCATTGCAGTAAATATTAAATGCTAGAAAAAAACATTGATCATAGTGGTCTTTTAAATAACATAATCAAAAGACAACATTAACCCAAGTGGTGGATAAGTTGTCTAAGACATCTCAAAGTGTTTGTATTAAGGATCAAGCTATTCTAGATATGAAGCTATAATAAGTTTAAAACTTAGTGTGAGGTTTTAGATGCATTAAGAATGACCCTTACCAGTATCATGTGACCGGTGGAGATGTCCATGTTTGACTGGACTGGCTCTTCGCTCCAGGATGATGTGCTGCTCCGGGCAGTGGGGCTGGGCACTGGCCCATCACTGAATTGTGAAGAGATGCTATTGATGCGAGAACTGTGCAGGGGCTCCGGCCGATCAGAAGACTTGACAGCCATGCGCTGACGGCAAAGCTCCTAAAAGAAGGGTGAGACACAGGATATGAATAATATGGAATTAATGTTGACCCCAAGGGAGTTATACTTGTCAGCTCATGCCAAGAAGCAGTCCATTTTTCAGTGGATTCAAGAGTAAAGCTGCCATTCTCCAAGAGCCAACATGCAACAACAGCAGTCTACACTGTCAGATATGTGTCTGCTCTTCTTTAATTTTAGCTGCCTATGAATGTTCTCTGAAAATTAGCCCAAAATAGATATACATATTGCATCAGAAATGTATTTTGCTATTTTTATAACCAACATCTCCACAAACAGCACAATAAACAGAAGTAAAACACATAGACAAGCTGGTGGGCAAAGCTTCCTATCACCCAAACCACATGGAATCTAATTTACATTTGAGAACACACATATGTTTAGAAACAATGCAAAAGATTTATTTTTGGTCTAAAATCAATTGTGTTAATTAATTTCAACCACTGGTATCCCTAAAAATAGCCCATGATGAAATAGACATGATCGACGGATTTCGAAAAGCAGTTTCTGGATTTCACTAGGAATATAATATACCTATGTATCTATGTATACTTTGTTACAATAAGTTCTGTTTTTCTGGCTAAAATCTTAGAAATAGTTCCTAACTGGTTTCTCCCGTCTGCAGATCATGAATACAGTGTAACTTGTAGGTATAGGAATTGCACGGTCTCATAGTAACCAATTAGTGGCAACATTCTACTAGAGAATGATCACTAAAAGAATAATTTGAAAGACCGCACTTCCCAGTCTATGTATTCATGAGCTGCAGAGGGCAGACCCAAACCGGTACAAATTGCATGATTTTAGCAGAAGAAAACTGATCATGAATGGGATCTGATAAAAAAACTCAATTAACAAGGCTTTCCATGAGACTTTGTTTACACTTCCTCTTAATATACTTGTAAGATAAAGGACGAATATGTTAATTGGATAAAACACATTGATTTGTATCTGTTTCTGTGGAACTCCATTGGTAATTTCCCCAAATTAATATATATATTTTTTTACATGTAAAACAAAATTTCGGGGTACACTGTAGTGTTATGACTGGAGTAGGGCTCAGAACTTCAGTCTACAAGTCTTACTTATGTCAATAATGAGTTTAGGCATTTTGATTAAATTGTGGTCAAACCTTTTTTTTTTTGGAAGGTTTGAAGGTCTTCGTGTAACAGCTGAATATTTAATAATTGTTATGAATTATGCTATTCTTGTGTATGGACCTACAAGCAATACAATATCTATCAAGGAATTTATGTACATGTTTATACATTGGTATTAATTTTTGCTTATTTTCTTTCTTCGTATACTAGTTGTTTATTTGACAGCTTGACTGGAGCTCATGAACCACAGTTTAGGATTTTAAGAGCTGCTCCATTCGACAAGCACAGATATTGTATATAAATATTTTACTACTTTTTGGTGAGAATGTTCATGAAATACTGATTCACCAATCTAGTAAAATGTTACATTGAAATAATAATGGTTTATAATAATCCTTAATAATATTCACTGGTTCCCTGGTGGTCCAGTGGTTATGATTCATTCTTTCACCACTGTGACCACTGGTTCAATTCCAAGTCAGGGAACCAAGAGGTCACACCACCCTGAAGCTGAGGAAGGATGGGCCTCATCAGTAATGGGATGGGAGACCACCTAGGAATACCAGGAGCTGTATGCTGTGGCCCACTGCAGAAAGAAGCAACTGACAACCCACTCAAGTATCTCTGCCATGAACACCAAGTGGATCAGCATGACCATGGACATAAATATGGCCTGGTGTGTTATGGTCCATGAGGTCACAGAGAGTTAGAAACAACTGAGCCACACACCAACAAAAATATAATATAATATATTCACATTCCAATAAATTAAGCTGAGGTCTAAAACCTATGGTCTGCCTTGGTGTACAGGTTGGTAGCTACCAATATCTTCACAATTAACCACAGCCTTATTCTTTACAAATGTATCACTAATAATGCAGTGATACAATGTCGATCTACCTTTATTTCCTATACTTTCACTTTTGCTCTCAGTTTGCAATTAAAGAAAAATCAACCTATATGTGGTAAATAATGCATTAATCAATTATCTCAGCACATGAAAACAGAGTGCAGCATAGAAGAAGCTTTTAGACGTCCTATTTGACAATTTTAATGTCTCACACAGAGAAAAGTGTCCAGAAAGTATCCTCTGTTTAATATCTACTACTCCAACATTAAGTCTTCTGAAATCTGTTGCTCGAATTGAACTCCCAAGTCCATCAATGACATATCCAGAGCAAAGAGAGATCTTGGAACAATAAGAATCATTCATAGAAACTACTAGAAAATTAAATCCTTTCAAGTAAAATTAGTAATTTATTGTGGAACTGTGTTTACATAGGCAGAGAAATAAGATTTGAACCTATATTTCCCCACAAGCAGACAGTGGTAGCTAAAAGGATAATATATCCTTAATATACCAGTAGATCTCTAATAGGTGACTGGCAGAAAACCACAATATTCAGCATCTACAATTCTCCAATCTCACTGAGAAGAAAGGACATTGTCTCCACTGGCTAATCTACAGAAGATGTGTTACGGGACTAATGCATACATTGTGTGACTATAAGTAGCAATTGTCACCATGTGGGCACCACTGCCTGACAACTTTCACAACAGCCCAATATATGCAACTGCACTCTGTGCTACACTTTATAAGCTGTACTATAGTATCAAGATTAAAAGCAAAGGGGATAGGTAAAATGGATGGAATCTACAAGTGAAAGCATATGTGTTCTCATTTACATTTCCCCGCCCACATGGTGTGATTGCAATGGTGATAACATAAGTTTGCGAGTTTTCAGGTTTCAAGGTGCTTTGGGGAAGATCTATGGACACTGGATTCTAAGCTCAAAGACAAGGCCCTCCATCCTTTGCAACGTGTTAATATTCCTATTGTTTTTGCCTTGGTAGCGCTACGGAATATGTTGGCACGTTCCAAATAAACAATCAAAATTATAATAAAAATAACGTTAAAGGAGATTGTCTGACCTGTCTTAAGGGTCAATAACATTTATTCCATTCAACGGCCCATTGAATAACTGACTAAGTAGCATTTTTTATACTGGGAGTGTTACATTGCTAAAATATATATCATCAAGTGACTGCCTAACGCATGCTCTACCAATACATTTATTAATAGAAATAATGACATTTCGAAGCTTTCTGCTTCATATTGAAAAAAATAAATTTTAACTGTTCTGTTTGCACTACAGTAACCCAATAATATTTATGGACATACCTTTACTGAACTCTTAGAACTTAAATGATCTACTCAGTGTTGGTATGGAAATGAAATGACACCATAACCTTTCTTTTCACCGCTTCTACGTCCAGTATATTGTAATACTGCATGGCCCTGCTACCAAAGCCTGTTTCCTAACAATTACTTTTAAATCTGTAACTTAAGTAGTCAAATGTGTTAAATAACCAACATATGGATTTCTGTAATGGGTTTGTTAACCAGGACTAATGTGATCAATGCCTTATACATATAAATGCACTCATACATGTGCTTTAGATGTTCAAAAACAGTGAATTAGAAATTAATTTCAAGAAAAAAGTATTTTTTAGAACACAATTACAAATACACTGTAAATGTCAATGGTTCAATTTATAATTACATTGCATTTAATTTATATGACCTATGCATATGAGAGATTAGATAAGGGAGTATTCATTGTATAAGGGCCATTGTATGCAAATTACATTTTGTATGATTAGGGCCAATAGAACGTATACCTTATCAGAAGTGATCCTATTAAATACCAATGGGCAAGGTACTACAATATGTACAATGACTGAGATGGCACAAGACACCTTGCAAGATTGTAGGAAACTTGGAGATGTAACAAAACTAGATTTTTTTTTTTTTACATCTAATCACAGAATCAAACAAAGTTACATTTTTATATTTTATTTTAAAAGCCTTTCAATTATTAATATTATACAGTGACACCCCCTTGTGTTTACATTTAATTTTGGATAAGTGTATACATTTCTCTTATATGGTACTTAGCGTTTATTGCATTTTGCCGGCTACTCTGTCAGCAAAAGCTTGTAAACAAATATTATTAATGATGGAACTTAAAGGAATGCAATATAAGATATCTCATTAGCAATTTTACAACTTAATATTATAGGAAAGCATCCATGGCTGAATTATCTAACACTGCTATAATAACATTCTAGCTGTAATGTTTTCAGTCTGTAAATCATATAGAAATTAAACCATATAAGGACTACAGTACCAGGAATCTGAAGCGAGATCTCAGAGTTATCGCCAGTCATTTAGTAAAAAAGAAGGATGCAAATGGAGCCAAATACTTAAAATGCGGCTATAGAGAGAGAAATGTTTTTAATGTTAAATTGCCCTAATTCCATTTATACATATGCTTTAAATCTTATTCTGTATCATATTACGGGGTTAAGTAAACAGCCTCCATTTAAGTCAACTGGAATATTTATCTGTTTTAGATAAAACAATCGTGAAAATACTGTGAATGAGCTTTAGCGCATTTGTTTATATGGCCTCCTCAGTCCTCCTTTTTCATTCTACATCCTCATTCAAGAATTCTTACTCACAAATATATATTCTTACAAGCAGATGTGTGACTGTCATGCCTGCTTTACGTATGTGGCACCCCTTGGCACCAACTCTTAGATGGCCAAGCACATGTGCTCTACTAATCCCTATGGTGCTCCACTACTTGTAAGATTAATATTATTAAGGATTATATTTATTTATTTTCTATATTGTATATATATACATTTGTGTGTTTATAAAAGCAATTTGAAATTGATCAGGCTCTTTTGTGTATAATAATTATGGGGCACAAATTAACATGTGCATGTGCAAGATCATTAATGTATTTTTATATATATATATATATATATATATATATATATATATATATATATATATATATATTACTATTATTTGCCACACAAATACATTGCTTAATAATGGTTGATAATATAGTTGAATTTATCATTTATTTATTAAATGACATTTAATATAATTACCTAAGGCAAGTACTGTATTAAAGTTTTAGTGCAGGAACTTATGGGAACTTATGTAAAGAAGCCTTCAAAAGTATACTCTCGCTGATAGAAAAGGAAACAGTAGGATGTGGTTAAGATTTGGTTCTTTCAATGCTGTGACCTGATAGCTACTACATCTGAGTGTGCATTAGGAGCTGGGTGTTAAAGACACATTGAACTTGCCCATTCACTCATCTGCCTTGTTTGTTTTACTATAGTGCAGCACACTGCAAGCCTGCCTCATTACTCCTATCTACTCCCCCACCCCCAAACAAAGAATATGCTAGAGAAAGCAGAGACTATGTGTTAAAATATATAAACTGATATTTACATACATTGTTATGCAAATAAGGGACACCTTTAAGGGAGGCGCCCCAAGGCAGCTGGCTTGTTTGCCTAATAAAAAATGGTCCATGGTCACTATAGACATTTCTTTTAACACTGACAAGTTACTCTGTAGTTCTTCATTGGCAAATTGGTATAGTACTGTGTGCTAACCTATGAAAATATGCTGCCCAAAACCTGGATCTCTTTGGTAGAATTATATGACATGCAGATTATATTGGGACGTTATATACAAAGGTGAAAACTTTATCTCTGTTCCGCTTTTTTTTGCACACACTAGTGAACAGCTGTATTTGCTATTTAAAAACAAATCTTTAAAGTATCTTTACTTAGCAATCAATTAAAAATGTTGATATTCTCAGCAGAAATGAGATTACATCTCACACTAAACAAAATAAGGCAGTGGGCAATAGACTACACACGGGCCGCATGCGGCCCTCAAACACTTCCCTTGCGGCTTCCAGATTGTTCTCTGGAGCAAGGGGAGCATATCCATCTTCAACAACACACTGTCCATTATATCTATGTAAAACTAGCAATAAATGTAATACAAATATTTCTTTGAAAACTTTAAGTCTTACTCAAAGCATAATTAAGCAAGAGAAAGGTCATACATTAAGTATTGGTGCCTTCTGTTTGACCCAGGAGAGATCTATTCGTACATTGTAAGTGTGAGAGGGGTGTTAACATGTCTGGAGAACTATTATTGCAGTGAATGATGCAAGGGGTCTCCTTCTATCTTGTGACTGGGAATAGATATATGTATCTCAGTCTTATCTAATAATCTTTACCATGGCTCTTTGTTCCTTCCTTCAGCTCTGAGGAAGTGATGTAACTAACCCAAATGAGATTATTGCACTTGTTATCAGTCTTCAAAAATTCATATTTTCCCAAAAAATGCTTTATGTCCATGGCTTACACACCTGCTAATATCATTAGTTTGGTACATACTCGACAAACAAGTGTCTTGTTTTTAATTGCAGTGGTCCTTAAAGGCCCAGAGTCTCCCTCACACTGTGCTAAACACACAATTGAGTACCAGGCACTACTAATGGTACATGAGAAAATATGTGCACTCACAGTTTTACTGTCATGGAGCAGCATGACTTGGCACATGCCCACATGGAACAAAAAGTCATAGGTTTAAATATAGTACTTCATTGTGGGACTTATATCAGCGGTGAAAACTATGTATAAGGAAACATCAATAATTTTAATATTTTGCATTCAGAGAATAAAAAATATATGTTTTCTTCTTATGATTCTTTTAAAGGCATTATTGAAAATGTGGCTGGCTTTTAATGTTTGTGAAGTGTATAATAAACTTATAGCTGTGTAAGTAATCCCAAACAATTTTTATAGAAAATATTAAGTATCATGTATGCCTCAATGTGCCAATACAGGTAATAACATATTTTTCCTAACTAAAAACAAGCTTTATAACATGTTCTTGCCTAATAACATTCCTCCCTATACAGATTTCATCATACATCGATCCTTTAAAGGACCTCTGTGGTCATATTGGTCATATATAACTATACTTAAAAAAGCAAACTGTTTTTAGAATGTAAAAAATAAAAAGTAACACAGCTTCTAATGTATTATTTTTTATATGCCGTTATGCTGCAGTGTAATCTATCATTCAGCAGATCAACTTCCTGAGGTGGGAGGAGACTTACACAGGAAGTGTTTGTACAGCGAAAATGTGGCCGTTACTTTGAAATGCAATGAGAAAGTAACAAGCAGCAGCAGACAAGAAAGCAGTCAGTTTGTATGTTATCAGTCTCCGAACAAGGGTTAATATGGCCTCTGTGATTAGGGATTAGAGGATGTTCTTCCCGGCTGCTGGCACAAGTAGAAGTTCAGTACATGAATCAAGTTAATTATCTGCAGAACTTCCCTATGTATCAGTTCATGAGCAATCACTGCCAATAATATTTTATTTATGAGTGGCCAGAAAGCACAGCTCTTATTCATGGTAAAAATAATACTGTGTGCAATAAGCTTTTCCCACAAGCCATTTGTCTGTTGAACTGTTACAGCAAATTTCCTAGCCAAACTGTAGTTATAAACGTTGGGGAAATTAACTAATTATCTCAAGAGGCTAAGATTTTGCATATGGATATTTATTATGCACTATTTCCTATGGGGAAAAATTGAGATCACAACCCTTGTCACCTCAGCCCAGACTCTGGTGTGTGAAATATTAAGCAACATATTCATAAAACTAGATTTAGTAAAGCACTTAAAGGCATATCTAAGTTTCCTGGATTACGAATGCATCTGATAGAGGAGAATCAGGAGAATGTATGCAAAATTGTTTTTACATGAAAACATACCAAAATAAATATTTACAAACTCACCCTAATGTTTGCAAAATCTTTTCAATTTGCAAGCTGAGGCTTCTGTTGGTTGAAACCCCTGAAAATCTCTGCTAAGATTAGCATAAGATTCATAATTTGTTTTGGCCAATCAGGAGCAAGCAGTGTTTAGCTGATACTTTGTATCATACTCTGGGGTTCCTGTGTTGCAAAGCAGCCTGGGATACATAGTCTCCTTCTCTCTATATCTTTGTGGTCTGAGTCAGCTGTGAGCTCAGACCCAACCAACCATGTGATTCCATCCTTCAGCAAGTACTTCCTTTGAAAGGTCCAACTCTGTACCTGGCTGCTTTCCTGTGTGTACTTGGTTATGTAAGTTCCTTGTGGGCATGCAAAGCTGGATTTTACTTTCCTGCCTATACCTTTGTACACTGATTTTATCTATATAACACATATTTTTCTAATAATCACTGCCTGTTTCTTACCAACATTTGAAACCCTGCAAACCTATATATACCTTTAACATCGAATTAGAAATATCAATAAAAGGAGAGATATGTTGAAAATTAATAAAGGACATACTGTAGCATTCAGAAGACTTTTATAAAACACATTTTAGACATATTTTTCCATAAAATATTTTTTTAAAGAAATATAGAGGAGAGAATTGGATTTTCAGGACATCTTGTACAAATAGAGAAATCAGTGGCTCAATCATTTATATATATGTACTAACTGTTGCGCAGATATATACTACAGTTTTGATCTTGCTCCGGCCCCCAAGGACTGGATTTGTATGCTTGAACATTGCATAGAAAGATTTCAAAATTCATGGCACTTTCAAACATTCAAAACTGTTTTTAATTACACTATGAGATAAAGAAACAGTACCCACCAAAACCTATCAAAATCACATTGATAGTGAAGTGCCTATTACACTACTGACACATTATTTAATGCTATTTTTTTATGAATATCTCCTAAGTTTAGACACTGGGGCATATACTAAGAAGATGCACGTTAATACGTAATCTATCTCGGCACATTCCACATTGGTGCTGCTCACTTCTACATACAATTTACTATACCTCATGTATTATAATAAAGTCCAAGATGTGGTATGGTAATGTGTAGTAATGCGCGGTGCAGCATTATAGATTTACCCCTTTACACATCACAAGCAGAGTAGCGAATGAGTGCTTTGAAGGTCAAGCATGCACAGGGCAATTGTATGTAAAAATGTGATGTTATATGTAGATAGGTTTAGATTATGAGCATGCACCATCAAATTAGCAATACTGGTTGGTAAAGCAGTTGGCGTCAAGTGATTAATGATGTATAACAGCAAGAATGATGTATAACAGCAAGAAACCAGAAAAAAATTTAACATGCTCCTGCATTGTCATCAGCACTATTTGTTAATTCATTTTGTTTATAATGGAAGTCTGGCATATATATATATATATATATATATATATATATATATATAATAAATATATATATATATATACATATATATATATATATATATATATATATATATATTATAATTAATAATTTGTATTGAGATGTAATATTTCCATAAATCTGGATTTATTTACAGTACTTTAGGAGGGAGTTGTGTGATGGAATTTGCCAGTTACATTTAGTCCCATAATTCCTATGTTAATTACTCAGTATTGGTATAAGAATCTTATGTAACTTTAAAATATACTGCCATTGCAAAGTAGTTAAAGGCAAAATTTGTGTTTAGTAAATTCGAAGACCATTTTTTCCCAATATTTCGCTTGTAACAAGAGAATAACACACCCATTAAACAGCCTATTCACCATTACACGATGAGCCGCATAAGACAACAATGACTTGAGATGCTGAATCACAGGTTACCGTGAGCTGTTGCAACCGTGTATGCACTTGCCTTAATTTAGTAAACTACTTGTCCCACCACTAGTTGACTAATGCTTTGTATTATAATAGAAATTAACTAAAAATAAATAAGCCGTTGCCTGATATTGCATGAACTTAGCAAGGTGGTAACATTTTTAAATGTGACGCAACTGCCCTGTTTATTCTGTAATCTACAGTAAGATATGCAGTTAACTATACTTAATTTTTTAAAATTTAATTTGTTAAAGTGCATTTTTCTTCTTTTCAACTGGGTTTATATCCTACCACAGCAAATACGCTCTTCTCAGTATTTTAGCCTATATCATGTTTGCCACATAGAATCCTAGACTAAAATGACATTTTATTAAAGGCTTTCTGGTCCTGTCTCTGTTTTAAAATGCCTTATTAAAATGCAATTGCTTTGTTGTAAACTATGATAAGTCACAGAAATATGTCAGTAAACCCTATGGATCCTATGGTGTTTGCTACAAGGAAATGTAGCAACAATAATGAATGTGTGTAGCAAGGGATCCCCTCTCTCTGGCCATGAATAGTCGTAAAAGTTGATAGGCTTGACCAAATAGATAAACTCCACCACTCCTGACAGCAGAGCAAAACCAGAGGGGATTGGCTAAATAAAGTGTGGAGGGGAAGATGTGGGTTTTTAAATGTGTCTGAAAAGAAAGAATACAGGCAGTCTGTCTGCTGAATGATGGGTATTTCTTGCATGATAAGAAACCTAATTAAAAGGAATCTGATTTTTCTGCTTCTTTGTGAATGATGTTCTGATCTGAATTGGCTTGCTGGGTGCTGAGATGAATATAAAAGTCCCAACCTGCAGATTGCTCCTGTAAACTAAAGTAGGAGAGTCTTGGGGTGCACAAGGTCCCTCATCTCTGGGTTGTGATATTAAGCAAATGCAATATTTAAAGAGAAACTGTATTTCTAAACTAACTAAATAATGATTTGATAAGCGCAGCAATCAAATTTGTAGTTAAATATGCAAAAGTGGCCAAAGACAGAAGTAACAAAGTTTATATTATAACATAATTTCAAAAATCAGCCGTTACAAATGTTTATTGCTAGACTTTAGACCATGTTAAATAAATTCTTTAGACAAATACCCTCCAGAATCTAGCAGTTGAAAAAGAGGTGAGGAGGAGGGGGAGAAGGGAGGCGGATTTGGTAAGCAATTAGATCTTTAGAATTTGACACCTATCACATGTATATGCAAAGAAGCAAGCAGCTTGCGACAATAATTGCAAGGCCTGCTCCCCACAAATGTAAAACACCCCTCTTACATACATAATCTTCATCAGAATATTATGAATGCCTCAGAGACCCAGCAGATGCACCAATTTAAGGGGTTTCTTGTTAAAACCTAGCTGTATGATATCTTCCCTTCCTAAATATGCTTTTAATTTTCTTCAAGCATATATTTTTCATTATATAGTTATCCTTTTATTGTCATAAACACCCACCCCTAGATTTATAAAGTACTGCAGGAATAGGGAATGTTCCTCTGATGGTGTGAAGGCTATTTTCTTTGTGAAACTTGTTATGATATCCTTCTCATGAAAAGTAACATTGTAGATTTAATCAAATTAAACTCCTGACTGCGACTCGATTCTGGATAGATGTTTCTGTTCCAAAAACACAATGTTTGGTTTGGTTTTTGCTCTTAGTTGATGAGAAAATAATAATGATCACTCACTGTGTTGCCACTGTTAGGTTTTATCATTTCATGTCGGTTATTTTACATTTTGCCTGTTGTTATAACATTTTTTATAGCAGAACATGTGCTGGGGATGTAGTTTCATAGCTTATTTTAAGGCATACATTAGACTCTAATTTAGAGAAATGGAAACAAGTATAAGCTTACTTGCTAGATCAAATAATCACACAAATCTCATCCACTTTAAAAAGACACTGTCACCTAAAAAAGGTAGAAAACCTCAAAGAGAAAAGACAGATGAAAGACATAATGGGGTGACAGGTATAAGAGAGAAGGGGATGAGGATGCATATGTTGTGCAAAGTGTGTGTCTACGATAGTGAAGACCCATGTGTGTAATGTAAGACAACATGTTGGGATGGATATCAAAAGAGTTGATCTTTTGTTTCCATAAGTCTGGACATTGCTGCCTTACACTATCATCACTAGTTATACACTTGTATATGTGAAGACTCAGAAGACCTGATGAATAATTGCTTACGTGTGTAATCATTTAAAGGTATATATAAGTTTCCTGGGTTTCAAATGTTTGGTTAGAAACAGGTAGTGATTATCAGAAAAATATGAGTTATATAGAAAAGTTCAGTGTACTTACAAAGTTATATGCAGGAGAGTAAATACCTTCTTTGCACACCCACACAAAGCTTACATAAAGAAGTATGCAGAGGAAATGTATCTAGATATGGAGATTGAAGACTACATATCCCAGGCTTCTTGGCAACACTGCAACCTCAGAGTATGATACAAATGTACCTGCTTTTCAGAGGATTCAATTGACAAAAGCATCAGCTTGCAAAGTGAAAAGATTTAGCAAACATCAGGGTGAGTTTGTAAATGTTTATTTTGGTATTTTTTCATGCAAAAAATGTTTGCATACACAACTGATGCATTCGTAATCCAGGAAACTTAAATATGCCTTTAAGCTTTTTATTTACTTTATATGTATTCATCACTATCTACAACAGGAATGGATTATGTTGGTTCTGGAGAACCAAACATGGTCTTAGATTTTAATGTTTCCCAACTGTGCACAGGTTAGGCAATCATAAAATAATAGTGAATAAACCTGTATACCACAGTCTACAGTACTATAATCCTGGCCTGAGTATGACATTCCAGGACCAATGCTGCCTACCCCTGTGCTGTACCACATTAAATAATTCAAAGCTAAAGTCACCATAATTAATAAACATCCTGATATTTTCAGAGTAGGACCAGTAATATAGAAGTATAGATCCATCATGTATATTCATTCCCTACAAAGCTTTAGTCTTATTTATTAATATACACCTTTGAAGAACTACACTTCACAATAGGTAAAATATTTTAGAAAAAAACAAGTCTTTAACTTACTGCTATATTTGTTTATATTTATTTGCCTATACAAGAGGGAAGTGACCTAGAGAAGAGAGAGAAACACTCAATTGCTTTCAATGGGAATGTGGTAATCCTTAGATCCTTAGTACCAGTGTTTTCAATACAACTAATGGAAATCTAATTAGTATGAAAGACTTAGTAACCCTTCCATTGGCAGCATGAGGGTTACTTTTGAAATTAATTTTAGACACGTTAGAGGAGGATGTTACATGACTGAGATATTTGTCATTATTTCATGTTGTAAACCCAAGGCAGTTACAATACAACTCATTACCTGCCGTTGGATAGTCCAGTAATTATCACTCCGGGTAATTCAATTTTCTTCTTTCAAATTTATAACTTCAACTTTATGATTGATTTTTCAAAAAATTTGATGTAGTTATCCCTCAGAATTATGCACAAAATCAATTAGCCAAACATAATAAACTGTAGTAGAGTATTCTCGGCCACTGGTCATTGAGTGTCTGAAGTCAGAACACATTGGGACACTGCATGGAGCTCTGGAACCCTACTGGGGCTATACATAGAATATTAATGCTTGCCACGGGCACATGGAATTAGGACCAAACGACCTGCATCTCAAGAGCACTTTAAATTAAGTGGTATAAAACACAGAGCTCATCAAGGGACAATAATTACATTCATGTCACCTCTGGTGGCTATGGGGCTAGATTAAAATAGTCCACCATATCATAATGACAAATTACTGACAAAGAAAATTAATATTGGATACAGACATTAGGAGATACAGCTATTTTTTATTATTATTAAAAGATCACTTTGTTCATTTTTTTGTATTTTTGTCTTTTGAATAAGTAAACTTGAAAATGGCAAAATATTTTATGGAAAGAAAGAATAAATAAACACCACCTTCACATTTTATCCTATGCAATTATTCTTTACTGTGTGGCTTTTCTTTCGTTTTCTTAGCTGATACAACCTGCAACTTGATCCAAAGGTATGTCTTTGTAAATGAATGAGCTTTCCATTAGTCCTGTTAAAAGCACCAGCAGTTTTAGCTACCACATTCCTGTTCACATCTAAATGGTATAGCTCACAGCTTTATTGAGATACGCAAGGTAACGATCCAGAAGGGAAGATTAGGCTATAGTATTGATAATAATCTCTGGTAACCATCCAGGTTAATACATTACCATATTGTTTGAAGGTGGCTAGAAAGCACTTTATTTCAAATTAAATATAGTCCAGATATAGCCTGTATATATTATAAAGAAAATAAATGTATTAAAAACATTTGGGAAAAAGTTCTTCTTACTGCCCATTGATTTTAATACTTGATTTTAATGAAAAATTCTATGACCAGTCAGCTTAAATTGTCATTCAAAGATGTCTTCTTCAAATGTGGGTGATCTGCTGCTGTATGAGAACTTTCATATATTGGTGTTTATAAATCTGTTATTAATATGTATAAGAAAATTAATTTTTAAGGTAAAAATACTTTCAGGTTTTCCTTAAATATCCTCTCTGTTAATACTTTTATTTTAAACTATGTGAAGCCCGGCACTCTCATGGCCACTATTACCTAGTTACTGTCGAATGCTCAAAAGTGTAGAAACAAAAGGTGCCAGAAAACGTTATTTTGGCTCTGTTTCTGAGTAATAAAAGGATATTTCCGTTTACAATGCCATAAACATTTTTTTTAGCTGGCAACCTACTGTGTAATAGGCAAAGAGATTATACAAGATAAACATGAATTGTTCATTTGTGTTGTTATGCTTGTAAATAATTATTAAAAAAATAATTTATACACTATTATAAAACAGCACCACAGTGGTGGGACAGAATTGGTAATGGGAAAAATGTTTTAGAACGTAAACATAAATATATAATTGCAGCCTTTATTTGTTAAAGGCATATCTAAGTTTCCTTGATTATGAATGCATCTGATAGAGGAAAATCAGTAGTGTATGCAAACATTGTTTGCATGAAAAAATACCAAAATAAACATTTCAAAACATACCTTGAAGTTTGCAAAATGTCTTGTAATTTCTGACAGTTTAAAATTAGAGCAAACACCCCATTGAAATCCAGGCTAATTTAGCATTAAATGCATAATTAGTTTTGGCCAATCAGGAGGAGGCTTAAGCAGCTGATACACTTGTATTTTCTCTGGGGTTTCTGTTTGGTGCTGCAAAGCAGCCTTGGATATGTAGTGTGTCTGGGCTGACCTGTGGTGAAGGGCGGGGCAGCACAGACAGAGAGCAGACTCTGAACCTAGAGACTTCAGAGCTGATATCAGCACTCTCCTATTGGCTGAAGAAGGCAGATAAGGTATGTAATGAGTAAACAATTGCTCCCCTAATGCTGCATGCTGATTGGGTGTAGATCAGGGGCTTGCATAGACACCCCATGTGGGTGTCAACTTAATAATTAGATTGATTTTTAGATATTAATAAAAATAAAAATTTTATGAAATGTGCTGCATACATAAATTATGGATTTACTGGAAGGATTTCCAGATTTGTATTAACCCATGACACTTAGATATGCCTTTAACTATTCAATGCAATTATGCTGCTATGTTTCTGCTATGTTTATCAGTTTGTAGCAGTACTTTCAGTGTAATGAATGGAAGCCTTATAAGTGAACAATGCTTGTTACAGTTGAGAAAGAACCCAAACAAGCAGCTAAAACAAGACAATATATGTGTGTATAGTGAAGATAGGTGCTATAAAGGTAGAAATTGCAACTTAAATGGTCATGGAATGATTTTTTAGTTTTTGTTGTTGCATCAGAAAGGGGGTGTTTGGTAATGTGTCGCTGTAATATTTATTTTTTTCAAATAAAGATCTTAGAGCACAAAAACTTACTCAGAAGTTGAAATGCTCTTGGGGGCTTGCCATCTGCCAGCCTGTTAGTTTCAATTAAGTTTAAACAGGCATTGGTTACTTTCTTCTGTCATGCAAAAATAACATTAATGTTTATTATTTAAAATGTCTCTTCTAATTGCTTGAAAAAAAACAGTTGTGTTCCATGTCCCTTTATCTTACACATATAAGTGCAAAATGGTTGTATGCAAACATCATAGTAAACTATATCAATGCCCTTAACATAACAGCGTTTTGGGCTGTGATCCATCTCGCTATATCCGTGCTCATCTTCACCTGATTTACTGATTTACATTTACGATGTTCTGTAATGTAGTAGTAGGTTAATGGGTTAAGCAGGATTGGGTCTGGTCAGTACTTGGATGGGAGACCACCTTGGAATAACAGAAGCTGTATGCTGTGACCCTCTGGAGAAGGAAATGGCTACCCAATCCAATATCTCTGATATGAATATTGAGTGGATCAGCATGACCATGTACATAAAGTTGTGCCTGGTGTGTTACGGTCCATGAGGTCACGGAGAGTTGGACACAATTTAACAACAAAAGGATAACATGTAGATTAATACCTAAAATTCCTATATTTCAGGAGTAAAACTTGGACGCGCCTAAAGATACTCAGAAGCACCCTCTGCATTCGAATTCTCCTTCCACCTCAGGAAGTGCATTAGCAAAACAAAAACGGTAGATACCACAGCAGCCTAATTGCTTTTAAAAGGTTATAAATTACAAACTGAATTGCATTTTTTTTTTTTTTTAAATATTTACCTACCTTCAAGTGTAGTTTTTCAATAGCGTATATTTTAAACATAAGACTGAATACTTATTTTGATAAACAGAACGTATTATGTAAACTGTATTTATTAACAATACTTAATAATAGCTAATATTTATTATTTTTCTTCCTTTTTAAATTGTCTGTTTTCACCTCAAGCATATTTGTTTTTCTCCTTCTCCTTATGCCTTATGAAAGCGTGTAGCCAGCTCTGCCAGGGGGCTGGACCATCATGGATTGAGATATGTTGTGTTGGGCTGTGATTTAACATGGAAAAGGGCTTTTGTAAATCACATGATGAGCTGGGATGCTGGATCTAAGTCCATGGTGGTCCATCTCCACACATAGCAGCTTCCCACGATCAGTACTAATAACTCGGTCTTTAGCTCAAGAGAGAGAAATACAACAACAACAGCACTGCCTTAATAGTGTACTGTCATATTTAATTTCTAAAATGTCATTATACACAATAGTAACAAAATATATTTTACAGCATAGCTCTGATTTACGTATACTTGTTTAGTCTCGCACAGTCCGTATACATATGGCTAATAAACAAAACTACTGTTTGTACAAAACATGGTATCACATTTTATAAAACTCTTACATAGTCACTCATAAGTCTGTGTTCTCTAAAGTATTATTATTTTCTTTATTTTTTAAGGGCCAGCATGGCTAACAACTCTATATACATGAGCTACATTAGACTGCAAGGTATAGAAGAATTATATGAAAAAGGTGTCAATAGCAAAATCGATACATAAGTCATTCAGGTAACTGTTCTGAAAGTTTAGAATCTAGAGCATTATAAATAATATTTATTTAGAAAAAATGTATTCCAACATTTATTTCAAGGATGCTTTGCCAATATTCAAAAACTGTAATACTTAAAATCTATGGCCCTCATTCAATTGTGATTTGGACAATTGAATAGGCCTCTAAATAAGCACATAACATCTTTTTTTTAAAGAAGTTTTTAGTTAGTGAAAACCTTGCTTTTGGATAGATTCTTACTAACTAAAAACTTATTGAAAAAAAATATGTTATGTGCTTATTTAGAGGCCTATTCAATTGTCCAAATCACAATTGAATGAGGCCCTATATGTATATATACATGTATATAGGAGCAGTCAACATATTACACATTAGAACCACTAACCTCAATTGACTTTCTATGAGATCTCTTCTCTCTCCCACTAAATGAAAAATCTTTCTAACTTTGCACACCTTCCTACCTAAGTAAACTTTCACTTACTTCCTGACCTTTGCTATTCCTTATCTATTATTCGTGTCCAGGTTTCTTCCATTCCCCTTTCTATTGTAATTTGTAAGTCTCCAATCTTGAAGGGTGCTTTGGAAAAAAAAACATTTTCTACACAGATTCTAAACTCTAACTAAATTTGTTAACATTGTATTCATCCTTGTTTTTCTGTACAGCGTTAAGGAATATTTTAGTGCGTTACAAATAATAGTTAATAAACCTCCCAACCTTCATACAATCAGGAATCCTGTGCTGCCAATTCAATATATGACATGGACAATACTACATTGGTGTTAGAAAAAAACAATGCTGAGCAGGTACAGGCCATGTATTTATACTTCAAGATTTGGATTTCAGTTTGGATTGTGCAATAAGTTTTGTAATCACCAGCTTCTGGTAAGTATAACAACCCAGCAGTTATAATTTCTTGCTATTAAGAACATCAAACCTTCCATTATCAATAATGAATTAACTGAATAAAAAACATTTATTTTAAATGTGACAAACCACAAAAAAATGTGAATTTCCTATTTAGGTGTTAAAAAATAGGTTTCCTATCTAATAGAAAGAAAATTGGCTCATGATATGTAGTCAACAACTAAAATAATATAATAAAGTAAAACTGACAAAACATGAAACAATATAATTTCAATCTTCTATGAAACATTTACTATAAAACAATCATATTTTACTTTTCCCACACCTGATTTAAGCATTTCTTGTCCCGGTCTGCTTGCCATATGTTAAAGAAAGGCCAAGCAGGTCAAAACTCTGTGTATTGTGATGTCCCCCATGGGATAGTCCTTGGCCCACTTCCAGTCTTTGCCTTCATTAGCAGTTCTCTTTTCAATATACATAATCCAATTTTTAATGCTGAGCTGATTTAGTTTGCACTCTAATTTTCCATTTACTGATGAAAAAACCTTCACAGACACAAAGAGATTACTATCAAAAATTGCCACTGAAGATTTAAATTATATTTTTCTTTAACATGTATATATTGCATTGCATAACTTTATTAGACAGGGGCATACTTCAGCATTTTCAGCAATTCCTAAAATGATGGTGAACAAGCCAAATATAATATGTTCAAAGAGTCTAAATATATTACATGTAATTGCATTTTACATGTAAATGTAAAGCTTACATGATTGCTTGCTGGGTATAAACTATTATAGACCGTATGCAGGTAAAAAAAATAAAAGTTTATATTTTTTCTGACTTTTTAAATTGTCTGTTTTCATCTCAAGCAGATCAGCTTTTCTCCTCCTCCCTGTACTTCATCAGGGGGTGTAGCCAGCTCATGAAGGGGACTGGATTATCATGGAGCTTGGAAGTAGGCTGGGCTATGATGTCACTGACCCCACTACATGACATCATTAACTCCACCCCCAGTGTCTACCCAGCGGTAACAGCTATATTGTAACCTGCTTGCATCTGCCCCACAGACTCAGTAGCAGTGCATGAACCATTATAGCTATGCCGCGCATGATCAGTGTGGACCAGAGACTTTTTTCCCAAGGAGCATGGAGGATTTGTGATTTTGGTGGTCTGGCAGATAAGGTTAATTGGCTAAAACTAAATGATCCCTCATTGTCTGTCCTAACCTTGTGTGCTCTTGTAGCAACACCGGGGTAAGAGAAGAGGCGTGAAGCTGTGAAAGGTTGCTCAAGGATTGCATCCAGGCACTGACTTCAGAATCGGTCAGTTCAGAGTGCGAGGGAAGCCACGGAAATACAGGAAGTGCCAGATTATGCGATCCCGGATAACCGGTGCCAGCATTAGAAAAGGTCATGAATCTTATATTTTTTTATTCTGGCTAAAATATTTTATAAAGTTGTATCTATGTAGCAAAACGTCTTCCCCACTCCTCCATTATACTAAATCATAGAACATTTGTTTGATCCATTAGTTGAAGATATTTTGGGCAACAAAAACAAATATACTATATGATTAGTGATTTCTTAGATGAATTCATATCCACCAACTGCTTTGTAGGGGTAGTCCCTCTTTCATATAAAATCCCTCCATGATGGAGTGCTTTTTAGCTGGACTTTAGTACAGGATGTATCTTCCAGTTTCATAAGAGCAACAATGAAGCCATGAGCTTCATGGAGGATGGTCAAACACAGTTAAGGAAGTAGTATGGTCAAATTGAGTAAAGGAATTTAAATATGCCTACAATAAGCATATGATTAAACAAACCAAGCAAATAAGATATTTGTTTTTCATCAGGATTAATAAACTGAGTTACGAATTACACACACACATTCATATACATATATTCTGTTTTGGAATGATGGAAACACACAGGTTAGTCAACATCCAACTATAATGTGGCATAGAGATTATCCACACTATCAGCCTTATTAAATTGCAATTCAGTAAATTTAAAAGAGCTCTATTTAAGCACATAGCATATTTTTTACAGAAGTTTTTAGTTAGTGAAGACCTTGCTTTTGGATAGAAGTTCACCAACTAAAAACTTCTGTAAAAAAAATATGCTGTGTGCTTATATTCAGCCCTTTAGAATTTGCCGAATAGCAATTTAATAAGGCTGTATATAAGCAAAATTATACAGTTATATGGACGGAAAGAGAGAAAGTTTTGTCAGGGGATAAAAATGGTTTACAAAGAGACTGAGAATTTTTATTTTTCCACTAAAATTTAAATTTGTGTAGCTTTTGCGAAAATATGAGATAGCTAAAAAAGGTAACAAAAATGGCAGTTTATTCATGGAACAAGTTCCTACTACAGGTGGTAGAGGCTAAACCAGTAAATGAATGTAATTATGAATAAAATATACATACAGCTATAAGGAGAATTAGAGTAACATGATTAACAATTATAGTCAGATGATCTAAACCAATTAGAGAAAAGCGGCTAGATGTGCCAAGAAATGCTTAACTGTTGCCAACATTTCAACCATTCATTTGATCCTTACTTAAACATGTCACCTAGCCTACATAGTGATATAATGAAGAACACTTATCATCAAGGGAGTACTGGGTATAATATGAACACCGGGTTGGCATTACTTCAACAATCACACAAGAAAATGAATACAATTTCAACAGTTTGGTATCCACCTCCAAAACAAGTTTATACAAATGCATTTCAGGAAAACACAATCAGAGATATTATCAGCCTTATTAAATTGCGATTCCGCAAATTGAATAGGGCTCTATATAAGCACATAGTATATTTATTTACAGAAGTTTTTAGTTAGTGAAGACCTTGCTTTTGGATAGAAGTTCACTAACTAAACACTTCTGTAACAAAATATGCCGTGTGCTTATATAGAGCCCTATTTAATTGACCGAATCACAATTGTAATATACTCATATACTCTTCATAATTATTTATGAAAATGGAAAAAAAAATCAGTTAAATAATGGAACTTTTTTGATCCCAGAACTGTTCATTTCTCATTTCATGCCAGGCATTTACTTGAATTAACTTCTAAATTCCTGATATGCAATTTACCAGCATATACTTTCATTTTTTTTTCAGTGTCAGAATTTTTTTTCAAGTCGGAATAAAATGTAAAAAATTAAAATTTTGTAATAAGAAGTATAGTAGAGGGTCTGAACAAAATAACAAATGTAAAAAATTACTTTATTTTTTCACTAGTAAGGGTCATAGGGAAAGCTCCATTATCTCTTTACTTTGGTTTTCCATCAACTCCTGTACTTGAGACATTATGCCTAAACCTGTTGTACATTGAGTTGTGAGTGCCCCCTAGGGGAAATACACAGTCCTCCTATGGGGTGCATTCAAACGCATTTAGTTGTTCCTTTGTGTCCGACTCTCTGTGACCCTATGGACCGCAGCACACCAGGTACATCTATTGTTATGTCTCTGGTTGTACCTATCCATAAGGTTTTCTTGGCAAAGATAGTGGAGTGGGTGGTCAGTTTCTTCTCCAGTGGACCGTGATTTATCTGACCTCTGTGCTCTGACCTGCCCATCTTGGGTGACTCTAGACAGTATAGCTCAAGTACACACAGCTTGAAGTACACAAGCCCCTTCACCCTGACAAGATAGCGATCCAGAAGGGCCCTTATAATATAATTAATATCAGTTAAGCCATTCAGTGTATGTTTCAACAATTGGACAAGTCACTATAGAAAAACAAAGTTTTGATTTATATACAACAATGGGTTCTCTGGTCCAGTGGTTAGGATTCGGTGCTTTCCATGCTGCAACCTGAGTTTGATTCTAGTCAGGGAACCAAGAAGTCACACCACCCTGAAATCATGTAGTACTTGGATGGAAGACCACCTAGGAATACCAGAAGCTATATGCTGTGGCCCACTGGACCAGGAACTGGCAACCGACTCCAGTATCTCTACCGTGAAAACCAAATGGATCAGCAGTGTGTGTTGTGCTTCATGAGGTCACAGAGAGTCGGACACGACTGAATGATCCAAACAACAACATATAAAAACAATACATCAAATCTAATGTTCATCAATTCATGAATAAAGATATCACTTCTACATTACAAAAATATTTCACTTTTTGTATCCATTTTCATCAGTTTGTAATTAAAATGCAGAGGGCTGACAATAGGTGTATCCAGGTTTTCTAATTAAACAACACACACAATATTCTGATTTGCATCTGTCAAAATATTTCTATGTGATGGCTGAAGAGTGCTTCATGTAATCTAAATATCACAACACATCCTGACAAGACTTGTACTATGCAAAAAAAATCTTTCAGAATCACCATCACAATAAGTAAAATTCATTCAACAATAACTGGGAAATACCTAAATTAAGCAAATTCATGTATTCTACAATACCGAACACAGATATTTTGTTTCTATTTGAAAACATATACCTATTCTCTCAATTCTGTCAGTGGCCTATATATGGTTTCATGGTGAATTAGTGGAAGTAAGAAATTACAGAATTTCATTTATTAACTCTTACATGGAGCTATACAAGGGAACAGTTGCGCTGACTGGTCAAAAATGTTACCAGTTTCAATGGTAGTTTCAATAGAAGTAACTGGAATTTAAAGGCATAATTAAGTTTCATGGATTATGATTGCATTTGATAGAAGAGAATGAGTAGCGTATGAAAAAAAAAAATTGCAATTAAAATTCCTAAAATAAACCTATGCTAATGTTTGAAAAATTCTTCAGATTCCTTCCACTTGATTTTGAGAAGGCATGCTCCTTGAAAACTAAGCGCCTGATTCAAGAAAGCAATTGTAAGTTACTGGAGCCCGTAAGTGAGGCCGTAAGTTAATTTGCTATTCAATTGGCGCCTTTTTGCGGGCTCCAAACTGTTTATAGGTTACGGCCTTGAAAACCTTGCAGTTGTTAAACCCGGAACTTACAGCCTCCCGATGCCTTTGATCATTCCCGTCCGCAAGAGTTACGATGGATAAAATCGCAAATTGCTATTCAAATGCTACATTTCCCCAAGCCTGCAAATGTTTTTACACCCGCAAATATAAAATCAATACTGCACTGTAAATGATGGGGGAAAGCGATGACAGACATTAGAGTTGAACAGTCTCATGCTTGCAAATCGGCAATAAAAAATGTATTTTATTTATGCGTCATATCGTGGTTATATTGATCTTGGGAATCAAAGAGTTAATACATATCAGGCCACCCACATGGACCTGAACAGTATTGGCATTCATTTTTATTGTTTTGTATTTTGAGGGTTTGTGAGTCACATTGCATATCAGACCCCCAAACCTAATTGATTGACATGTAACTTCCATGTTGTACTGCCGTAATGATGGCGGTCTCATTTTCTATCGGCTGTTTCGACATGGGTGGTTTCAGTCTTGATTAATTGATCATATTCCCGCCCTGAACTGCTACACACGAGTGCATGGTTTACGGCTTCGGCATTTGGCTTGTAACTTGCGGGCTTGTCCCATTGAATAGCACAGGAATTGTAGCAGAGTTCAAGCCCACAGCACGCCTGCAGACATACAGCTTGTATACTGCAAGATTTGGCGTTCAAATTGAATCGGGCTCTAAATTAGCATACAATTCATAGTTCATATTTGGTTAATTACAGCAAGCTATAACATTGCTTCAATTACTGGAAAGCCAGTTTGTGCAGCAAAGCATCATGGAATGTATAGTGTTGTTTTCACCTGCACAAGGAAGCATGGAGGAGCTCAGACATTGCTATGTGGATTTCTGCATTGAGCTGCTGTTGGCTTGACATTAACAAATGTACCCAAATGCAGTGTTTCTATTGCTAGATTCCAAGTGCCTATGTAAGCACCTCTGGGGGTGTGGAAACAAATTTTAAATAAATCTGTATGTGTATAGAATGACTCAATGTAGTGTGTTTCTGATATAAGCAGCATGTGCTAGATTAGAAAAAGGTAAAAACAGGGAAACATGCCTTTAATTTTCACCATGACAAATTCATCTTGACCATGTGGGTAAAGATATATAATCAGCATCCCCCAGAACTTTGTGGAAATCCCCTGTCTCTCCCAGTCTCCAAGTGTCAGTCTATTGAAAGACACCATTTAAACTGTTTTTTAGGCCTGATCGTGATCAATTGTCCCTGGTTCCTCCTGATGTTTTCTCTTAAAGTCTAGGAGAACAATAGAGGCCTTATGTTTCAGTTCTCCATAATGTATGGTGCCATATACTACTAGTATCTCTGAAACCTACCTTACGCATCATACAAAATAGCTGTAGCTCTACATTTATGACTAATATATGTGTCCATCTTTGGCTTTTTGAGATGTTGAGAATTATGGAATAGCTTTCATAGTTATTTGCATAAGCATAATTGTCTGGATACATTTGAAAAATTAAATCTATGGCCATTCCTCTAAGATAAAGAGGCTGAGCAATGTTATCTGGCTGTATGAAAGATCCAATAATCCAAACCGATGCTACACATATTTATGAGCAAGTGGGAGAACAATAGCACTGGCTGTGAAAGTAAGAAATGTAAACAAAAATATATTTGTGAATGTTCAATTCATTTTTATAGATCTGTCAACAATACGCCCTGGAGGCACTGTGTATATGACTTGCTCCCGCTTACAGACGAAATGTCTCATTTGCGTGATTTGTTTTACTATTGTTCCTTAGACTAAAAAAAGATTTGTCTGAGCCAACAAGGTAATTATCCATGCAAAAAGCTTTACCAGATGAAAAACCAAAAGCAAACAAAAAAGCTAAAACGCAGGCATTATCCATGAATAAAAAAAAGATGTTCAGCTCATATTCTTGCATGTTCTCTATTATTATTTTTATAGAATAGGATTTCACTCATAGGTTAGGCATATTAAATTCCAGCCCCGTAAGTCCATGGTGAAGCACGTAACGGCTGCGGGCTTGAAATTTGGCCGGGTTAAGTTGCTATTAAATTAGAAGGGATTGTGAGCTACGGGTTTGAGATGCAAATCGTAGCTCGTTTGTAGAACGTTGGATTTGCGGCCGTACGGACGCACAATTAGTGTAGACCGTAGTTATGGGTTTAGACAGAGCCAATGGAAAAATAGATTGTTAGCGTTAAGTCACTGAAAAAGGGGAGGGTAGATTTCAAAGTCCTACGGGCTTCAATTCCAGTTTGCGATAGGATTCACATTCCAGATTAATGCAATATTAATAAAGCAGTAAATATGATATTCTATTATATGCGAGTTACAGTATATGTCGTAACACATTGAGTGCGAGGAATGTTATAACACGGAATATAAACAGAAGCATCCTATTTTATTTGAATGTAATGGATGAAATTTATAATATATATATATATATAATAGTATTGTATATTCTATATATTATATTGTATTTAGATGGTATTTAACAACTAGATAATTCTGTCAGTCTAAATGGATGGTTTAAATCTACAGTCAGTGATGAGATTATGTCACATGACTATGTCACATGTCCTTATGTTATCATTATTTTAGCCCTTAGGATCTTGCATATAGAGTACTTTCTCAAGTATCCCATACGATTAAAAACTTGCGAACTTTCAATCTAAAGGGTTTGGTAGTGAAACAGGAGGGTGATAGATACATTGGGCATACAGTAAAACCCCGTTATCCGGCACCCAAGGGAACTCCCTATTGCCGGATAACTGTAGTTGCCGGTTATTTGGGAGTCCCTGAATTTAAGGATCTAAATGGCCCTTAAACACCTCAAAAGCCCTCAAAATGCATTTAAAAAGGCATTAGCACCTAAACTGGGCCATTTAGGCCCAGAAAGAATAAATTAGAAAAAAAGTTACCTTTTTTTTTTGCGGTCTCAAACTCTGGATAGTGCTGGTTATGCCGGTTTAGCAGGAGTTTTTTGAAAATGGGGATTTGATGCAGGTGCCGGTTGCTTGAGAGTCCCGGTTAGTTGGGTGCCGGATAACTGGGATTCTACTGTATTAAATATGAAGATGATAAGCTTGAAGGACTTGAGACAGGAGAAATATCTAGTGGAGTGAGGTAAGGAGTTCCAAAGAATTGGGGCAACAGGAGAAAAGCCTTGAAGGCAGGAGTGAGAGGAGGTGAGCAGAGAGGAGAAAAGAAGAAGGTCATTAGCAGAATGAAGGAGGAGCTGGGGAGTATTTTGAGATTAGAGCAGAGATATAAGGTGATCTACTGTTGTTGAGGAGTTTATACATTAAGGTCATGATTTTAAATTTTATTTTGGAGGTTTTAGGTTAAGCCAGTGGAGTGACTGACAGAAAGGTGCTGCAGACACTGAGCGTTGGGTATGGTAGATGAGTCTAGTGGAGGCATTTATTATAGATTGGAGTGGTGACAAGCGGGTGATGGGGAGGCCAACAAGGAGGAAGTTACAATAGTTGGGACGAGATATGATTAGAGAATGTATTAGATTGTTAGAGGGCATCTTCACTACCAAAGAGGGATGGAAACCATTTCTATTAAATTGATTGCATAAAATATTAAGGAAGAGAACTGGGATTTGATCTATATCAGAGATAATCACTCATATCAGTCAGATATCTGAGTACAGTGAGTATAGAAACCTATGAATCTATAATAAAATCAGTTTGATCGTCACATCTTCCATCCTACTAATAATTATAACTAATAATTACATTAACTAAGTCAAGTCTTGGAGAAATAATTAATCAGCCTTCCTTCCAGCATTATATTCAAGTTTCTACAAATGATGCACAAGAGGTTTCCATGTTCCTTTAAAGAAAAAATGGAACATTTTTACAATAAGCATTATACAAGCAGACACTATCTAAAAAAATATAATTTATCAAAGGTTGATTTACTGAATGAAAAACAGGTGGATTGAATGTAAAAGGGTATTTTGTAAGTCTAACCAGTCCCACTTATAAACCGACTATATATATATATATATATATATATATATATATATATATATATATATATATATATATGTATAGATAGTGAGGGGGGGTACTACCTAATGATTAAGTCTGTGGGTGTGTCAGCTTTGTAAAATGGAGGTGATAGTGCTAAACCTGCACTATAAATTAACACAAATGGGTGGGTGTTGGCAGGGTATGTTATATGAGTTCAGAGGCAGAAGAGTGGTGGTGTGTAAGGCTCTAGGTCTTGATTTAAAAGAAACCAAGGTGAATGGGGCTGGGAAATATGTCAGGTTTTGAGTGCTTCTGCTCAGGTGGATGGTATTAAGCCCAGTGTCATTGGGTGAACCCCTGCAGAAGTAACTGCATCAGTCCATCACAGGAACTTAAAGAACCATGAATGCACCATATTTATTCATTTGAAGAATTATAATGGGCAAATGTTTCTAGAAATGCCTCCCGTATCTGGATCCAAGTCCTCCTTTGACTTGACATACCAGGTAAACAATCAAAGCTACTGCTGCGACTACTGGCACTTTGTCTATTATTAAGGTTATCTTTTCAAAAGAGCATACAAATAAATATGTGACCAGCTCATTTAAACAACCAATGTAACAACCAATTAAATCATAGCTTGTGGTAATACTGTATAAATCAATTTAAATATTCAATATTCTTTAAAACCAAAAATGCTGGAAATATTTCTCAGATCATCTGTAGGTGTTCCTCATATTATGACTTCCATCTATCAGCGGTAGCATCAATTTGTCATTTTCCATTTGCTTCTGAAACTCTAAATCACCTGGCATTGCAGTAGTCTAAATGATGTCCATTTGCAGAAAGTCATGTCTTCATAAAACAAATCTTAAAGTGAAGTCATGAGGTTACGCCCTGTGGATACTGACATCTGCCTCAAGCTAATCTAACAGCAGATCCACATCGAGGTTGTTAATGTAATGTTCAGACTTAATTGTTGTGACAATTTGGAAGCAGGGGCTTCAGTCTCAAGGCCAATTATGGTCACAAAATAAACGAAGGGAGCAAATTGATGGCATCTAAGGCTAGTTATTTTATGGTCTACATTCCGCACATTATATTTAAAATGGGAGCTAGCATTCTCATTAGGATTATTAATCAATGTACTGCAGGGTTATCCAGATATTTATATTTATGTTCCATTGTTATATATATTAAAGGTAATGCCAAGTATTGGACAATGTCAACCTTCTCCACAGTAAGAAGAGAATGGCACGGTAAATGGCTCCTAATGCCTGACCAGACCACCATCAAGCGAACTCCTTCCTTTGGTTTCTAAAGCCACTACAAGCACTTACATTGTAAGCTCTTACAAGAAGAAAGCCATCAGCTAATTCTTTCTATGTATTCATTTGAATTTGTTGTCTTTTGTGTTTATTTTTACCCCTGCTCTTAGTTCTATGGAATATGGTAGCATTTTATAAATAAATAATAATAATAATAGATGATTACTCATATTTACGTCTCTATCCTTCCTAAATATATATAATGATAGCATCATGCACAACACTTTGATGCATAATGTCAACTTTACATGGATAATGTCACCATTAGCTACAAAACATAATTTCCAGATATTACCCATTCCCTGTGAATTATGTCAACACATTAAAAATATATATGTAAACACATATACAAAATATATCAATATACAAATACCCAAGTGGTTCCTTTAGCTCAACTCTCCAGTACGTAAATTTGTTTAATTCATAAAAATGGTCACCCCCAAGTAACCAAGCAATCCTTCTCACAACAGGGTGGTCAGCTAACCTCAGACACATTTTTGGTCTTCTTAAATGAATTGAGCCAAATACAATGAACAAGAGGTCCAGGTCTGGATTTCCATACAATAGTAGGGCTACCAAAACCATACATTATTTGCATATTTAGCTACAAAAGATCAGGTGCACGTGACCTAAGAATGCGCAATACCACCGTGGCTTGTCTTATGGGGTTTGGCCAACTCAGAAACTAAATAAAATTCAGACAACATCATATTTTGATGATACCAATCAATCAGGAGATATAATGCTCTCAATATGTATCCTTCATAGAAAAAGGTTTACTTTTAAAACATCCTCTCCTCCAAATTAATATAATTAAATCTGTATTGTAATGCGTCATGTATTACTGTATTTATTGTATTTACTCTTTGCAAATAACACTACTTTTAATGTTAGCACTAGATTAATATAGATAAATATGTATTATATTGAAAGTACTGGTAACGATCACAAGCCAAGTGCAAACACCTTGAATACAGATGAGCCCAGCTGCTTAACCATCTCTACTCCCAGTGCACATACTGCTATGAAGCTGGTAGAGAATCCCTTCCATGACATCATCCTTCTAATGCACATGGCGTCCCAGCAGCACGACTATACTTCCCAGCCTCATACAACACATTCAGTTTTACCAACACCTCTTACTAAAGCATTTCTTCCTTTGTGTGCTGCGCTGCATTGAACGCATGAATTATCTTTACATGGCAATCACTGGCAGGCTTCAGGCCTGAGACGCCTTCTGTGACAGAGCAGGGAACTAGTCAACCACAAGCATGGCGTTAATGACTTGTAAGTGAACATATTGGCCAATGTGCCACATTCTGGAGAGTTTCGGGAATAGCTGATTCACTTTGCTGTTGACTAATCTAAGCCGCAAATCAAATAAGCAACGTTATTATTTTATTTTAAGATTAACAGGATAAAAATGGCAGGTACAGACAACTCTTACACACACATACAGTATATATACACACTTCTGTTTATATTTATATATCTCTGCCTATCTACCTATCAATATAGATAGGTTAACTAAATCAGATGTAAACCCTTAACATGGTTACTCTCTTTCTGTCTCTCTCTCTCTCATATATATACTCCGCCTCAAGAGTCTTCAAAGACATATATATATATATATATATATATATATACATACATACATATATCATATTCATCATGATCTAGAATATTTATATGAAGTGTGTATATATATATATATATATATATATATATATATATACATATATATAAAACATGTTTATCATAATCTAGAGTATATAAAGAATATGTAGAGTGTAAATCCACGCTGTTGATAGCCAGTAAGCTTGAAACAGCTGTACATGGATAGGATTCTCAGCTTGTGTATAATCCAACCTTGGCTTTGCATAAAGGCTGTGTAATGAAGCGGGCATAAGATTAAAGGAAGCCATGTTTGAAATGGTTTATGGATTGAAGAGCGAGCCATTTGTGGGCACATTTGCATGTCCCTGCTCGGCTTCCCAAAATGAAGTGTAATAACTGTTTTTCTCAGAATTCTGAGCTGGAAACAGTTTTTTTAACTTGTTTTAGACATTCAAATGTGAACACAGATGTACTATTTATTTACTATATATATATATATATATATATATATATATATATATATATATTTATATATATATATATATATAAATATAATAATTATGTTAAGTCGGGTTACTTTATCCTTACAGCTGAGTGTTTATATATATATATATATATATATATATATATATATATATATATATGTGTGTGTGTGTGTATGTCTGTATCTATCTATCTATCTATCTATATGTATAAATATATACAGTATATATATATATATATAAATATATATATATTATAAGCACTCTGATTCAAGTCTTTAAATCGCCATATATATATATATATATATATATATATATATATATATATACACTCCAACTCTTCGAAAACCTATTATTATATTTACAATATTATGTTAAGTCGGGTTACTTTATCCTTTTTTGCAGTTGACTCGTAAGCAAAATATGACAAAAATTTGACACGTTTCCTGCAAGAAATGAACATCAAAGATGATGAACAAAGAAAAGAAAAAAAAAAGAAAAAGTGGAACCAGCTTTTTTTATACATAAAAGAAATTCTGCAGCGCTGTTCTTCATCTCTTGACATTTTTCACGGGGATGTAGAATAATGAGAAAACTCTTTAGAGACTAAACTTTTCAATAAAGCTGTTTTTTTTCTTCTTTAGTGTGCATCAATGCAATATTTTAGCAAAAATATATAATAGTAATAAAAATAACTCTCTGAACAGGACTGCTGCACTGGTGTTTGCTTTTCATTAAGCTCAATAATAGCTCTAATATCTACGGAAAATTATAATAATATGCAAACCCAATAAATACTAAAATATATGTGCTCTGCGAACAGCCTGCCATTAGGGGGATTGTAGAGTGGATGTGAGTGGGCTGACCCGTCTTTTGTGTGTCTATCACAATGGAAGCCAGGGAAGTCGTTATTTAGTGCTCACACCCATTGGCACCAGAGCAAAAATGCTTGGTTTGAAACCCCTGGGAGACAATGGAGCATTTCCATTGAGGGATATGACAGTATTTGTTAATCCATATTAGATTATTAATACATTGTAATATTTAAAATATTTTACATGTGATATCTAGATTTAAACACAGATAGTGGGTTTATCAAACAGAAAATATAAATCTGTGAACAAATAAAATATATTTTTGAATATTCAATCTGAACTATTATATGGATTGTAGATGAACCTAATATCACATGAAAAGCCTTCATTTGATGGAAATATATAGGAGTGTGGGCAAATATATTTCCCATATAAAATAAACTATTTATCACTCCGTTTAAAGAAGTGGAAGTGATTTTTTTTTCCTGAAACCAGGGGATGGCTTTCCTAAAGACTACTGAATAGAAGCAAGGATCAAACACACACACACACACACATATATATATATATATATATATATATATATATATATATATATATATATATATAAATATGTGTGTGTGGGGGGGGTATTTACATATATATATATATATATATATATATATATATATATATTCTGTATTTGAAGACTTTTGAAGCAGAGTGCTTATAATATATATATATATATATATATATATATATATATATATATATATATATATATATATATATATGTGTGTGTGTTGATATATATATATATATATATATATATATATATATATATATATATATATATGTACCGGTATATATATATATATATATATATATATATATATATATATTATTATTATTATTTTTTTTCACATGTTGTTTGAAGACTTTTGAAGCAGAGTGCTTATTATATATATATATATATATATATATATATATAGATAGATAGATAGATGTATATATATTATAATAGATAGATACAATGTAATAATAGATGAATATTACTTATTCCTTTAAAGTTTAGTTCATTTCTCAAATAAAATACAGGTAAGTCACAAAATCACAAACATTTTTCCAGTTTCAAAAGAAGTAATGATATAGGTACCAATGTATTCAGCAAACAGATACCAGAATTGTACAATTATGTTAAATTGCTGCTTAATCTTCTAGTTTATACTTTTTTCTAAAAAACAAAACACATAAACTGTATATTTTTTATTTTTTTTTAGATATTTGCAGTTAAGGTTCCTTAATAGTATTCTGCTGATTACACATATAGTTTGTGGTACTAAACTGAGCAGTCACAGATTATGAGTATATGCAAGAGAGTTGGGGGCGGCTATAATGTATTAACTTTCTTCTTTCCTTGCAGGCCCTCTGGCAAGAAAATGGATTAAGATAGATATTTCTTGTGAACAGATAATCTTAACTGCTCTTTTTGAAAATGTCCAATGAAGATTAGGGATACGTTTTAGGATAAAACTAAAATAGTATTATTTTTTCAGCAGAAAAATAAGTGATACATTGGAGATTAACTAATAATAAAAAAAAACTCTATTGGGGTAGTTATATAAAAAAAAACAAAAAAAAACAATGAAAAATATAAAACAGTATTTTTCAACGTGTGTCCAGGAGATTCCTTAAGCATCATTACCGATGATAATAATAATAATTTCAATTCATTTGCATATTAGACTAAAAACTAAAGCTGTAAATTAAATTGAATAATTATGATATACAATTCACACACAACACCTTTTTATTTTACTGATTTGGTCATTCTGATGTGAAGGAATGAGTGTAAGAAGGTTTGTACTCAAATGTCATAATATATTATAGTGGATCCTAAACTAGATACTATCTGAAAAGGACATTTAGACAGGGTCAGTTATTTTTAATTTAAAAAAAATAACATTTCAGTCATTTTCGCAAAACAGATTATTTGACCCAAGGTCATCTATGATTCAATGAAAATTAGTGACTAAACAATGGCATAGGAGCAGTGGCAGAGCTAGTGAATGGAGGACTCTGGTGCAAAATAATTTGGTGGCCCTTCTTGGACATCTCTATACACCCCACAGAGTCAATACAAATCCCAAAATATATGTAGATGGTCAGATAGGGTGACCAGAACACCTTTTGATAAAATAATTATCTATCCTCCTCTAATAAATTAAGAGGTGTGCATATAGCTAAGGGCCCCTACCTTGTTGTGGGCCCCAGTGCTTTGCACCTGCTGCACTGGCAGTAGCTCCACCACAGGTTAGATGTCAGGTGAGGATGGACTTGGAGCCTGCAGAAGTCTAAGCCGCTCAAGCATGCCTAAGCAGAGCTGATCACTGAAGCACACTCCCATTACACTTTTAATCACTCTGTAATGGGAGCCCTGGCAAATACCATGTGCAGTTAGGGCTCCTGTTTACAAGTTACTCACAATGCCTCAAAGAACATGTTTATGGCCTTCCTTACTTAAGACAAACAAAAGTAAGCACTTACAGAGAAAAGCCGATCTGTACAATGAAAATGCTAATTTTATCTACTTTGTTTTTATCAACTCTTACCCTGTTTATAATTAAATGCAGAGACAACAATTGGAGTTTTGTAATATACAGTGATACCTTTTTATGGGACAATAATGTATTTACATAAAATAAATATAGGTATATTAATATAAATAAAATTACAATAAAATATATAAATAAATGTTACAGTGTAAATTTACAGTCATATCTTAAATGACACCAATCTATCATTTGTACATAAGCAGCAAATAGCCATGTCATAAAGAAATTATGGTCATAGAGTTAAATATTTAAAAAATATATTAGATGTAAAAAGTATGATAATTTTTTTTTTTTAATGATAGTACTTTGTTACAAATATGCATTTCTATTAAACTTAATGAACTAAGTTAATACAAACAGAGTAGATTAATTTACGTGAAACATAAAAAAATGAAATGTATTCCCTAAGTAACTATTCATGGATTTGATAAATGCATATACTTTATTTTCTTAAAAAATATAAAACATCTTTATTTTTTCAAATTAAGTTATGAAAATGTAAGTAATTACTTCAAAAATACATATTCACCCTTAGCACACTATGACAGTTATTTTTTTGTTATAAGGATCCTCATAAATATCTATATTTTAGATAAACATTTTCATGAAATGGATAGCTGAAAGCGTAGTGATTTTCTATTTATATACATTTTCTAATGTTGATAAAAAATTATAGAAACAGAGTAAAAAAAAAAAAATCATTATCTGCAAATTATTTGTTCCAAAATATTTTTTAAGCTGGCCATTTTTTTAGACATTTTAGATTGACTTTTTTTTTTACTGAATTTGTGGTTATCAAAATTAGAAAAACTAGAAAATATAATGTAAACAACTTTCAACATTAATATTATAAATTAACATTCCTGGTGGATTAGCCATTATGTATTGCCTGAATTAAGGATTATTAAACAAACCAATGCTCATTATAAAATCAATATCAACTTCACCGATGTGCCCTCAGGAGAAATGCCAAAAAGGTCACTACGATAAACCAAACAATTTCCCTGCTGTAAGGCCATGGTTTTAATTACATATATTATTAATTAGAGCTGTCATGCTGAAGAAATGTGTTCCACTAATTGTCACAAAATACATTTTAAATATGCACTATGCAATTAGTTTGCATGAATTTATTTTATAAGTAGAATGATGATATTACTTTTCAATTAATTTTTATGTAAGGAGAATAATCACATACTGAATAAATTGTGCATATATAAAATAAATTATATATATATATATATATATATATATATATATACACAGAGATTTGGCATGATGTCCAGACTCAATATATTACAATAATGGGGTGAAATGTGTATAATCCTTGTGTTGTTTAATAGGCCTGGAATGCAATTATTCTAAAATATATGTATCCGCAACAAATAAACTGGTAATATATTCTGCCTGACAATCTATTATTTTTCTTGCAAACAACTTGCAAGAAAAATCATAAAACCACACAGAGCAAAATAACAAGACACAACTTGCTTACAAAGCATGTGTGATAAAAAAAAGCAGCCATCTCAGAAACTACTTTATAAAATAAAAATAAAAAAACAAATCCAAGAAAATAATTGTGGGAAAAATAAAGAGCAAAAACAACACTATATTACACACAAAATTAAATTTAGGAAGATTTACTAAGATTCTAAGAGGCTGGAAAGGGGTTTTCTAAGCCTGTTTCCTATGGAAAATTAAATGGACCCACAGAACCCTTTTATAGCTACTCAAGAAGCCTAGTCAATTTGGCCCATTAAAGAAAGACAGTATATATTATAATATATATATTTAGATATTTTATATATTTGTCGATATGGTGTTTATTTGGACAATAAAAATAACCATATGACTCTACTGACCATATACAAAAATCAGGAAAATAAAAATAAAGTATCAGACTTTTTAACAAAAAAAATACTAAACAATGTACATTTTTAACAATTATTATAGAGAGGCCACTAAAGCTTTGTTGATCTGAGTCTTCTGCTAGCTCTATTTCTTTGAGAAGCACCTGGCTTAGAAATAGGGATTTAGTCTACTTTTTCCAATTTATAGGATGACATCAAGTGGCAGCATATGGTTTGGTCCATGGACATGTCAAGATCACATATTGAACCATTCATTAATCACAGCTGTCTCTGGACACTGTGGGTCACAAAGCTTAAGTCGCTCACTGCTTTTTGAATTGAAAATGCTAATAAAATTTAAATCATGTGAGATTTCTTCCAATGAAGATTTTGTATTAAACCAAATTTGTATTTTATTCATTAAAAATGGTTAAGGAAGTCCAACGTTTGCTGCAAAATTTTGATAAACCATAAGCTATCTGAACTAGTTTTACTATTAAATTGGTAAACCATTAAAATTCTAAATATAGTGAGAAAGCTATTAAGATTAAGCAAAGGGCAGGATATTGAGCATTGAGTCTTACAGGAATGCCTTACCTGATAGGCAGAGGTGGCATCTGTGCTGGAGTCATTTCCCAACGATGAGAGCTTCTCCTTCAACTTGTGGTGGGACCGATGTCTCAGGCAATAGATGACCCCAGATCCAGTAAGGACCCCGATTATACAGACAATAGAGATCAGTGTGAGGACAATAAATTTAGTTGTGTCTTCTTCCTCCAAGTGATGAGGCAAAAGCTTCAGTTTGCTCTTCTGTGGAAAATTAGAGAAGAAAATTTAGTTTTTTTTTATTTCTCACTACAAAAGAAAAACATAACCATATATCATATTATCATAAAAAAATCTAGAAAATAATCCCAAATAAAAAGGTTAAGCACAAATTTAACTCACCAATAACTACACAAAGCAATATATTGAAGTAAATCTTTACTTTTTACAAAGATAAGTATATTATTACAGGTCATGCACATGAAAATAGATATTTAAATATATTTTTGACATTTCAACTGCTTTAACAAAAGTAGTTGTAGAGAGCACCAATGTCTACCTTCTGTGAGTGAGAGGGAAAGTGGATCTTAGTACAAATCCATGAGCAGCAAGTAGAGGAACAGATAATCCTTGGGGTGCATTGTACTCGCATCCATGTGCTAAAGTTGTCCAATAATTCCCCCTCATTAGCTTCATTATAAAGGTGTATTAGCAACAATTAAAAACCCAACAGGAAAAAAAAACTGAAAAGCTTGGGCAGGCAGATTGCAGCAGGACCCTATGGGCACTCTTCCCTGCTCACAATTAGCAGAGAAATGAATTGAGGAGCACACCCTCCCTCAGCCCTGCCTGCTACAAGATGAGGACAATTAGCAAACTCCTTTCCACCACCTAACAAAATGGATTTTTCCCCATGAATGCCTGGCTGGCCTATTCATTATCTCTCGTCTATTAGTAATTTTCTGCTCCGTATTCAGCTAGCCAGCTCTTAATTTCCTCCTGTCTTGCAGTGTACACAGTGGCTCTTATGTCCATTTTTATCTTGGCATCATAAAGGCCACCGAAGCAATTATCGCCAGTCTTGACTGTAAAAGCTTGTCATTAATTAGCCTCCTTGCCTTCAGTACAGTGGATTAGCTATTGCATGGGCTGAGTTAATGGAAATGCAGGTTCAATAAGACTCCCAAGCTTTCCTTGCCTGGTTTCAGAAAAGGAGGAGGACTGTTAGGTTTGGAAGCCCCAGGAGGTGGATTGAAAAAGAGAAGGAAGGAGGAGGGGTAAAGGCGGAGGAGGGAGAAGAAAAAGAAAAAAAATTCTAAGCTGAGTAGAATAGATTTTGAAATGCATGTGTGGCTGCAAATCCTGTTTCTACTGCTCTGGAGCTGGCAAAGCTTTCATTGTCAGAAGCTAAGGACAAATCTCCAGTGGCCCCACCCTTTGGTGCTGCTAATGACACAGAATGATCCTCCTTCTCCTCTCCACAAGAAGCTCTCCTGTATCCTTCTGCGAAATAAGTCATGGATGTGCAGCATCCAAGGACACAGACACACTTTAACATAGCACATATTTAACCCAATATGGTAAATCTCTCCGAACAAGCCCCCAGCTGACAATATAAAACTACTACTGCCAATAAGATGCTGGTACTATATTAGATGCTGAGAAGTGCCCAGCACTCCCACTAAAATATATTTGTACAATATAATTACTGCACTGAATATATATTCCTGGCTAAGATGATGTGATTACAGAGCTTATATTCTGAGCAGTGGCTACACTAAAAAACATAAATGGACATGCTTAGAATTCATTTAAAAAACTAAGAAAATAGTTTTGCATCAAAAAAGAGCAGCATAAAGGTCAAAACACTGAACCGTTGCTATCTTTGTTGGGAAATATATGGTTATTTATCTAATGTTCATCAGAATTTTTTTTTTCATTTCAGGTATTTTTTTACTTTTGAATCACTAATTTTTCATTAAAAAAGACTGTTTATTTTAAATGAAATAAGGCTGACTTGTTGATTTGTTGGTAATTTGTGAGAGTAAGGTGTGAAAGATTTGTTGTTGTTCAGTCCTTCAGTCATGTCTGACTCTTGGTGACCATATGGACGCAGCATGCTAGGCACATTTGTGTCTGGTTGTGCTCATCCTTATGGTTTTCTTGGCAAAGATACTGGAGTGGGTTGCCAGTTCCTTTTCCAGTGGACATCAATTTATCTGACCTTTTTCCTATGACCTGCCCTTCTTGGGTGACCCTACATGGTATAGCTCACAGCTTCAGTGAGATACACAATCCCCTTCACCAAGACAAGGTAGTCACCCAGAAGTGGTGAAATTATTGATTTGCCTCAAAAAGCCAGAGGACATAAGTATATACAATAAATTAAATAAGTAGTTTGCTTAGGAGTATTTTCTATGGGAATCACTTCCAAGCACATGCAAATTTGAGTAAATTTGTGAATTTTCTTATGGAAATATTGGCTACCTTAATAGTTGTTCAGTAAAATCTCTCCTACCAGTATAGCATAATACTCTATGTATATGGGTAATCCAAAGAGCTTGTCTGGAGCTGTACACCTTTCCACAGAAAATCACCATTGTAGTCCTTATAACTTTCCAAAGGTTTCTATAATTTGTCCAGTAGAGATAAGCTATCAGAGACAGTGGAGTATTCATAATTATGTGATATCATGACTGACAAAGTCATTGGTTAGAGTAAAGACTATTATATCATAATGTGGACAGGACAAGACATCTATGTGTTTACTTATTACAGTTTTTAATTCAACTATTTTACATTGTCAACATGTATGAATTTGGTATTCTGTTTCAGGTTGTATTTTGATAGGTAAATAACAATATCTTGGGATCATGCTGTCCTTACTGTCTTCCATTAATTGATTTTTTCTACTAGAAAAATATACAAATAATGGTAAGAAAATTGAAGTTTATACTTACTTCCTTTGTTTTCTATAACGTTCATTGATTAGATGGGCCTAAACTTCATATCATCTGATAAATATGTTCCATAAGGGTTTGAATTATTGACTTACATTTTTAAACCTTTATTTTAACAAAATGTTATAAATATATTCCAACATCTTCAAATATGACTAGACAGATTCCAACAAGCTCAATATCTACACAGGGTTAAAACAACCATTTGACAGTATGTGTATGTAACAAATTACCATCTAGCATGTTCTGGGTTGACATTTTATTGTATATTAAGGAATAAAGCCCACCATCATATTTTCTGGGCACTGCCATATTGATTTTCCCCTGCTGGCATGGTTCATCTACCCATCATAACCAGCACAGTAAGTACCATACACAAAACAAGCATGGCAAAACCAGACATAGAAAGGATCCAAAACCTACATCTCCCCATATTACACCTGTCAACATTAACATTCAATGTGATAACAAACAGAACAAATATATAACATTAAAGGTTGCAAGTTGTCTTGACACAGGCCTCAAACACAATCATTGACTGAAGAAGGAACACTGAAACCCGAAACCTTGCATTCACCCTGTCTCATCGTAGCTTAAAATATGCCATCTTTACATGGTATTTTTTTAATATAGCAATATTTTACAAACCTACATTTCAAATGCCCATAGAAGGATGCTTATATTCTTGAAGAAATGATGAACTATTCGGTAATGTCACCAACATTCTGTAGAAGTAGCATACATTGAGAGAAAACCATAGATGGAGCCAAAGATAGAGTGACATGAGTCGGGTAGGGTTTTGTTGTTAAATGTGGAGATTTCCTTCAAAAAATCTATCTATCTATTTCACTATCTATCTATCTATCTATCTATCTATCTATCTATCTATATGAAATAATACACTTATGTATATACTTAAATACATATGTTACAAGATGATAAACTGTTTTTCCAAAGTCTGTGCTTCTACCCATATTCTTTATGATTTATTTATGGGCCCATGGGTCTGAAAGTGTTAAAAACCATTCTTTCCAGTCTATAGAAGTGCACACACCTACACACAGCCCTTCACCCTCTCCTGAGCTCCTCCAGTGCTAATCAGAGGCATTGGACTGTTACAGATTGGCTGAGGATCTATCTGAAGGCGCTATTCATGCTTTCAATCAAGGGGCGCGGGTGGGTTGGGGATATAATAGGACTAAAGGAGATGAAGTGGCAATTCTTAAAAAAATGGAAAGGGTTGCATTCCTTTAACCCTATTAGTGCCTTGGGTAGCTAACAATGCTTAGAGAATGTGCTGCTGTACTCATCGTTCCATATTCAGAGTCTCTCCCATAAAGAAAGAAAATCTATTTAATGTATTCCCTCTCAGAGAGTTGCAGCTGGTCCAACTGACAACAAAAGGGTTAAAGAAATGTTGGCTATGTATGTGTTTCCTAAATGCAATCTACATATAAGATCCTACCACAACAAGTCCGTCCTCAACGACTTAAATATTGAGGTCAATTGTCACTAAAATATAGATAAATAGTGATGCTTTTCTTAAAAGGGATAGCAGATTTGTTTTCAGTTGATAAATATATAAGATGATAAAGGACGCCTCACAAAGTTATAGGATGATTGTTGCCATCTAACTGAAAATTGGTGTCTTACCAACTGCAAAGAAAAGGAACCAGGAGGGTTGGGCACACAACAATTTTATATTTAAGAAATTAAAATGTATATATTTAGTCAAATTCAAATGGCAAAGCCATTGGGGAAATTATACAATATCCTACACAAATGTTCATAAAATAATACACAACACTACCAGCAAATTACACAATAATCAGTAAAACTATAGACAGTAGTTACAACATGCATCATAATGGGAAAAAAGCATAAAGAGCATGGATCTCTCATCACTCTTGTTGCATTGTGTATTATAGTATCAATATCTAAGACAAAAGGATACCCTACTAATGTAAGCTTGCTCTTACACTTTTTTAGAGTTCACTTGAATTCAATTCTGGAGATCACTCTTAAAATCAGAATTAAACACATTTTCCTTTTCCTATTCAGTCCCAGTACCTGAAAATATTTGTTGAATATTAATGAGAGATCTGTATGAACATGAAATAAAAAAAAACATGTTAGGCTGTCCACCCATAAACTGGGGAGTCTGGTCTATACTAACTACCACATATAAATAAATGGGCCAGCAGCTAATGCTCAAAGCTCTAAATACATCTGTGTATTGTTCTCGTGGGCGTAGGAACTGGGGGGGGGGGGGGGGGGGGGGTACACATTTTCCCCCAGATTTTTCTATTTTTGTATGTATGTCTATAAGCTATTTTTACGACATGTGTATACAATGAGCTGTTGCCCCCCAAAAAATATTCTGGCTCCTACACCCCTGTCTATTGTGTATTTATTTGGTGTCATTGATATACAATCTCTGTCCTTAACTAATGCCTAACCTATTGACTACTACACCATGTACCCTATTGACTACTTCCTATTGACTACTACACCATCTAGCCTGCTCATTTTACCTACTGACTACTACAACATCTAGCCTACTAATTTTACCTACTGACTACTACACCATCTAGCCTGCTCATTTTACCTACTGACTACTACACCATCTAGCCTGCTCATTTTACCTATTGACTACTACACCATCTAGCCTGCTCATTTTACCTACTGACTACTACACCATCTAGCCTGCTCATTTTACCTATTGACTACTACACCATCTAGCCTGCTCATTTTACCTACTGACTACTACACCATCTAGCCTGCTCATTTTACCTACTGACTACTACACCATCTAGCCTGCTCATTTTACCTACTGACTACTACACTATCTAGCCTGCTCATTTTACCTACTGACTACTACAACATCTAGCCTGCTCATTTTACCTACTGACTACTACACCATCTAGCCTGCTCATTTTACCTATTGACTACTACACCATCTAGCCTGCTCATTTTACCTACTGACTACTACACCATCTAGCCTGCTCATTTTACCTACTGACTACTACACCATCTAGCCTGCTCATTTTACCTATTGACTACTACACCATCTAGCCTGCTCATTTTACCTACTGACTACTACACCATCTAGCCTGCTCATTTTACCTATTGACTACTACACCATCTAGCCTGCTCATTTTCCTATCTATCTAATACATCAATCATAATTAATTCTCAGGATGGCTTTTTGCATATCCTATTTTCTATAATTCCTACTGTGTTTGTCCATATAACTTCCACTGGAAAAGGGTTGTTAAGAATCTGTTAGTTAATTCTACATATTACCTCTTCTTTCTAAATTCAGAACTTGACCTCATGTTCTACAGCAAAAAATACTTATTTCCCTTTATTTAAACCAATTTCTAAAAACAAGAGAGATACTAAAAGGGGAATATTCACCTGTTACATATAAGAGTAAGTGTCTCTTATCACTCCCACCACCAAGCTACAATATTTAGTGTGTTGTTTGCTTATATTTATGGGTCTCTCACACTTTCTGACAAAGCTCATATATTATTGATCTAAAGGAGATGGGCAACCTAAGGTCACATTCAACCAGCCGCTTCATGAAAGGAGGATGGATCTGGCCATGTTTCCACATGGGGCTAAGCATAATCAGGCATATAAGGAGTTAACACCATATGCAGTTTAACTTCAGTGAACCTCTGCCCCAACTAGCAGGAGCCAGAGTTCACCTATTATCCTGCCCACAGCACTGCTCTGGAGGAACAAAACTTGGGGTTCAAAGGTTATAATCTGCATTTAAATAGACAAGCTTTTTTTGAGAAATGATAATGCACATGTGTCACAAAGCCTGTTTAATAAAGGCCTGGGCTGTGACACTAATCAGATGCGCTCAACAGATCCAGAACCATCTCAAGCAGAGCTATAATGTCTCAAGGGGTTAACATGGTAAGGGCAGATTTTATTTTATTTTGTATATCCTATACTTGTTATTTCTGTTAAGGATTATTATTAACCTAAGGCAATCTATACATTGAGCATATACAGATAATTTGATTACTGTTTACTAAAGTATTTATTGCATATAATAATAATAATACAACCAGATTATTACATCTGAGAAAAGTATAGAAAAATAATTGCTCAAAAACTGCTCCTTTAAATCATAAAACCATTATCTCAACATTCTCTGTAATGGCAGCCATGGGAAGGGAGGGAAGTATCTTATCCAAATTGTGTCTTTATCTTTCAGATAACAACACAAAACATGCACAAATCATACTAACATCACATTATCCACAAACCATACTAAAAACATGTGCACAAATCATACTAGCATAACATTATCCACAAATCATACTAAAAACATATGCACAAATCATACTAATATCACATTATCCACAAATCATACTAAAAACATATGCACAAATCATACTAATATCACATTATCCACAAATCATACTAAAAACATATGTACAAATCATACTAATATCACATTATCCACAAATCATACTAAAAACATATGCACAAGTCATACTAACATCACATTATCCACAAATCATACTAAAAACATGTGCACAAATCATACTAGCATCACATTATCCACAAATCATACTAAAAACATATGCACAAATCATACTAATATCACATTATCCACAAATCATACTAAAAACATATGCACAAATCATACTAATATCACATTATCCACAAATCATACTAAAAACATATGTACAAATCATACTAATATCACATTATCCACAAATCATACTAAAAACATATGCACAAATCATACTAATATCACATTAGCTACAAATCATACTAAAAACATATGCACAAATCATACCAATATCAAATTTTCCACAAATCATACTAAAAACATATGCACAAATCATGCTAACATCACATTATTTACAAATCATACTACAAACATGTGCACAAATCATAGTAACAACACAGTATCTACAAATCATACTAAAAACATGTGCACAAATAATAGTAACATCACATTATCCACAAACCATACTAAAAACATGTGCACAAATCATACTAGCATCACATTATCCACAAATCATACTAAAAACATATGCACAAATCATACTAATATCACATTATCCACAAATCATACTAAAAACATATGCACAAATCATACTAATATCACATTATCCACAAATCATACTAAAAACATATGCACAAATCATACTAATATCACATTATCCACAAATCATACTAAAAACATATGCACAAATCATACTAATATCACATTATCTACAAATCATACTAAAAACATATGCACAAATCATACCAATATCACATTTTCCACAAATCATACTAAAAACATATGTACAAATCATGCTAACATCACATTATTTACAAATCATACTAAAAACATGTGCACAAATAATAGTAACATCACAGTTTCTACAAACCATACTAAAAAAACTCAAGCACAGATCATACTAGCATATTACCCAGAAATTATACTAAAAAAGCACATGCACAAATCATGCTAATATCACATTATCTAAAAACCATACTAAAAACATGTGCACAAATCATACTAATATCACACTATATAAAAACCACACTAAAAACACTCAACACTAACATATTACCCAGAAATGATACTAAAAAAACACATGCACAAATCATACAATTGCAGTTGGTATCCAGATAGCCTTTGAAATACTCATTTTTTATTAATAATGAAATATACAGCTCTGAACAAATGTGGATTCAAATGATCATACAAATTATATTCTGAATTTACAAATGTAACAACAAAATGAACCAATCCATGTAATATGTATCAAACTACAAACTAAATGTCATTTGATTATTTTAGACCATATAGTGATGGCTAGAAAATGCCCATCAATGAGTAATACTGTGGGGG